>CM056059.1:269561877-269704419 GCA_029574335.1 Rana kukunoris | reverse complement strand
AAGGTACCCACTGTCCTGGACCTATATAGCACCCTGGCAAAAACAGGAACCTTATGGTTTTTGCAAACTCCAAGTCCTGGGCCCAGGGTCCAGCCCCTCCAAAGAGGAGCATTATAGGCAAAACCCCACGGTTTGGGCCCGGTACTGTCCACTTTGGCACTGAGGCTCCTTGACGATCCGGTTAGCCCGCCCTTAATCCCAAAGGATGTGGAGCAAAGCTATTCCGTGACCAACACCTAAGACACTTGCGAGAAAAAACTGAGGGACTCCCTCTAGGGGAGGGTTATCACAGGGGACTTCCTGTTTGACAAAAAAAAGTGTCCACACCTGAATAGTTTTAATGTATGCAGCATGTGTTAAAGCAATATGCCTCTCTGGAAGTGTACGTTCATGGTTTTAGCATAAAAATATGCTTTTAGGCAAAATATGAAAAGTGTGTGCTGTACACACGCATTCATGTAACAAGCATCTTTGCAAAGCAAGCATGCGTTTATGAAACGTGTTATGCAACATTACGCAACACATATCTATGCAGACCTGTATTCCAATGCAATCCTGAGGAATCATGTAAATTTAAGTAAACATGTATTAATGCCTCATTATGCAACCATGCATCTTTAGTCGATAATGCAACTTTTAGGCGATCATGCATCCTTATGCGATCAATCCTTTCTGCGTGATCATGCGACTATAAAAAACACATGCATACCTATACGGACATAAACATGCATCTTTATGTGACCGTGTATCCTTAAGCGATCCTGTCACGCGTTCTTATGTGATCAAACAATAAACATGTGTTTTTTTTTTTTTACACAAACATGTCCACACATGCATTTTGTGCATAAAGATACATGATCATGTGTTGCAAACATGTGAACTGGTAAAAAACAGTTGTCAGCAGCAACTGTGCGCATAAGCAAGCACCTGCTCAACTGCAGTAATGCCGCGTACACACGGTCGTTTTTTGCGATGAAAAAAAAAACGAAGTTTTTTAAAACGTCATTTAAATTGATCGTGTGTGGGCAAAACGTTGTTTTAGGTCTTCAAAAAAACTACCAAAAAAAAATTCCAACATGCTTGAATTTTTTATGTCGTTTTTCAGATTGTCTTCACAAAAAATGATCGTGTGTGGGCAAAACGACGTTTAAAACAACGTTTTTAAACCCGCGCATGCTTAGAAGCAAGTTATGAGACGGGAGGTTCAATGGAACAGAGTGCCGTCGAAAGTGTCTTACGTAACCGCGCTTTGCAAGAGCATTTTCAGAAAACGATGGTGTGCATGCAACACCGTTTTTTAAAATGAAGTTTGAAAAACGTTGTTTTGTTTCATGAGATAAAACAACGTTTTTTACATCACAAAAAGTGATCGTGTGTACGCGGCATTAGTCCCGTACTTAAAGGATCACTAAAGGATTTTTTTTTTAGCTTAATAGCTTCCTTAACCTTACTGCAGTACTGGTTTCATGTCCTTATTGTTCGTTTTTGCTTTGAAGTTGCTGTAATCCTGCTCTGTTATCCACACTTCCTGCTTGTCTGTTTCCTTATAACCACAATACTGGGAGCTTTCTCACGGTGTTCTAAGCTGTCATTACTGTGTGTCTAAAACTTCCCAGAACCAATCAGATTCATTTTAAAAACAAAACACTGCCCTGGATTTGTTTGTTTTTGTTCTGTGTGTCCATTTCTACTTCACAGAAACATGAAGCCAGTTCAAAAGTGAAACTAACCTGCAGGCACATTATATGATTGATTTTTATCTATTTTTAATCATTTTGAAAAGGAATCGGGTATCTTTTATGTCTCTATACCCTGTAAACAGTAATTTTAGCAAAAAAAATGTTTTCCGTTAGTGACACTAAGACCTGTAGGATACCAAGCACACATGCACTACGCTCATGCATTATAAAAACATGCATTTAAGCAATAAAACTGCAAGCACGTATGTAGTGGATATGATAAAAATGGTTAAAGTAAGATGATAAAAACATTTTTTTGATCTGTTGCACCCCTAATTGCTAGTATATATACATAATCCTTGCTTAAACATAGCTATCAGATTACTTTATTCTGCAAAAACAAGAAATTGTGCATTCTGCAAACAAACTGAAGAAATTGTGCCTCCTTTCCGAGACTGACCACAAGAAAGAAATTGTCAGCGTCTTGTCTGAAAGTAAGTTAGCCTATACATAGTTATGACATGCTTATGATTGACTGATTGCTTCCTCGACGCTGCCCCCCCCGCCCCTTCTATGGACATGAAACCGTTAAAGCTTACAGATCGTCACAATGTTGTATTTTGCATATGCCTTGCCTGACAGAAGTGCCATTCAATAAACCGAGAAACAAGAAATAATAAAAGAAGAAGTAACTTTACACTGAACTGTGTGTGTGTCACTTCATATCAAATTTGGCCAGGAAGCAGATATAAAAAGCCGGACGGTTCGGTCCAAAACATGTATATTATGCAGTTCCTGCGCACAAGCAGATAATTACATGTTTAAAGTGAACACTCATTCAAGGGCGTATTTATGACTTACAGCAGCTGTACATGCCCCTTGGATAGGCAGAAAATATGCAGCATGTAATCAAGACTTGTCTGTACCCGTTCCCAAGCCAATACTCGCACACTCATGGCCTATCCGACCGGTAAGCACATGGTAATGGCTGCTCTTCCAGCCTACAATAAATAGGCTAGACTGAGTAAACCTGTGCCCTTTTGTGGCTGGGGAAAAAACAGCAGCCTGCGTGAGCAAGAGTACAAGCACGAAAGAACAGCACACAGCTCCCAGTGGCCACTGGGAAAAGACAGATCACATCACTCTCTTAATAGAGACACTGCAAACAAATGCAGACTCACCATTCCTCGCTGCAGAGTACTGCTGGAATATCACAGCGACCCAATTCTCACCCATCACGGCGGGTTGGTGTCGGGTCATGCCAGACCTTTAAGGATGGGGTCCCCTCTGTACATAGGGTCCACAGCCTTGGACAGCGCCCTGCCAGAGCAAACCTATGGCAGCAATGTGACCAAGGTGCTGGATCTCAGGGCCCAGCTCTCCTCAGAAGCATTACAGGCAAGACCTTGTTCTTCGGTGCCAAAGCTCGGGTACCATCCACTTTAGCCTCTGTTTTGGCTCATTGAATGGATCCGACAGCGTAGCTCCCTGACCTTGTTCAAGCCATCTATGGAGCACTCATTAACCGTGACTAACACCTTAGACACTGGTGGAAAAAACTAAGGTACTCCCTGTATGGCAGGGGTTATATAGGGAGGGGACTTCCTGTCCTGATTATGCCAGTGAGTGTCCATCACCTGAAGGTAGGCATATAACCCATATAGTAATTACTATAGTACTCGGTGTCCCGTGATGTACCAGAAAGAAACATACATTTTCTGATGTTCTTAGGTTACATAGTTAGTCAGGTTGAAAAAAGACACAAGTCCATCCAGTTCAACCATAAAAAAAAAAAAAAATAAACAAACAAAATAAAACACAGTACGTCCCATACACCCAACTCCATACCCACAGTTGATCCAGAGGAAGGCAAAAAAAAAAACCAGCAGAGCATGATCCAATTTGCTACCACAGGGGAAAAAATTCCTTCCTGATCCCCCGAGAGGCAATCGGATTTACCCCGGATCAACTTTACCTACAAACTTAGTACTCAGTTATATTATGTGCATTTAGGAAAGAATCCAGGCCCTTCCTAAAGCAATCTACTGAGCTGGCCAGAACCACCTCTGGAGGGAGTCTGTTCCACATTTTCACAGCTCTTACTGTGAAGAAACCTTTCCGTATTTGGAGGTAAAATCCCTTTTCCTCCAGACTTAAGAGTGCCCCCTTGTCCTCAGCGTTGACCTTAAAGTGAATAACTCAACACCAAGTTCACTATATGGACCTCTTATATATTTGTACATGTTGATCATATCCCCCCTTATTCTCCTCTTCTCAAGAGTGAATAAATTCAGTTTTTCTAATCTTTCCTCATAGCTGAGCGCCTCCATGCCTCTTCTCTGTTTAGTTGCCCTTCTCTGCACTTTCTTCAGTTCTCCGATATCCTTTTTGAGAACTGGTGCCCAAAACTGGACTGCATATTCCAGATGGGGTCTTACTAATGATTTGTACAGGGGCAAAATTATATCTCTATCTCTGGAGTCCATACCTCTCTTAATACAGGAAAGGACTTTGCTCGCTTTGGAAACCGCAGCTTGGCATTGCATGCCATTATTGAGCTTATGATCAACTAAAACCCCCAGATCCTTCTCCACCACAGACCCACCCAGTTGAACTCCCCCTAGCATGTATGATGCATGCATATTCTTAGCCCCCAAGTGCATAACTTTACATTTATCAACATTAAACCTCATCTGCCACATAGTCGCCCAATTAGACAGAGCATTGAGGTCAGCTTGTAAATTGGAGACATCCTGCAAGGACGTTATTCCACTGGCATAGCTTGGTGTCATCTGCAAAAACAGAAATGTTACTTTGGATCTCAGACCCAATATCATTTATAAATATATTGAAAAGTAAGGGACCCAACACTGAACCTTGGGGTACACGGCTGATAACCTTGGACCATTCAGAGTAAGAATCATTAACCGCAACTCTCTGAATCCTGTCTTTCAGCCAGTTTTCTATCCATTTACAAACTGATATATCTAATCCTGTAGACCTTACCTTACACATGAGCCGTGTGTGGGGAACTGTATCGAACGCTTTTGCAAAATCCAAGTATACCACATCCACGCCTCTGTCCAGGGTTTTACTTACCTCTTCATAAAAGGAAATCAGGTTTGTCTGGCAACTTCTGTCTTTCATGAATCCATGCTGTCTGCTGCTTAAATAGTTTGTTTCCAGCAAGAACTCATCCATGTGGTCTTTTATTAAACGTTCCAGTATCTTCCCAACTATAGAAGTTAAACTAACAGGTCTATAGTTACTTGGAAAAGACTTTGTTCCCTTTTTAAATATAGGCACCACATTGGCTCTACGCCAATCCAGTGGTACTATTCCTGTCATTAATGAGTCCCTAAATATTAGATACAGTGGCTTTAAAATTTCAGAGCTCAATTCTTTTAGGATCTGTGGGTGGATGCCATCTGGTCCAGGTGCTTTATCCACTTTTATTCTGTCTAAATATTTCTGGACCCTATCACTTTTGAGCCATTGTGGATTTGGGGCTGTGTCACTCCCACCCCCATTATGGACATGAGCTCCCCCATTCTTCATTGTATAAACAGAGCTGAAGAAAGCATTTAATAAATTTGCCTTCTCTATGTCCTCAGTCACCCACTCTAGATTATTTTGTAAAGGGCCTACATGCTATATAATATATTAATATATTTAAAGAATTTTTTGGGGTTTGTCCTACTATCTTTTGCAATCTGTCGTTCATTTTGAATTTTTGCATCCTTGATTTCCTTTTTACATATTCTATTATATTCTTTGTAACATTTAAACGACACTAGTGTTCCTCAATTTTATATTTTTTAAAAGCTATTTTCTTATTGTTTATAGCTTTTTTAACTTTGACCGTGAGCCACATAGGTTTTATCTTTAGCCTTTTAAACTTATTGCCCATGGGAATATACTTTGCAGTGAGGTTCCAAAGAGTCTTTTTGAAGAATTCCCATTTCTGTTCTGTGTTCATCTGTGCCAATATTCCCTCCCAGTCCAAGCCCTGGAGAGCAGTCCTCATGCTTTGAAAATTTGCTCTCTTGAAATTAAGTGTTTTTATCTTTCCTGTATGTATTTCTTGCTTATAGTTAATATTAAATGAAATCATGTTATGATCACTGCTACCCAGGTGTTCCTTTATCTGAACATTAGTAATAAGCTCTGCATGGTTTGAGATTACCAAGTCCAACAGAGCATCATTCCTAGTTGGGGCCTCTATAAATTGGATCATAAAATTGTCCTGCAATAGGTTTTTAAATTTCTGTCCTTTAACAGTCCCAGAAATTCCATTATTCCAGTAAATTTCTGTTAAGTTAAAATCCCCCCATTATTATCACCGTCCCAGCCCTTGCAGCCCTTTCCATCTGTGCAAGTAGCCGAGTCTCCACCTCCTCATTAACATTGGGTGGTCTATAACAAACTCCAATGATTAACTTTTAACTACGCACATCTGTATGCAGTTCCACCCATAATGCTTCAACTTCATCACACTCTCCATCAACCAGGTCCTCTTTCACGCTTGCTTTGAGGTCACTTCTCACATAGAGACAGACGCCTCCACCTTTCCTTTTTACCCTGTCTTTCCGAAAGAGAGCATAGCCAGGAATATTAATAGCCCAGGTGATTGGCACCTTAAAAATCCCTGCTCTTTGAGCATCCTTGTCATGTCTTGTTTAATATTGATGGGATGAGGTGCCTATGAGAGCTCCTTTGACCAACCTTACTTATTCTTTGGAGTGCATCACAGGAGTTCCCAAACTTTTTGGCACCAGGGACCGTTTTGTGGCAGTGAATTTGTACCAAGGATCGACCTATATGAACCCCCAATCACCCACTCATTCCTTGGACAAACTCGCATCACAAACCCCCTTTTTTACAGCACCCCCTTTTCATATCAGTGTCCACAATCCCCCCTCCTTTACACACTTCCCCCTTTAACTACTTAAAGTGGATGTAAACTCACTCACCAATTCTAAAGTACTGCCATAGTGCTGATCTATAAAGGATACAGATGCCTCCTGCACGTATCCTTACCTGTCAAATGTTCCCCATTTAGCTGTTTGAAACCCCCAAAAAATCCAGATTCGGTGGGCAGGTCTGTTCGGCGCTCGGTGTCATGTTGTCAGCAGACTCCCGCCCACCTCTACACTCCCCTTGGCCAGAGCGTGCATAGGACAGGCAGAGTGCGTTCTGGGTAATAGAACGCACTCACGGCCCCGTCATTTGATTAAACAGCACACATTGATGTCCCGTGACAGTCTGGGATGATTGCTGCAACGGGACAGCTGTGAGCACCCCCCCCCCGCATGGCTTTTCATCATCTGCAGAGGGAATCGGTGCTCACAGCTGTCCCTGTCACACCGATCATCCACGAGTGTCTTCCTCCTCCTCTGGCGCCCTGTTATCCTCCACCCCCGATGGCACAGACAGGCACATCAACGTATATATACCATGTTGCCTTGACGAGGGTCGGGGGTCTGGTCGGGGCCCCCCCCCCCCCGGTACATGCGGCAGTCCAGTTTGCTGAAGGAGCGATCTGTGCTGAGGGGGCGGCAGTTCGTTTTTGTCCGTCCCCTCCGGATCGCTCCCAGACAATCCGCGCGCTCCCCTGCAGTGTCATTTCCTCCTCCTGTGTAAACACAGGAGGAGGAAGTGATGTGATCTCTGCTCTCTGCAGTTTTTTCAACCGCCGCTGAGGAGAGATCACATCACACAGTAAGTCTGCACAACATTACACTGACACCAGTACACGCTTAACCCCTTGCGATCACCCCCCCTCCCCCCTGTCACAGTGTCAATGAATGCAGTAATCATATATGTATGATTACTGTATTTAGTGTCAGTGTGACAGTCAGTGTTAGGTTCAGGGTAGCCCCCGTATTCCTTCCTAATAAAGTTTTAACCCCTTGATCACCGCCCTAGTGAACCCTTTCACTCCCTATTGCCAGCGCCACTAAGCGATCATTTTTTTGATCGCTGTATTAGTGTCGCTGTTCCCGCTAGATAGCCATTTTTTTTTATTGCGATTTTATTTTACTAAAGACACGTGGCTAAATTTTGGCCTAAATGTTTGACTAAAATTTAGTTTATTTGATTTTTCTTATAACAAAAGTAAAAAATATTTTTTCAAAAATGTCGCTCTATTTTTGTATATAGCGCAAAAAAAAAAAAAAAAAAAAAAAAAAAAAAATCGCAGAGGCGATCAAATAGCACCAAAAGAAAGCTCTATTTGTGGGATTAAAGGACGCACATTTTGTTTGGGAGCCACATCACACGACCGCGCAATTGTCAGTTAAAGCGACACAGTGCCGAATCGCAAAAAGGGGCCTGGTCCTTTACCTGCATTTTGGTCCGGGTCTTAAGTGGTTAAAGGCAGAAAAAAAATAAAAAATGTCTTCAAAATTAAGTCTTTTTGCTTACAGTGCAAAAAAAACCTAAAAAAAAAACGGCAGAAGTGATCAAATATCGCCAAAAGAAAGCTCTATTAGTGCGCAATTGTCAAAGCAATGCAGTGCCGTATCGCAAAAAAGGGCCCATCAGGAAATACTTCAGGAGCTGAAGTGGTCAAAGCAATCCCACAGAATCCCCTTCACATCACATTGCCCCCTTTACAATGCAGTTCCCATTATATCACAGTGCCCCTAGCAATCACAGATAAACCCCCCCCCCCCCCCCATCATCATGCCCCTTGCAATCATGGCCCCCCTTTCCTCTCTTACATTACTGTCTCCCCTGCACAGTCCTACCTTTGGCAGGGCAGAAGCAGTTATCAGCTTATGTGTCCACTCCAGAGTCACCTGCCCCACTGACGTGCTCCCCCCCCCCCCTTTACCAATGAGCTGCATGCTGCGGATAAGGGTCTGGTATGGAATTTGGGGGCGGTGCAAACCCACATTTTTTTGGCGTGGGGTTTCCCCTTCAATATCCTCAGCACACAAGTCGCACCATGATGATGCGATTTCCACTCAAATCAATAGGCTCCCATAGGGAACCATTGATTTTTAATAGAGGCAGAGAAATGTGGCTAAACACGCATTTACGCTAATGCAAAACAATGATAAAAATTGATCCTTCGCCGTTGGTACTGGTTTTGTCAATTTATCAGCTTCAGTGTGTATGGACTCTCTATGATGAACCAACGCAATTTGATAATGGTTATTTAAGAAAACGTATGTCTTATTTTGCACAGGTGGCATGTATTGCATCATGTCAGGGATGCATGTAAAAACAAATGAGTGCGATCTCAGTTGATGGAAAGGCAGTCATTGTTCTGCTAGATTCTGGTAGGGTTGTGACAGGAGTTAAAAAGCGATAGTGTAAATCCTGCAAAGTTTCACCCTACCACTATTGGGGTTATTTGCATACATGGTAACACACGTGACTACCAGACTGCTGTGGGGCACCCTCGCTGCTTCATGAAGCCCTAGTAGGGGGAGCTTTTCCACACTTTTGGAGTTTGTGGGAAAAGAAAAAGTAAGGATGGCAGAGCTCCCCATTCTGAGAAAACACCCTTTTGATTGCAAAATTGTAAGGGAAACTGTGTGTTCAAGGAAGGGGTGGATCCTTTTTCTGTAATGGCAGGGGGCAAGGAATCCTGCCGCCAGCTTAAGAATAATGAAGAAATCATCTCTGACTCCAATAGTGAGCAGAATGTGGGGCCTGACTTAAAAGATAGATGATTTTTGTACGGAACTGCGGAGACACCACACAAAACAGCCAGAGAAAACATTAAAATGATGGGTAGGGATACTGTTGAACCTAATGTTAGGGGTGTAATTTCCCTACACGGCCCTTAAAAATAACTTGCTGTATCAGCTAGTAAAAGCAAGGGGAGGAGGTAGTAGTGGTTCCCAAACCCCATCGCAGAATGGTATTAGATTTAGCCCATGGTCATGTAGTGGGTGGACATCTGGGTTTAGAGAAAACCATATTTTGGTATGGGTTAGATGCAGATATCAAAGAATACTGGCAGGGGCCAGCACAGAGGTGAGTGGAGGTTAGGGGCAGGCACCAAAGCAGAGTAGATGAGTGACAGACAGGAAGAGTAATGGGGAAAATTGCCAGGGAGGCCGGGCCTGGGCTGGAACATCCCAATAAGTATGCCCCGTTGAGTGACATTGGTTAAACCAGTCAGGGACCAGCACTGCTGGAGCCGACTCCCTTAGTTGCCAGGGGAATAACTCCTCCAGTGAGGATGGGAATAAAGCCAAAGCAAAAGAAAAAAGATTCTGGTTTGGCACATCACAGATCTGGTGGACAGATTACTGTGAGGGGCTGGGAAAGATCTGGCTGTCATGGTGCACGTTGGCACCAATCACAAAGTGATTAGGGACCTAGGAGCTAAAGTGAGGAAAAGGACCTCCAAGGTAGTATTCTCATAAATACTACCGGTACTTCGAGTCACACCAGAAAGGCAGAGGGAGATTAGGGAAGTAAACAAGTGGCTAAGGAGCTGGTGTAGAAAGGAGGGGTTTGGGTTTCTGGAGAAGTGGGCCAACTTCTCAGTCCGTTACCAGCTCTGTAGAATGGACAGACTGCACCTCAATGAGGAGGGCTGCAGATCTGCTGGGAGTGAAGATGGTCAAAAAGTTAGATGGGTTTTTAAACTAGGCGACAGCAACAGGGTCCAGAGATATTCAGCGCGGAACAAATTCCAGGAGGGTAGTATTGGGGGCATTAGTGGTAGGTTGACTTAAGCAGCCTGAGATAGGTACAGCAACAAGTCCTATTTGCAACCTTAAAACACCCAATATGGAGATGGTATGCAACCGGTGTAAACTACGTGGCATGTTCACCAAGGCCAGGAGTCTGGAAAACAAGATGGGAGAACTAGAGCTACAGTTGTACAAGGAGAATTTAGATTTTGTAGGAATTTCAGAGACTTGGTTCAACAGCTCTCATTGGCTGGCAACCCTTCAAGGGTATTCCCTAAATCACAATGAGATAGAGGGTAAAAAGGGGGAGGGGTATGCCTGTATATTAAAAATGATGTACAAAGGAAATGTGAAAGACATCACTAAGGGAGCATAAGAGGGGATGGAATTAGGGTTGCCACCTCATCCCTTTAAAAAGGAACACATCTGAATTACACAGATTCTGAGGCTAATTTAATACAGATAAGGCACCAAGTGAGTTTAATTACCACCTTAATTGGCCACAGATTGTAATTCAGATGTGTTCCTTTTTAAAGGGATGAGGTGGCAACCCTAGATGGAATCCTTATGGGTAGAGCTACAAAGGGAGGAAACTAATGGGGAAGTAATACTGAGAGTATGCTATAGGCCCCCTAACCAGAGGGAGGAGGCAGACCTCCAATCACAATTTGGATTAGCGGCAAGGATAGGAAGTGTCATAATGGGGGATTTTAATTATTCAGCCATAGACTGGGTGGAAGGAACCACGCAATCATCTAAGGCTCGCCAGTTACGAAATGTCTTGGGAGTACAATTTCAAGGGTCAGATGGTAAATGCACCTAGAAACAAAGTGTTACTGAACCTGCTGATTAACAACAATATACAGACCTTATCACAGATGTGAAAATACGGGGCAATTTAGGAATAAAATCGATCACAGGTCAATTTGTTTCCGTATAAAAATCACACAAATCGGAAACATAGGGGGGGAATACAAAGACACTGAATTTCAATAGATCCAACTTCCCTCAACTATGATCCTTACTATAAGATACTAAATGGGATAAAAATCTTAGAAACAGAGAACACAAAAGGAAAAAGGAGTATGCTTTAAGAGCATATTAAATAAGGGTACTAGCCAGTGCATCCCAATGCGATTTTTTTTTTTTTTTTTAATAGCACCAACAGAAGTCCTGGGTGGCATAACTAATGTTAAAATGCATAATAAAGAAAAGGCGGCCTTCAAAAAATACAGGGCTGGGGGATCATCATCAGCATTCCAACTTTACAAAAAATGAAACAAGAAATGTAAGTGTGCAATCAGCGGAGGAGAGTAAAATAAATCCCAATTCTTTAAGTACATAAATAGTAAGAAAATAAATCATATTCGTCCTATAAAGAATAATGAAGGGAATCAGGGAGGATGTGCTGAGGATCTTGAAGGGGAAACCCCGGACTAAGGATGGAGAGATGGCAAAAAGGTATTGAATTTATTCTTCTCCTCGGTATTCATGGGGGAATCGGCGGGCTCAAGTAACCAAAATTGCAATGTTTAACCTCATGACATCACAGGAAGCACCCCCATGGCTAACAGAGGACAGAATTAGAAGTAGACTTAAAAAAACGTAATATTACGTTACCGGGACCAGATGGCTTGCACCCAAGGGTCCTTAAGGAACTCAGTCACGTAATTGCCAGACCATTGTTCTTAATTTTTACGAACAGTCTACTGACTGGAATGGTACCAGTTGATTGGAGAAAAGCCAATTTAGCACCAATATTTAAAAAAGAGCCAAAAAATATCCCTGGAAATTAGAGACAAGTTAGCCCAACATCAATTGTATGCAAGCACTTTGAGGGGATAAGGGACTGTATACAAAATTTTAGTAATTACAACGGTATCATTAGCAATCAGCATGGATTCATGAAGAATCATTCCGGCCAAACCAATCTATTAACTTTCTATAAGGTGGTGAGCTGCCATCTAGATAAAGGAAAGTCCGTAGACGTGGTCGATCTAGATTTTGCAAAAGCGTTTGATACAGTTCCCCATAAATGTTTACTGTACAAAGTAAGGTCCGTTGGCATGGACCTGGTGAGTACATGGATTAAAAACTGGCTATAGGGGCAAGTTTAGAAGGTAGTGATAAATGGAGAGTACTCACTGGTCCAGGGTGAAAAGTGGGGTCCCCCAGGGTTCTGTCCTGGAACCAATCCTATTTAATTTATTTAAAAAAATACCTGGCGGATAGGATAAACAGCTCAAGCTCCGTATTTGCAGACAATACTATGCTAAGCAGGGCAAGAACTTCGCAGGATGTGATAAATAAATATAGAGTAATTGCGCAAAACATTCATAAACAATGTGAAGACACAAACATCAAAAAGTGCAAATAAAGGTGCTGAGTGATCAAAATCTTAACCAAGAAGATGACGCTGAAGAAAATAGTGTCAAAGTCCAAATTTGAAAGTGACAGATAAGCTGCTGTAAATGGTTGTCCACTAATCCTAGAGAGAATAAAAACTCCAAAGACACCAGTCTGGTCTCCCAGAACTCTCACCTAAATGAGGGATAAATAGAGCGATGAATAATCGATCTCCACCTCACGGCAGTCTCCTCAATGTCTCCCAATACCAACAGGTGTAAACCTGGTGGCTGAATGTGGTACCTGGAAGGACTCAAGCCAGGGAAACAAGAGGAACAAAAGAGGGCCTCCAATGGTGTAGTATAAAGGTAAAATAGGGCATTTATTGAAAACAAGTTGCGCTTACATTAAAATCATAAAAACGAGCATGTAAACAAACAGTGGCGTCCTCTGCGCTGTCTCACGTCACTCCTGGTGTACGTCTTATCCTACGGCCAATCCCTACGCATTACGAAACTGCCTCGTTTCTTCGTCTGGGGAACCTGATTGAACGTGTTGTTGGAGACTTTATGTGTGTAGACAGGAAGTCTACGGAAGTAAAAGTAGACAGGAAGTGGCAGCTAACGGACTTCCTGTCTACACACAAAGTCTTCAACAACACGTTTAATCAGGTTCCCCAGACAAAGAAACGAGGCAGTTTCGTAAAACGTAGGGATTGGCCGTGGGACAAGACGTACACCAGGAGTGACGTGAGATGGCGCAGAGGACGCCACTGTTTGGTTACATGCTCGTTTTTATGGTTTTAATGTAAGTGCAACTTGTTTTCAATAAATGCCCTATTTTCCCTTTATACTACACCATTGGAGGCCCTCTTTTGTCCCTCTTGTTTCCCTGGCTTGAGTCCTTCCAGGTACCACATTCAGCCACCAGGTTTACACCCGTTGGTATAAGGAGACATTGAGGAGACTGCCGTGAGGTGGAGATCGATTATTCATCGCTCTATTCATCCCTCATTGAGGTGAGAGTTCTGGGAGACCAGACTGGTGCCTTTGGTGGAGTTTCCATTCTCTCTGGGATTTTTTTTTTTTTTTTTTTTTTTGGGGATTAGTAGACAACCATTTACAGCAGCTTATCTGTCACTTTCACATTTGGACTTTGACACTATTTTCTTCAGCGTCATCTTCTTAGTTAAGATTTTGATCACTCAGCTGCTCAGTCATAGGGGCTTGAGCAGAGGGAGGGGGGATACGTGGCATTATGAAAGGCGAGGTGATTGACGGACCTTATGTTTCACCTTGCATGCGGTCATTTGCAGAGAATGAAGGAGGAATCCAGTCTGGGTTTTACCAGTCACCTTAGCAGGGTGGACTTTGATATTGCGGTATAAATTAAGCAGGACTAGAGCAAAGAATTGCTCTTGGCCTAAGACTCAGGAAGCTGAAACCTGAGAGAGCTGCTTATGTGAAGTTTGCTTTGTGAGAGAAAGAAAAAGGTATGAATTATATCTTAGTTTTGTGGGTGATTGAGAGAAGCCCTTCACCTCTGAGTTAGGAACCTGCAATGTTTAGTTAGTGGCTGGGTGGCAAGGATTTACATATTTTGTGTTTTGTTTGTTCAACTTTCATGCAACCTTTTAGACTACCCTTTTCCCAGGGAAGGTGATCCCCCTGAGCTAACCCCTGACAATATATATATATATATATATTATATATATATATATATATATATAAATATATATATATATATATATATATATATATATATATACACACACACACACACACACACACTCACACACATAATATATATACACACACATATATATATATATATATATATATATATATATATATATATATATATATATATATATGTATATATATATATATATATATATATATATATATATATATATATATAATATATATATATACATACACACATACATATATATATATTATATATATATATATATACACATACACACATACATATATATATATTATATATATATATATATATATATATATATATATATATATATATATATATATATATATATATATATATATATATATATATATATATACACATATACATACACACACACACACTATTTTTTAGGAATGTGTATGACTGAATTTGATCTTACAGTGGCCTATAGTCCTCTCTTCTACCCACTGGTTTCACTACAAACATCGTGTTATGTACATGCTTCGTTTTGGCAGATATTTGAAGTTTTGGCTCAGAGGAATGTTTGTCTAGTCTTGTGGAGTCCCCCCTATACCTTTGGAACAGGTTCCCAGTACCTACCCAGTATTTTTCCTGAGGAAGCCAATATCTAGTAAAATGCATCGACGAGCGAGTGTGAAGGCATCATTTGATCAAACTTTTCTACCAAATACACAATTATTTTTTTTATACGTAGATACAACTTTCATAACTGCATTATTGGGTAACTGTGTCCATATAGGGTGTTGATGGTATTTTTTTTTAATCATGTTGTAATAAAGTTTATAATAGGTTTTTCTCTCATATGTGCCCACAAAGTCCACCTATTTGAGTCTCTCAAACCTTGTATATATATTATATTTTGGATGTTGCATGGTGAGGGTCCTTCCTTCCCCCATAGGGGTGTTCTCACTTTTGTTCCCAGTGGTTTAGACATTAATGGCTGTGTGTTGAGTTATTTTGAGGCGATGGTGAGTTTACAGCTTGTATAACCGTGTAAATTTGCTATTTTACAGTTGCTTGACAGACACCAGAGTGTTTCAATGAATTTCTGATACTGTAATCTCGCCAATATCTCACCAGATTACAGTAACGGGGGTATTCGCCACTGTTCAAAGTGTTTGCTTAAATTCTCAAAAGTAGAAGCGATCTACAATCTGCACTGCTTCAAAAACAGGGACTCAGGGGAAAGATCTTCTCCGTGAATCCCCGGAGAACTCAGCAGTGGATATTTTTCACTGCTTAACGAACGGACACCTCTATTCAAACGTGAAAAAAATAAAATAAAATTGGCTTTAGATACACTTTAACCTAGATCATAACCATGGGCAATATTTAAAATGCACTAAAATATTTAATCCAAAAAAGTACTTCACTTCTTCACTGAATTAAGCAACACAAACTTAAGATGCAGGCTTGATGTTCTGACATCTCTCAAAAAAGAGCTACTGCCCGAAAACATGCCACGATGCATTCATCATGCCTGTTTTTATCATTGGCGCATATGCAAACTTTTACAGAAGTGTCAAACGCTTATTTAACAAACACTGCCAAGGCTTTGTGCAGAGGTTCAAAGAATATATCTGTGGTAACATCCCTGAATAAGGAAACAAAATTGTGGGTGGGGAATTAGGAGGAAAAGGTTTGTTTTATGACCAGAACTTACTTTGTTTGTGTTGGTTAGCTTTTCCAGGTGGTCTTCCTCTACGTTTTTTTGCAGGTGGAAGCATTGGAGTAAGAGATTGTTCTGCATTATGCTCGTGTTCA
Source organism: Rana kukunoris (assembly GCA_029574335.1). NCBI lineage: Eukaryota > Metazoa > Chordata > Amphibia > Anura > Ranidae > Rana > Rana kukunoris. Next base: position 269,688,236 of record CM056059.1, on the reverse strand, counting down.
CCTTCTATCTCAACTGGAAGCTCATCCTCTTCCTCATCATCTTCATCCTCGTCATCAAGATCTGGTTCAGCATTGTCGTCTTAATAGAAAAAAAAAAACTTTTATTTTGATGGGAGGGGGGGACAGGGTAGATATGGCACTTTAAATAACTTAAAGCGGAGTTCCACCCTTAAAACTTGGTTTCATCCCATCCAGCATACTGTAATGCATGTACTTAGTTTATAATAAATCATTTAATTCCGTGCGCACCACGGTATGTCGCCGCTATAAGGCGTCACGCCTTCCGGAAACAGCCGATTAGCGTTCGGCTCTTCTTGGCGCCTGCGCACAGACCCAGGAGCTGACTGCGCAGGCACCGTAAATAGCCGGTCCTAGTTCGGGTTTTTTCGGAGGGCGTGACGCGGCTATATACGGCCCCTGCGCAGTCAGCTCCTGGGTCTGTGCGCAGGCGCCGAGAAGAGCCGAACGCTAATCTGCTGTTTCCGGAAGGCGTGACGCCTAATAGCGGCGACATACCGCGGTGCGCACGGAATTAAATGATTTATTATAAAGTAAGTACATGCATTAAAAAAAAAAAAAAAAAACAGCATACTGGCGCTGACACCAGTATGCTGGATGGGATGAAACCAAGTGGTTTTAAGGGTGGAACTCCGCTTTAATGCAGAAGACCAGCTTTTCCTTCCCAGAACAAATGCATTGTGTATGCAAATTAATCACAACCCCACTGTCATTTTATGTGTACCTTACGTTATTTAGCTGTAAACAGCAAGTTTGTGTCACCACTCTTCTTGGCTGAATTTCAAAGCTCTCGACTTCCAGGTTTGCTTTCTTTACCAAAGAACAATGGCTAACTGCAAGTCTACCAAAGAAGCACTATGAGAGGGTATAATGAAGGTGTTATCTTCATATGGTCGACAGGTCCTGCAAAGAAGAATGGGAGAAACTGCCCAAAAATAGGTGTGCCAAGCTTGTAGCATCATACCCAAAAAGACTTGAGGCTAGAATTGGTGCCAATACTCTAGCTACGTACGTGATTTTTTTTAAAACTTCCCCTTTTAAAGTTAGGGTGCGTGTTCTACACCTGTGCGTGCTATACACCGATAAATACTGTAATATATATATATAAAAAAAAAGCTTTTAAGAAATATAAAAATGAAGGAACACAATCATTGTTTAAATATTACAAAGAATAACCTTCAGCCAGGAAGAGAAACATCACAGACACAGAAACCTGCTTTAACCACTTAAGGACCGCCTCCTGCACATATATGTCAGCAGAATGGCACAGCCGGGCACAAGCACGTACAGGTACATCCTCTAAGTTCCCAGCTGTGGGTCGCAGGTGCACAACCCGGTCCGAAGCTTTGTGGCCGCGGGACCTGATCGCCGCTGGAGTGCTGCGATCGGTCCCCAGAGCTGAAGAACGGGGAGAGCTGTGTGTAAACACAGCTTCCCCGTTCTTCACTGTGGCGCCGTCATTGTGTTTCCCTATATAAGGGAACACACGATCAATCAATGACGTCACACCTACAGCCCCACCCCCCTACAGTTAGAAACACAGATGAGGTCACACTTAACCCCTTCAGCGCCCCCTTGTGGTTAACTCCCAAGCTGCAATTGTCATTTTTACAGTAAACAATGCATTTATTATGCGAAAATGACAATGGTCCCAAAAATATGTCAAAATTGTCCGCCATAATGTCGCGGTCACGAAAAAAAATTGCTGATCACCGCCATTTGTAAAAAAAAAAAAAAATCGATAAAGGCTTATTGCGATATTTTTTTTTACCAAAAATAGGTAGAAGAATATGTATCGGCCTAAACTGAGGACAAGTGGTTAAGCAGCACAACAGCGGCACCAACCAGCCTAGTTTCAGGTCTTGTCTCTTGTAGGGGGCTGGGTGAGCTATGGTGACCTTTAAAAAAATCAATAACTGAAAAACAAGAAAAAAAATAAAGGAGTAAAAAGGGCACAAACACGGCACTAAGCAACCAGTGGATAAACAGCTAAAGTAGTGCAGGAGGAACAGTTTGTGAGATGCCCACCATCTTCGGTGGATACGTTACAGCTGGAATATCCAAATGTCTATGTGACCCTCCATAATAGAGGGTCCATTATTTGGAACAAGAGCACATCCTGACTGTATTGTTGGTGAGGTCACAAGGTGAAGGTATCCTTTTGGACTTTGCTTTACATGAGCACCTTAGATTGAGGTTCAATCATTTAAAATCAACAGTTTTTCTTCACTCAGCCGCTGTTGCTGAATGGACACTTATGACCACCTTTTGTATTATATATTGTAATATGCTGTGTATTGATTTCGGAGCACAACTTATCACCTTTCTTTATATAACAGAAAAAAGGAAATCAAGGAGAAGGTATATTATATACAAAGGTAGAGGAGGTTATATGATGCAGGAATTGTATAAAGTGAGTATTGGTATATACCTGTAAATGAAATGTTGGTTTCCTCTGCTGTCATTTGCTTGTTTGAAAATCAAATAAAAGGATTAAATATGTAAAGGCGTATTGTGGTTTGAAGGGGGCGGAGGACAGACTGAATAATCCATCCCCTGACCTGTCCACCACAAACCAAAGAACTGGCTTGCCTATAGCAAAGAGGGGGTTTATACCAGCTAGAATTGCACACATGTGTTGCAGCGTTTTTCTGCCTACTGTCCTACTCATGTAGGTGGCGCTATAACCCCATGGTCAAGAACAGAAGTGGTGTGTCATTGAACGAACTACAAATACGTTTTTGGAATATTGCACATAAAAAGGGTGCGTTCGTTATTTAGGGAATATTTTTCACATCAGTTTCAGGAGTGAGCTATATTATAGCACTGCACCAAATAATTACTTTGCATTTCTCATTCCAGAAACAATCTCCCTGCTGCTTCCGGGTCATTAAAGTGTTTCACCACCAGTAGAATCTTCAACTGTTGCCCACCATGGCCTCACAAAAATACACAATACCTTCATTTATAGCTAAAATGACACCTGGAAAGCAGGAGGAAATTGATCAAGCACTTGCAAGAGCAATATATGCTTCTGGAATAGCATTGTCAATATCTAAACATGCATTTTCATCATCATAACAGAATGAGCTGTACTTTTATTTTAAGAATACTACTTTTATATAGGGTTGCACCGATACCAAGCATTTGCATGAGTATCGGTACTCGTGCAAATGCATTGATACCTGAAACTGATCCTTTTAAGCCTTGGTTCTTTGAGCCGTTAGTGGGGTTACCCTGTTGACAGCTGAAGTGTTAAATTCGTCCGGTGATTGGATCTGTCAAAAAAAAAAAAAAAAAACAGCTGGGCAATGTTTATCAAATTGGTCAGAAGCCAATACAAAGATAAAAAAGAAACGTTTCTTTTTGTACCTTTTTTCCCCCCACATCTACAGATCAAGGAGATGAACTTCGATCTGCACATGTGTTCACAGCATCTCCCTGCAGGGATGTAGTCCCAAGGGAGGGGACGAGCATGCTCACTAACCCCCATCCAGAATGGCAAGCTTACTGAGGAAGAACAGGAAGTGAGAAATTCAGACAAATAAATAAGGGAAATCGAAGGAAAAGGTAAGTGAACCAACAATGTACTAGCTTAAAAACAACCTATTTAGAAAATAAATAACGTACCTTTATAACCACTTTAAGTCAGTTTAAAGTAACCCGAGTTAAAAAAAAAAAAAAAAATGTTTTTATTAAATGTTACTCTGTTTAACCACTTCAATACCCAGCCATATACAATTGACGGCCTGAGATGGGATCTACCATCCTAAGTGGCCGTCAATTGACGGCCTGGGCTTTGCGGGTGGATATCTGAATGATGCCTGCAGCCAGAGGCATCATCTAGATATCCTCTTCTTCAGCCGGCGATTCTGCACAATCTAAGAATGATCATAGCGGCGGTTCCGCCACTTGATCATTCTTACAGGCCGCGGGAGGGGACATCCCCCCCCCCCCCTCCCGCCGCCATCCGGTGCTTCTCCGAGCTCTCCCGTGCCTTCGGGGGCCCGGAGAACGAATCGTCGGCAGGAAGCATAGAGATGACTGGTGACCAGATGGTCACCAGTCATCTCTATAACCGTCGGAGGACCCAGGCGCGATGTGATGACGTCACGCCCGGGTCCCCGTAAGTAAACAAAGCCGCGATTGCGGCTGTAAGCAACCATTCATGAGATCGTGAATTTTTTTTCACCGATCTCATGGTTTCCAGCCTGGAGGAGAGATGTGAGGTCTTATTGACCCCGCATCTCTCCTTAAAGAGGACCTGTCACACACATTTCCTATTACAAGGGATGTTTACATTCCTTGTAATAGGAATAAAAGTGGAAAAAATATATTTTTTTGAAAAAAAGTGTAAAATTAAATAAAAAATAAGTAAAAAATAAAAATAAAACGCCCCCGTCTCCGATAGCTCGCATGCAGAAGCGAACACACACGCAAGTCCCGCCGTCATATGTAAACGCCATTTAAACCACATAAGTGAGGTATCGCCGCGTGCGTTAGAGTGCCAGCAACGAATCTAGCACTAGATCTCCTCTGTAAATCTAAACTGGTAACCTGTAAAAAAATAAATAAAGTGTTGCCTACGGAGATTTTTAAGTACCGAAGTTTGGCGCCATTCCATGAGTGTGCGCATAATTAAATCGTGACATGTTGGGTATCTATTTACTCGGTGTAACAATCTTTCACATAATACAAAAAAATTGGGCTAACTTTACTGTTTTGTTATTTTTTTAATTCATGAAACAAAAAAAAGGCGTTTGAAAAATGATTGCGTAAATACCGTGCGAGATAAAACGTTGCAATGACCGCCATTTTATTCCCTAGGGTGCCTGCTAAAAAAACATATATATATATATATATTTATATTATATATTATATATATATATATATATATATATATATATAAATATAGATATATATCTATATATATATATATATATATATTTAAATTTACTCTAATCAGCCCTAAAAAGTGTTCCTAAACCCTGGGCACTGCATTCACTATATCTGGTCTCTTCAGTACATGGAAATTATTTTATATTTTAGTAAATATAAACAGCTAAATACCTTTCATCATCAGCAGTATATAGCAGTCTTGTGATTTCTATCAGTTTCTGGACAGTGCTGATCACACACACTGTCCCTAGAAAAAAAAAAAAAACCTCTCCAGCAATTTACACCAAACTGAGCATGTGCAGCCTGACTCCAAAGGCTCTGCCTTATCCAGAGGGAATGATCTGTGCATACAAGATCAAGCAGCCTTTTTACACAATGTAGAGGATTAACCCCTTAGGCTCTGCCGTGATAACAAGCATGCTTTACTTTTCATTCACCTCTATTTTATAAACAAATCAATTTTTTTTGTTTGCCTTGTTCTCTAACTTTACACCTTTAACATCTATTTACACGTTTCCCACATTAAAAAAATGTAAAAACAATTAAACAAACGTATTTCATTTGTAAATAACTTTTTAATGCTTTGTTCCATTGCCGAAGTGTAAACAAAAAACAGTTGTGGTAGGCATCGATGATTGGTACTTCGAGGGGGGGGGGGGGGGGGGGGGGGCGACAAGGGGTAGGGGTACATTCCTACTTTTAGATACACTGGGAACATAAAATTTGGTGTAACGAGATGGACGCCTAACAGATCCGCTCCAAAAGCATGTCGGCGGCAAAGAAAAAGAACAAGGAGCAGCCCAAACCTCTCTAACTCACTATCTCCTCCGTACAAGGGAGCAGTACGGCATGGCCCAACATGGCGCCTCGGCTCCAGCCTTGCCTCCTAAACAGCCCTCCTCTCCTCCTCCCGCTGACTGAATATCCTGCCACTCTCTCTAAAGCAGATCTTGATGCCAGCCTTGAAGCCATGTACACCCGATTGGCCTCGAAGTTCCAATCGGAACTAAACAAAACCTCTTGCACGCCATCTCAAGAGATTGCTTCTCTGGGCTCCCGCACAGACTTACAGGAGACTAAACATGACGGACTGGTCCTGGCGTATAGTGACTTGAGCAGAGAACATGAAAACTTGTCGGTGCCTTTTGATCAATTACAATCGCAAGTCGAGGACCTCGAAAACCGAAATCGCCGCCATAATCTAAATCTGCGGGGGTTCCCTGAAACGATTACGGACTTGGTCCCCGCAGTGATCCGGTTGTTAAAGTCCCTGGTGCAAGACAGGGATGCCGCAGCTTTTACGTGCGACAGGATCCATAGGGCACACCTAAACCCCGGGCTGAGAAACCGCCACAGGGACATTCTCTGCCTGAAGGATTTTTTGAGGATATTCTGCGGGCAGCTCGGAATACACCTTGGATCACCCTGGATGACTTTTCAGTTCAAATTTTCCCTTATCTATCCCCTGCCACTCTTGATAGACAGAGGTGTATGAAAGAGGTCACTGCTATCCTACAATCGGCACGTATCCGCTACAAGTGGGGGTTTCCATTCAAGCTAGTGATTCCCCATAACGGATCTACATATTCGGCGACACCCGTTTTTGAGGGCAAAGAGATCCTGGTCAAACTTGGCTTGCTGGATGCTGAAGCAATTTGTCGCCCCCCCCCCCCCCGACTCCTCGCCCTTCTCAGATCTGGCAAACGCCGCCATCAAGACGTGACAGGAGGGGGATTCGATACGGGGAGCCCTCCCCGAGGAACTGACAAGTCTGTTCTAACAGTTTGATCTTTGTTTTCACAGCGGGATCATCCAGATTTTTTCTTTTCATAATTTGTCAGGTTTTCGTTTTCTGATATGCGGTGACGCTATAATTGTAATGGTTGGTTGTCCATCCCAGAGCGTCTCCGCATGTTCTTCCCCCCTCCAGGGAATCAACAGACTGCTGCAGTTCTCCCTCGGATTACAGTCTTGGACTCGTTGGTTTTTAATGTGGAGGTCTCAGGTATTTTGGATTTTTTATCAGGATTCATCCTATTCCTGATCCATCTTACAATGTCCTTTTTTCCTTTTCTTTGGTTGTTTTTCTATAATGTGTTACTTTTTTTTCTTGCCAATTTCATGGTTTTCAGCTCAATGTTATTGCTATCTGGATGTGTTTTGTTGCACATCTCCATGTGATAATTTTCTTCTGACAGTCCCATGTTTTAATATTTTGGGAATGATGCATGTTAAGGTGGTAGGTTTTTGTGGTAGTACATATGGGGACATGCTTCTAGGTGTTGGGGTGCCTGTTTGGATGGGTTTCTATTTTTTGTTGCTCCTAGATAATCACTTCTTGGCCTTTTCAGTTGTTCCCTTCATTGATTGATTGTGATGGCTAATAAGTGTATTTCACATAACGTTAAGGGATTTAATTCCCCTGTAAAACGTAGAAAAGCATTTTCCCAATATAAACAACTTGGGGCTAAGATTTTACTTTTACAGGAGACTCATTTCTCACAGGCATCCCATCCGAAATTCTTTAGTAGAAGTCTCAAGGAGGCTTATTACACCCTTCATTCTTCTAAGAGTAGAGGGGCGGCTTTATTTTTACACTCTTCTCTCCCTATGGATGTCCAACATATTTTTAGGGACAAGGAGAGTAGATTTGTCATTAAGGGTATCCTACACAACAGGGAGTGCACTATAGCGAGCGTGTATGCCACAAATGAAGCCACTGCATCTTTTTTTTCTTTTTTATGGTTTTAAAGAGATTTCTGTCCCCTCATATGATTGGAGATTTTAATTTGGTCTCTACTCCCTCCCTTGACAGGAGTCACGCCTCCCCTTTTTCAAAGGCCTTCCCCAAGTCCCTTACCCGCAAACTGACAGACTTACAATTGATTGACTCATGGCGCGCCCTTAATGTTGCTGCAAGGAAATATACATTTTTCTCACATCCCCACATAGTTATGCTAGGTTGGATTACATTTTTACAACACCAATCATTCTTGCCAATACCGGCTCGGCCAGCATACATGGTTGTGTGTGGTCAGACCACCACCTTACCTCCTTTTCTCCTGAATTCATTTAATTGTCCCCCTCATACACGTGGCGTTTAAATGAAGCTCTTCTTTCTGAACCCTTGGTAGAATCAGACATTTCTCAATCAATTGAATCCTACTTTTCTGTTAATGATCTTCCAGAGACCCCTATTTCTACTGTTTGGGTGGCCCATAAGGCAGTTCTGAGGGGTGTTTTTATAAAGTTGGCTTTGGCTCGTAACGCCTCAAACAAACTCAAGATTGTTAAGCTTCCTTACTTTCGGACTCTACTAGAAAACTGATTGATCAGAAGCGGTTGGAATTGGATGCTTTACTTTCTGCTAATACTGAAAAGGCTCTGCGTTGGGCCAAAGCCAAGTTTTTACTCCACAGTAATACAACATCAACTAAGTTTGCTAGGAAATTGAACCAGTCATTTAGACCCCCACATAGTTATAAGTAAGCTTCCCCCTTAGGGGGTATGGTCTCTCATCCCCAAGAAGTCCTGGAAATCTTTCAAGACTATTATTCTAAATTGTTAGGACTTCAACGCACCACCCCTACTGAGGCGGCTGTGTCTTGGTTTAACAATCTACCACTCCCTGGTCTTACGCCATCTCAGTTAGGGTCTCTTAACCGTCCTATTTCAGTGACTGAGGACCTTAAGGTAATCAGTTCCCTCAAAAACACCTCTTCCCCTGGACCAGATGGTTTTCCGCCTCCTACTATAAAAAAAAAAATTGGCGTTGCTCTCCCCTAGATTGGCTCGGCTGTTTAATTATGTGTTACAGGGGCGTTCCTTTCCCGAGGAAATGCTGTTGGCGAACATGTCCTTGATTCCTAAGCCCAATAGGGACCATATTGTACCCCAAAACTATAGGCCCATTTCGGTCATGAATGATTTAATTTTTTTTTAGCAGGATTCTAGCCGACAGGCTTGGTGGAATGATTTCTTCCCAAATTTCCCCTTATCAGTCAGGATTTATCCCCCACTGTTTAATTACCGATAATATCCGTTTAGTATCTATTATCATCCAAGATGCCACTATCTCTTCTAAGAAACTATGTGGAGCTTGGACATACATAAGGCATTTGACCGTCTCTTGGAATTTTATATCCCTCCTATTGCAACGCTTTGGTTTTCAAGGTGAATTTCTTAGTGCCTTCCATGCTCTCTATTTGAATCCCTGCACCCGGATTAAAATTCCGGGATGTAATTCTGAGTTTTTCCAGCTTGGTAGGAGGACCAGGCAGGGATGCCCTCTCCCCCCCCTTAATTTTTGCCCTGGCAATTGAGCCCTTAGCTATAGCTATATCACAACACCCAAATATTTCTGTAAAAGCAGGTTCAGAATACAATGTACGCTGATGATGTGCTGCTTTTTCTGACAGACCCCTTAGTTACTTTTCCGAACCTTCTTGACACTTTATCTGTATTTGCTGATATCTCTGGCCTGACCGTCAATGTATCCAAATCCCTGGCCCTTCCGGTTGGTTTCTCCCCTGCTGAGCTGGAAACCTTTAGAGCAACATTCCCTTTTTCTTGGTCCCAATCTTCCCTTCCTTATTTAGGAATTAAGCTCTCTGGAGACTTTGGCGAGTTGTTTAACCTTAACTTCTCCCCTTTAATTGCTCATTTAAAAAATCATTGAAATCATGGTCCTCTTATAGTATCTAATTTTTAGGCAGGATCACCGCAATTAAAATGTCTATCCTCCCCAAAATACTGTATTTATTCTGTGCCCTCCCTCTCATAATCCCTAAAGCATATCTCTTCAGGCTTCAGTCCAGCATTAATCGGTTTATCTGGCAAGATAAACCCGCTAGGTTTTCTAAGGAGATTTTGTATAGACCTTATAAATTGGGAGGTCTGGGGGTCCTGCAGATTTGGCTTCATTACCTAGCTAGTAGGTTTTCTCAAAAAGCACAATGGACCATTAGGAACCCCAGGGTCCCCTGGGTTAAATTTGAATATAACTATTTCCCCTTTCTATTTGCCTGGCCTGCTATGGTTCTCAGGGCCTCCTCCCCCGGAGTTGGCAGATCATAATCTTTTGGTGGCTCAGGGATTAAACTTATGGAGGCGGCATGGTTCCGCTCAGGCTCTGGCCTCTGTGGCTTCCCCGGGTACATCATTTCTGGGGGATCCCAGACTGCCACTTGCCTTTTTTGATCCCGACTCATTCGGATGGTGGATTTCTTCTGGTCTGACGACTTTGGAGGACTTTCAATGTGAGGGTAAATTTATCTCCTTTTTTTCAACTGCAATCTCTTAAAGGGGCCCCTGCTGGGGAATTTTATAGATTCATGCAAATCCGTCATTTCTTTATCACTCATTACTCGCAGTCTCCATCTAAATCATACTCTCCCTTTCAATCTCTCTGTAAGTCCGGGCCTAGACAGAAGGGTATGATCTCTGTCTTATATAAGGCAATGGCTTGTGATCAATTTAGAACTAAACTAAAATATATGGCCAAGTGGGAGCTCGAGTTGGGCCTGGAGTATGAGCTGGAGGACTGGGAGGCGAATTGGCAGAATCTCCGCAAACATACGGTCTCATTGTCTTTTAGATAAACTGCAATTAAGTTTTTTACCCGTTGGTACTACACTCCCCATCGCATACACCAGATCTTTCCTCAGTCCTCCCCTGACTGTTTTAGGAGATGCCCAACATCTGGCACCTTTTATCACATATTTTGCGACTGCGAGAATATCTCCTCTGTCTGGAAATGTGCCTTGGATCTCGTGGACAAGTTAGGAGGCGGTCACATCGATCTGTCTTACAGACACTGTCTGCTGTTTGAGAAAATCCCTGACACTCCTAGACCTCTTAGGCACCTGATAGACACACTTTGCACCACGGTTCTTTGGGCTGTGGCATTTAATTGGAAATCCCCCTTGGTTCCCTTCTCACAGGTTCTCTCTAGGATGGACCATATCATGTTGTCAGAACAAATTTTTCATAAACTACATCCCTATATATGATGCTAAGTGGAATCCATGGTGGCTAATGCGTCTCCAATACTGAACTGGAATTATTTCCTTCCCTCTAGTTTGATTTTTTTTTTTATGGGGCGGGACTGGTTTTATTTTCACATGTATTCCAGTCTTTATATAATTTATCCTGAGCTTTTTTTTTTCTCTTCTTTTATCTTTTTCTTTAGCTCATCTGCTTCCCTTCTGATTTTCTATTTACATTATTACTTCTGTCTAGAGTACACTACTGATTAAAGTTTTACTTTTTAAGCCCATATTCCATGTCCTTGGCTATGGTGTATTTTGCGTATATTTACTTGGCTGTTCAGTCTTTTGGTTTTAGACCATGCACCGTTTACTTAAGATGATTTGTATGGTTTGTTTCATATAATCTTTGTACAAGTGTTTTTGATGGACATGATCAAGATGTACTGTACTCCTTTGTTTTCTATTGTTATCTCAATAAAAATCTTTAATGTATAAAAATATAAAAAAAATTGGTGTAACAAAATAAGTGTCAGGGTTAAAAGGCTATTCATCAGGTCTTCAACATTTCCTAGAAATTTTGCATCTCTACGAAGCTGGCCCCCCTACAATCAGCACAAATAAAAACTCAACTTTGTTTTAGTGCTACGTTTGTGCCGTTTAAATTTCCTTTACATCTTTTATCGTTTTTGCGTTAATGATTTATTAAAGGTTACCAAAGGTTACTCAGCCCCCCCTACAACACCTAAATGACTAGTCTTGTTGCTTAGTTTGAGCTGTGTGAAGTTGGAACCCCATATACCATTTGCTTGTGCCGCATAAATGAGCATTTGTGCCGGTTCGGTTTCTGAGATATTAAATATTCAATTAAAGCGGACCTCCACCCTAAAGTTGAACTTCCGCTCATCGGAACCCCCCCCCTTCCGGTAACACCTTTCAGGGGGGAGGGGGGTGCAGATACCTGTCTAAAGACAGGTATTGGCACCCACTTCCGGGCACACAGTCTGCAGGATCCCGTCCCGCCCCCTGTTGTGTTCTGGGAAACACACAGCTCCAAAAACACAGTGCGGACCAGTGAGCGCTGCGCACACGACTCGCGCATACGCCGTAGGGAACCGGGCAGTGAAGCTGCAATGCTATACTTCCTGGTTCCCTCACCGAGGATGGTGGTGGGGGCATCAGAGTGACGAGCGATCGCTCATCCTCTGCTGACGACGGCGCTGGACTCCAGGATAGGTAAGTGTCTTAATATTTAAAGTCAGCAGCTGCAGTATTTGGAGCTGCTGGCTTTTAAAAAAAAATAAAAAATTCGGCGGAGATCCGCTTTAAATGTAAGCCCTGCCCATTTTGCACCCCATGTTGCTGAATTTGAAAAAAATAACACGCCATTAGTGTTTGTCGCAAAAATAAACGTTTGTACCACTTTGGTTGCGGAGACATTGTGAGCTATAGTTGCTGAAGCCCCACCCCCACTTTTCACCCCATGTTGTTGAATTTTAAAAACAAACACCGTTTGTTTCTGCCGCTTTGATTTACAAGATATGCGTTATAGTTGCTAAAACCTAGCGTCCAGAAGATCTCACGGTGCAAGTGGCAACTTGAAAACCCTGCGGGTGCTGGACGAGATGGTGGGCGTGAACAAGCTTCTTTCCCAGCTCAGGGCAGAGGTGGCGTCTAGAGGAGCGGAGTGGCTGTCATCTGTCCTGCGAGATTGAGGGTCAGGGACAGAGGGGCAGGAATCCGTATGAGCATGGAGGTCTCTGCCCCCGAAACGCTTCTCTCCAGACTCCTACCCCAGAGCTCGGTGCCACATCGGGAGTACCATGCGGGTCCCTTCATTACCACCTGCAAAGCAACCAGCTGCACCGTGGGTGGTGTTCCTGGAATGAAATCCCCTTCGTCGTTGGAGCTCTGGGCTTCCGGGGTGTCAGTTTCTCCCTGGCCCGCATCACTGACTGACCCACTCTTCGGGAAGGAAAGGTGGTAAATAATGCCAAACTTATTGGGCTGCTCCTTAGGCACGACCCCCAGGGGCGAGATCACCAAATCCTCTAAAGGCTGCGAGGGGAAAGGGCCACGCATGCGGCCCAATGCAACTTTCTTCTGCAATTTCTCAGAAACCACTGTAGGATGTCACAAGGCCGAACGCATGTTCTGGGACACTGGTGGAACAGAGGCCAGGGAACAAGGTATGCGAAAGCCTTCTGAGAAACCCACCCTTAACAAGCGAGCAGCCTCCCGATCCAGATATATATTGAGGAAAGGCTGCATTCTTTCCACCCTCACCGGCGTCATCCCTTTTGTTAACAGACTCGCCAGCACGACCCTTCCCCCTGCTTGAAGCAGCAGGACAAGGGATGCAAACCTCTGCAGCCAGAGGAAGGGGCCCTCTTTGCAGCCGGTTGTCCGAGGGTAGATGTGCCACCAGCCCCCCCTGAAAAAAAAAAAACTGATTAGGAGCCCACGCCGAGGTCATAAGTCGCATCCATAAACGAATGTGCTTGTGGTCCCACCGCAAGGATGGGCGGATAGATCTCTGCTACTGGAACAGCTCGTCGTACCTCAACCATGCAGATTCCCCGTAGGCCTCACCGGTGGTATCAAGATAACAGAAGAGCACCGGAAAGTGTTCCAGATTCTTCTCCCTTACTATACTTGCCATAATGGTAAATACCTGCAGCCAATTAGGGAAAGTCCGAGATAAGCCGGGGGATCAACCCTGGACACCGAAGCCAGCCTCGTCACTCTGACCCACCGGCAGGATCCACTGCGACGAGGCCATGTCTTGGGCACTCGTTTATGGTTCAAATGGCTGGACCAGCTCCCTCAAACCAAAAAGGAACCCCTGAAACCCCTCATCTGACCTAGATGTGGCATGACCACAGCCCGCACTAGAAGGGGCAGAAAGCGTGGGCAAATCAGACAGCGAAGCCGCAAACTCCGTGCGGGACAGCCCCCCCCAGACGCAAATTATCAATAGCAGAAAACACACGGGTGACCCCTCCCCCTCTGAAGTGGAACATGTGTCTTCCGATCCCTCTATCTCCATGTCTCCTCTCCGGCAGCACACCAGGCGTAGTGGCCCTGGATGAAAATGATCCGTGCGGCTGCCTGCCACGCCTCCTTGCTTTGGCTCCACCCACTGATTTCTGGGTTACCTTACCCGGAGCACCCAGGGCGCTCGCCGCTGGCCTCACACCGCCACTTCTACGACATCACCTGGTGCTGGCTGGTCCCGGGAGAGTTGCCAGACATGGCGGTAAAGGGCCTGGTGGCCGTAGCAGCACGATTCTCCGCTGACTCATCACCGGGGGAGGAGTCCACCTGTTCCTGAAGCCGGGCGGGCCGGGGAGAGACAAATTCCCCCGGAAGCCCCGGCCTCCGATGGAAGGAATCTCCATCAATCTTCGCAGGTGGACCTGAAGGGGCCCATACGGGACTCCTGATGTTGCACCGAGCTCTGGGAAAGGAATCCAGAGCGAAGCGCTCCAGGGGCCGAGACCTCTGAGCACATACAGACTCCTGTCCCTGATACAGAGGCTCAATCTCGCAGGACAAATGAGAGCTGCTCTTGCAGCCACGCCGCTCCTCTGGACGCAGCCTCCTCCCTGAGCTGGGAAAGCAGCCTGTCCATGTCTCGTCCAGCACCTTGCACCGTGAGATCCTCTGGACGTGGGGTTTCGGCAAATATAACGCACAATATCTCTGAACCCAAAGTGGCATAAAAGTTTATTTTTGCGGCACAGCCACATGAGGTGCAAAATGGGCAGGGCTTACATTAAATTAAATGTTTAATATCTCAGTAGCCGGCCAATAAAAAGATGGGTACAAATAGAAAAGGCACAAGCAAAGGCACAATTAAGTAATATAATTTGGATCCCTACACAATATAGAGCACTAAATAGCACAATGTATGAATTAACGAGAGACACTTTAAGAGAATGGGATAGGATTCACAAAAAAATAGATAGGGAATATAATTCTCCACTAATGAACCTGAAAAATAATGCATATTTTGCACCGGGAGAAGAAAGGGTTGGCGGGAATTGGATAAAGAATAAAAAGATGCACCTGGGTGATATAATTAAAAAGGGTAGAATTTTGGCTTATGAAGAGTTGAAACTTAGAGTAAATGATTGGAAACTGGATGAATGGAGGTACAACCAGCTATGTCACTTCCTGCAACACCTACCCCAGCCCTTACGGACAGGAGAGGAGTTGACACCTTTGGAGAAACTGTGTAAAAACAGGCAACTCAAAAGGCACGGTATCAAAATTGTATAAAATATTGTGTAAGATTGACGCGCCGGAGGAACCCCCATTCATTCAAAAATGGGAAAGAGAGTTAGGGACACAAAGGGAGAGGTACACGTACCAAAAGATACTGCGTTTGACTCACTCATCTGCAGCGGATGTGAGAACCGCCGAGACCAATTATAAATGTATATCAGGCTGGTATGCCACACCGGACAAAATCAGTAAATTTAAAGAAGGACACCAAGCTGAATGTTTGCGAGGATGTCCTGAAAAAGGAACCATGGCGCACCTGTGGTGGACCTGTCCAAAAATCCAGGATTACTGGGATCAAATCCTAGGACAAATAAAAGAAATTACCGGCAAGGCGATAAAAAAAGACCCCTGGGAGGTGCTCTTTCATGGAAGTCAAGAGGGAATAATAAGATATAAGAGATCACTCATACCCCATCTACTCAACGCAGCCAAAAGGTTAATACCTAAAAAGTGGCAGGAAATAGCTTGCCCACAGATCTGGGAATGGGTAGATGCGGTAGAGGAAACATTTAGAATGGAAGAATTAAAAGAGATGTTTTCCGAAAACAGCAGTGATTTCAGGGAAAAATGGAAAAGTTGGAAAGATTAAAAAAAGACATGGAGCTATGCGGAAAGGTTGAGAACAAGGTAAATAGAAACATAAAAGCAACAACAAGACAGCAAATATAATAAAAACATCAGGGAAAGGAAAGGGAAGAAAGGAAAATCTAAAAGAGGAAAAAAAGGATTTTTAATAAACAGCTTACCTGTAAAATCCTTTTCTTGAAGTACATCACGGGACACAGAGCGCATAGCCATTACACTTGGGTTATATGGGTACCTTCAGGTGATGGACACTGGTGTAATCAATTTCACAGGAAGTTTCCTCCCTATATAACCCCCTCCCACTGGGAGTGCTTCAGTTTTGTAGCAAGCAATTCCTCCGAGGTTACACAATGTTCCCCAAAAGAGGGGTGGGAGCTCTGTGTCCCGTGATGTACTTCAAGAGAAGGATTTTACAGGTAAGCTGTTTATTAAAAATCCTTTTTTCTTTATCGTACATCACGGGACACAGAGCGCATAGCCATTACACTTGGGATGTCCTAAAGCAATGCTCTATGAAGGGAGGGAGACCGTAAGGCCAAGAATAGCCAAACAAAAAATTATCAGGAAGTAAAGTAGCTCCACCAACAGAGAAAAGGGGGCGTGACCCGGACCAGAGGATTCTATACTGCTGCCCGTAGGACCGCCTGCCCAAATGCTGCGTCCGTACCCTTTGCAACGTCCAACTTATAAAATTTAGTAAACGTATGTACGGAAGACCAGGTTGCCGCCTTGCAAACCTGTGCCATAGAGATCTGATGGTGTGCCGCCCAGGAGGCACTCATGGCCCTCGTAGAATGGGCTTTAACTGATAAGGGAGGTGGAACGCGCTTCAGACCATAGGCCTGAAAAATCAGCTGCTTAATCCACCTAGCCAAGGAAGACTTGGCAGCCGGCTGACCCTTCTTGGGGCCATCCGGAAGAACAAAAAGCACATCTGTTTTCCGAATCTTCTCTGTAGCCTTAAGATAGACCCTCATGGCTCGAACCACGTCCAAAGTATGAAGCAGTCTTTCCTCTCTGGACTGGGGAGTAGGAAAGAAGGATGGTAGGACTAGATCCTGATTCAAGTGAAAACTGGATATGACCTTAGGAAGGAAAGAAGGTTGAGGCCGCAGAACCACTCTGTCCTTATGCAGAATAAGGTATGGCTCCCTGCATGACAAGGCTGCCAGCTCGGAAACCCTTCTGGCCGAAGCCATAGCCACCAAGAAAACCAACTTTCAGGTTAGTAGCACAAGAGGGATTTCTGTCAGAGGTTCAAACGGCTGCCTTTGTAAAGCTGACAAGACCAGATTTAAATTCCAAGGGCAGAGGGGAGCTCTAATAGGAGGATTCACATGCAAGACCCCCTGCAAGAAGGTTTTCATAAGCGAATGGGTGGCCAAGGGTCTTTGAAACCATATCGATAAAGCCGACACCTGCCCCTTTAGAGTACTAAGAGCCAACCCTTTGTCAACGCCAACCTGGAGGAATCGCAAGATCCTGTCAAAAAACTTTTGAGACTCGCACCACTCTCCAGACTCTGTAATAAATATTTCTAGAGACTGGTTTCCTAGCCTGAATCAACGTAGATATGACCTGAGCTGAGAGGCCTCTGCCCTTAAGAATTAGGGATTCAGCCGCCAAGCCGTCAAATTTAGCTGCTGTGAAGCAGGGTGGCAGATTGGGCCCTGAGACAGCAGATCTGGGCGCAGGGGGAGCGGCCACGGCGCCCCGACTGACATCCTCACGATGAGTGCGTACCAAGCCCTCCTGGGCCAGGCTGGGGCCACCAGGATCACAGGCCTGCGCTCCACCCTGATCCTCCGTAGAAGGCGGGGAATCATCTGCAGTGGAGGGAACGCATACAGGAGAGAAAACTGGTGCCAGGGGCAAACCAACGCATCGGTCCCGTAGGCCGAGGGATCCCTGGCTCGGGATATGAATTTGTCCAACTTTTTGTTGGATCTCGTTGCCATAATGTCCACATCTGGAACTCCGAATCTTTGGCAAATCTCTTGGAATACCTGGGGGTGAAGAGACCACTCCCCCGGGAGCAACTGTTGATGACTCAAAAAATCTGCTTGATTGAGGCTGGAAGCTGATCTGTCGATAACCAGAAGATCGTCCAGGTATGCCAGGACCAAAATGCCTTCTGTCCTTAGGACGGCTAGCACCGGGGCTAACACCTTTGTGAATACCCGCGGAGCTGTTGCCAACCCGAAAGGGAGGGCTACGAACTGGTAATGACGGTGATCTATCATAAAACGAAGAAACTTGTGATGTGCCGGGTAGATCGGCATGTGCAGATACGCATCCTTTATGTCTATAGATGCTAGAAAGTCGTCTTGATGTAGGCTGGCTGCCACCGAACGTATGGACTCCATACGAAAGGTCTGAATCTTTAGAAAGCGATTTAGGCGTTTGAGGTCTAAGATAGGCCTGACGTCGCCATTGGGCTTTGGTATTATGAAAAGGTTGGAGTAGAATCCCAGACCCCATTCCTGGGTTGGTACTTCTACAATTACTCCCTGGAGCAAGAGACGATCCAATGCTTTTACAAGAGAGGCCCTCTTTAATGGGTCGCTTGGAAGATTTGACCCCTGAAAATGAGGGGGGACTTCCCAAAACTCTAGCCTGCAGCCCGTGGCTACCACGGACAGTACCCAAGAGTCTGGAATTCTGGCCTCCCACACTTCGGAGAAAAACCGAAGCCTTCCCCCCACCCAAGAGAGTGGGGGCGCCCCTTCATGAATCCGACTTGATGACTGGTTTAACCGGCTTGCGAGACCACGGCCTCTTGCCTGCCGTGGCTTGTCCTTGTGGGCGGCTATTAAATGCTGAACGCCCGGGAGGCCGTCGATACTGACGGGAAGTTGAAGGGGCCGAGCCTGCGAAGTCCTGTCGCTTAAACGCGGGCCCACGCGATCTTTTCTTGACAGGCAAGAAAGAACTTTTACCACTTGATATGGTCTGGATATATTTATCTAGGTCTTCACCGAATAGTCTCCCACCATGAAAGGGAAATCCTGCCAAAAGCCTTTTGCAGGGTGCCTCTGCTGACCAGTTCTTCAGCCACAAAAGGCGACGCATATGAACCAACAGCAGAGATAGACGGGACGCCTGTTGAATGGAGTCCTTAATAGCATCTACTGCAAAGCAGAGAACCCTTGGTAGGTCTGCCAATTCACGAGTTTGCTGAGCCGGCATGTCCCTTAATATCTGTTTAGTCTGATCCTTTAACGCCTGACAAACGCCAATGGCTGCCACTGCTGGTTGAACCACGGCACCTACTGTGGTAAAAGAAGCTTTCAGTAGGGTCTCCAATTTTTTGTCGACCGGATCTTTGAACATCTGGACATTTTCAACCGGACAGGTCAGGGATTTATTCACGCAGGAAATGGCTGCGTCCAAAGTAGGGAGTGCCCATTTCTTTGCAAATTCCTCTTCCATAGGATAGAGAATAGAGAACCTTTTAGGAGGGATAAAGATCCTATCAGGTTGAGCCCAATCCTGCAAAATCACGCTCTCCAGAAGGGGGTGAATCGGGAAAGACGCACAACTTAATGGTGCTTTTGAAGAACCTAAAGAGGATACCGCAGGGGCTAATAGTTCTGACACTGGAAGTTTAAAAGCAGTGCGAACCATATCTGTCAGAGACTGGATCCACAGGCTCTTCCCTTGAGAAGCCGAAAAAAAAATTCATCTACAGTGGAACCCTCAATGTCTGAACCGTCGGGACTCGGGTCCGCTTGATCCTCCTGTGGGTCCAATTCCTCCGAAGAGAGGACCTCTGCATCTGAAAACACCAATCTAGGTGACGGGATCTAGCCCGTTTGCCACTTGGCAAAGAGCGGGCAATCAAAGCAGTTAACCTTTCCTCTAACCCACCCAGGGTGGTCGCTAGCATTTCTTCCGTAACGTAAACGGGAATGGGTTCATTGGGGGCGGCCTCTGCCCCTAGCACCCTCAATGGCTCCTGCAACATGCTACTCGGTGGTCTATCTGGTGAGGGTGGGACCGTTGGAGCCTGGCCCAAATCCTCTGACCCCGATGGAGACCTCTTTAGTTTTTTGGCACCCTTTGCAGCCTTAGCTGGTCCTGATCCCTTGGGAGCCATTGCACAACCTTGAGACACCCCTGTAGCCAACACCCAACTGTTGTAGCTAGAAGTGAATCATTAATAAGAACAGGCTATGGTAAAAAAAATTATTATATATATATATATATATATATATATATATATATATATATATATATATATATATATATATATATATTTTTTTTTTTTTTTTTCAAATTTCCACACGCCCGAGAAGGCGGCAATACCGAGGAAATCCTGTGAGTATTGCAACACCAATGCCCGTTAGCCGGAGCCCAAGGTTGCACCGACTCAGATACTGCCGGATCTAAGGCTGAGTCCCTTTAAGAAAAAAACTCTTTTTTTTGTCAGTATGGAGCTGAAGATCCACAAACCACCACTAGGTGTCACTGCATAGCCAGAATGGCTCAGCTGCGTGCTCTGTGTCCTCTCTCTCCTCTGCTCTCAGGAGGGAATGACCAGCCAGGAAATGCTTTGCTTTAACTGAGACCTGACACTGCTGGCCCGCCCCCCCATCCCCCCCCCACGCTAAAACCAACATGGAGGAAGCAGAAAGCAGAGGAGAAGCATGGACCAGTGCTAGCAACCCAACAGACACCAGGTCAGCACCAATACTTAATGTAGTGCACACACAGAGGAAGCTGTCCCCATAGGCTTCCTAAGAAACAGGAGTTTCACCAGCATTCCCCCTTTATAGTACGTGAGGCTGCAGTATCATGCTAACAGGCAGATCTGGGGGGAGTAGCAAATACATATCTTTAAAAGCATACATATACCTACATGTTATCTGGGTAAACATTAGTACATCCCATCCTGCCTCAAAAGACATAGTGGAGATAGTGGCTGATGCACAAGCATACCATTAGCCGACCCAGAACCCCCAGGGGGATACCTACTGTCGAACCAAGTCCCGCAGGTTCCCTCTTACCTGCTCCACGCCGCAGGGTATTGCAAAATGCAAGAGGCCCGATCTTCCCCCATCTCCGTGGGTATTGTCTTGGACCTTCAGGGACCGGAGTTCTGTGTTAAAGAACCCACACACCTGGACCTATATAGCATCCTGGCATCAGTAGCGTTTAGTTCTTGGAAGAGACTAAGGCACTGGAGCCCAGAATCCAGCCCTCCAAGGAGAGGCATTATAGGCAAAACCCCACTCCAGCAGGGCCCGGGTACCGTACACCTTGGCTTTGAAGCACTTCGGACGGATCCGGCTAGCTATCCTGGGTCCCGAGACCTCCGAGGGACAGCTAGACGTGACCAACACCTAAGACACTGGCGAAGAAACTGAAGCACTCCCAGTGGGAGGGGGTTATATAGGGAGGAAACTTCCTGTGAAATTGATTACACCAGTGTCCATCACCTGAAGGTACCCATATAACCCAAGTGTAATGGCTATGCGCTCTGTGTCCCATGATGTACGATAAAGAAATAAGAACCATGGGAACCCAAGGGGGGGAGGGGTGGAAGGGAGGGAGGGGGTGGGATATTGGGAGTGTGGAAAAACGAGGTATGGGTCTCTCGGCATGTCCAAGGTTTTTTTTTTTTTATAAAGGAGAGTAACTGTTAATATGACTTATAAGATGCATGGATTAAAAAAAAAAAAAAAGGAAGAAAAAAAAAAAAAAAAGGGAGGAAGATGATAAAGCATAGATGCCACACATGATGCAAAACCGTTATGGAGACGTAGAAAGCACAAAACCATGAGCTGCTCTCCAGTGATTGGTAAAAGCTGAAGTGAAAAAAAAAAAAAAAAGAAGCCGAACTGGCACAAACGCTAATTTTTGCGGCACAAAATGAATGGTATATCTTAATTTTGGTTTTACAAACATGGGGTACCAACTTCACACAGCTCAAACATAGCACTAAGCAACGAGACCAGTTTTGTGTCATTTGTTTCATTGCACAGATTGATAGCAGCGCAAGCCAATGGCTGAGCTGCTGTCAATCAACTCCAATGATGCAAGGGCCGGGGCCTGTAGTCAGAGGCTATGGACGTACCCCTTCCTCACCCTCTAGTGGTTAACCCTTTCCCTGCCAGTGTCATTTACACAGTAAATCGGTGCATTTTTATAGGACTGATCACTGTATCAATGACAATGGTCCCAAAATAGAGTCAAAAGTTTCCAATGTGTCCACCATGTCGCAGTCACAATAAAAATTGCAGATCGGCGCCATAACTAGTAAAAAAAAAAAAAAAATTATGAAAACTATCCCATATTATGTAGATGTGATAACTTTTGCGCAAACCAATCAATATAAGCTTACTGCGATTTGTTTTTACCAAAAATACGTAGAAGAATACATATCTGCCTAAAGTAAGTAAAAATCATTTTTGATATTTTTGTGGGATATTTAATATAGCATAATGTAAAAAATATTGCATTTTTTTCAAAATTATTGCTCTTTTTTGTTTATAGCCCAAAAAATAAACACAGAGGTGGTCAAATACCACCAAAAGAAAGCTCTATTAGTGGGGGAAAAAAGATGGTCAATTGTGTTTGGGAGCCACGTCACAATTGTGAGTTAAAGCGACACAGTGCCGAATCGCAAAAAAATGGCCCGGTCACTGGGCAGCCAAATCCCCCAGTGCTAAAGAGGTTAATGCAAAAATTATAAAGGATAGAACTAAAGTTTAAACAGCACAGACATATCTCTAATTAAGACAAGGTTTGTGCCATTTGGGCGTTGTAGGGGGGCTAGGTGTTGTCAGTCCGGAAAAACTTTTGCCAATAACTCAAAAACCATAACGGGACTAATAAAAATGTTAGCAGCACAAACCAGCAAGACCAGTTTCGTGTCATTTGGGTGTTGTAGGGGGGCAGAGTGACCTTTAATAAATCATTAATGATGCAAAAACAATAAAAGATACAATGGAAATGTAAACAGCACAAACGTAGCACTAACCAACGAGACCAGTTTCATGCCATTTGGCTGTTGAAGGGGGGGGGGGGCTAGGTGATGTCAGTCTGGAAAAAACAATTGCCAATATCTTAAAAATAAAAGCAGCACAAACGTAGCACTAAAGAAACACACTTGAGTTTTTATTTGTGCTGACGACTGTGGTCCCACTGGAGAGGCTGCCCTCTCTGTCCTGGTGACCACTGTCAGAAACAAAGTAATGGAAAGTACAAAATTGTAAAGATATCACCAGGACAGGGGGTGAGGGTATATCTTCCAAGGAGGACAGTGTCACAAACAACTGCATGTGAAATTCCCTCTCACTTCAGAGAGCAACAGTTAGTGGCACAGACAGAAGTATTTAGTCTTCTTTGCAGGTAAGAGACTGCGGCAAATGCACCGAGTAGTGTAAAACCCAACTGATCAGAAGTGGTTGTCCAATGGGGTAAAAACAAAAAATAAGTAATGCCGAAAGCGGAAAATGATGACTACATTATAAGCGGCTGGCCAATGGGTAACTTGGAACCTGGGGGATAAGACGGAGAACATGGTGGTGCAGGCAAGTAAATGAACATCATAAGTAAAGGTAGATGAGAGTTGAAAGGGAACCCATACTCTTAAAAGGGGTTGTAAAGGAAATAACTTGTTTTTCCCCTAAATAGCTTTCTTTACCTTAGTGCAGTCCTACTTCACTCACCTCATCCTTTGATTTTGCTTTTAAATGTCCTTATTTCTTCTAAAAAATGCTCACTTGCTGTTCAGAGGACACTTTCTACTTTGCCGATAGAGAAAGGAGCTGTGTGTTAGTGGGCGTCCTGACACTCCTGCTCGCCCCCTTCAAGAGGACATCTCCACCCCAAGAAGAAAGCCTTGCATTACGGTGTGTAGTTACAGACAGAAGAACAGGAAGTGAGCATTTCTCAGAAGAAATAAGAACATTTAAAAGCAAAATCAAAGGATGAGGTAAGTGGAGGACTGCACTAAGGTAAAGGAAGCTATTTAGGGGGGGGGGGGGGGGGGGGGGGGAATACAAAAAATTTCCTTTACAATTCCTTTAATTACTAATATTTTATAGACTCGCACGTAGTTATAAGAACACAAGTATTTCTGCAATAGCAGTCCTATAATGTTGACAACTACATACCAAATAAATGGTTAGATGTGAGCTGCTCACCAGATAAAAACTATAAATTGGCGTGACTCATTCTTACCACTATCAGTTGAACCTTCCTTCTTGGAACGCATTTTCCTTTTTCGCCCACGTTTGCCTTTCTTGTGCATTGCCTCCCCATCTCCTCCATTTTCACCTTCAGTACCATCAGGACCAGTGCAATTATCTGAATGTCTCGACATTGTATTCTATAGAAAAAAAATGTACGTTGCAACTTATTTAAATTAGCTTTAATTACAAGAACACAGGCAAATATTCAATATGCGAATACAAAATACAATAAAAGTATAAAACCTCACCTAACTTCAAACTTAAAAGGATATATGAAGAACAAGTGTGGGATGATGTTTTATATTTGAGTGATACCTCGATTTAAAGCATTCTTAACCCCACTCCTCCAAAGAAATAAAATATATATTGCGCAGCTCAGCAGTCCCTAAAGAGGTTAAAAAATAAATAAAAAAATTGTGTTCGCTTATAGTAGATTAAAGCCGAGTTCCCCCTCCGGTGACACAATTGGCACCTTTTCGGGGGCAGGATACCCATCTGACAGGTATCTTTTCCCACTTCTGGGAGCCTCAACCACAGGTATTGAGATAACAGCTGGGGCTCCCTCCTCCTTCCCCTGTTGCCGGGCCAGTAGGAGAGAAAAACGGGCCTCGCGCATGGGCAGTATGTGTAGCTGCTGGTTTTAATTTTTTTTAGGGGGCAGACCTCCGCTTTAAACAGCAGTATTTGTGCGGTCTAATCTGCCCATTTCTATGCTGTAAAATACCTGGTTGATCCTGCCGTTTCCTGTGTTCCCTTTCGATCCATGATACTGTGGTCAGATTGAGTGCTTCCGTCATGCCGCTGCTCTCTCTCAGCCCCCCCAGCTCCTGCCACCAATTGCAGCTGGCAGTAAAGTAAAAAGATTAATGGCAGCCCCTCTGTTCTACCAAGCCGTACTACACTGTGCATACAATTATGCCTCGCCTCCTCGGATCTAAGGGCTACAGTGGGAGGGGCTGAGCAGACAACAGAGCAGTCACATGACCTCTCGGCTGACGTCAGAGGAGGGATCTCTGCCCCTTCTGCTCTAGCCCTTAGATTGTGGGAGGAGAGCGAAACTAAGAGCCAAATCTTCAACCATCATGGTGGGTTCCCGTCACTTGAGGACATTCAAGGACTGGGTACCCTTTTCATGTTTAGGGTCCAATCCCTTGGCTCTGTACAGCACCCGTCAAGAATGCCTTAGCGCTGTAGTGTCCAGGATTCCACTTTGCAGGGTCCAGTGCCCGGAGGCTACATTATAGGCAAAACCTTGCGGGATCTTGAGCCTTCTTTGTGGGGCTCAGGTACCATTTATCCAAGCTGTAAAGCCTGTCAAATGGATCCTATCAGTCAATCTCTTGATTCATTTTAAGAACGGTTTGTAGGACTATAGCACTGGAGCTCAGCTAACTCAAACAAACGTGCCATCCACCTTGTAGACACTGGTAAAAAACTGAACTTCCTGCATGGGAGGGGTTATATATGGGATCACTTCCTGTCTAAAGACCTTGGTCTACCAGTGTCCACTTACCGGATGGAGTATAACCCAGCAGGTAATGAATATTAGCCTGACTTTGTGTCCCATGGTGTATGAAGAAGAAAGAAGTGGTTTAGAACAAAGAAGTTTGGAGAGTCCCCCCCCTTTACAATCACTGTAAACTTCCTCAGCTAATGGGACACAAAGGTCTGACCATTGCCACAACGCAGAGCCCAGTGATATAATTTAACACTCCAGGCTAGACCAACACACATCAGCAGGGCATGGGTAAAGTCTATAAAAGGAAAAAATTTTGATTACCTGTAATTTCAATATCTTTGAGTACAGTGCAGGACACAGGCAAAATATTAATAGACCCTGGGTTATAGGCTCATATCCTCAGGTGACACTGGTAACGCTTTAGGACAAGCACCTATAACTCTACTCCACTTTATGAATCCTCAGTTTTGTAGAAAGCAACACACAGGATGTCTACATCCAGAGGACACCATTTCTAACATAGTAGACCGAAGATGTATGGGTGAAGGGTCTATTACTTTTGACCCAGGTGGCTGCAGTGGACGCAGTCTTCTTTCTAGTTGTCCACTCCTGGGATGTGGATCGCTTGACAGTGAAACTATTTTTAAGTCAGCAGCTACAAAAACTATAGCTACTGACTTTTAACCACTTCCCGTCCAAGGCAGTATTATGGCGTCCTGGACTTTGAGTGGAGATATCTGAATACCTGCCGTTGCAGACATTCTTTTTTATGCCAGCGATTCCCTGAAGTAAAAACAAACATAGCGGCTTTTTAGCCCGTGTGATTAGTGAGCCAAAAGAAAGATACAACCGGCAGAGGCAGTTTACCAAAAAGCTGACCGAGGACCAGATTGTCCCCAGCCCTTTCTTTGACCTTCAGAGTCCAGGCGCGACGTTATGACATCACTTCCGAACTTGGCAGTTGTAAAAGCTGCAGTGCTTTTAGCTGGAAAGGCTGAGGTTTTTTTTTATTATTTTATCTCAGGCTTTCCATCCTAGGAGGAGAGATGTGTTTTTTTTTTAGACCCACATCCCTCTGTAAAGAGGACCTGTCATGCAGTATTCCTATTACAAGGGATGTTTACATTCCTTGACATAGGAATAAAGGTGATAACAAAAAAAGTTAAAAGGCAAAGTGTAAAAAATGAACTTAAAATTTTAAGTGCCCGCCTATGCAAAAGTGAACGCATATGTATGTTGTGCCCGCATATGTAAATAGCATTGACTACACGCAAGTTATTGCTGTAAACGTTAAAGCGAGAGCAATAATTCTGGCCCAAGACCTCCAACTCTAAACAGGTAACCTGTAAAAAAAAAAATTAAGCGTTGCCTATGAAAATTAAAGTGGAGCTCCACCCTAAAGTGGAACTTCCACTCATCGGAGCCCTCCCCCCCCTCCAGTGTCACATTTGACACCTTTCAGGGGGTTCACTGAGGGGAGTCTGCAGGTAGTGCGTCACTTTCCGCCCGATGTGTTCTGGGAAGCACTCGGCTCCAAGAACACAACGGGGGCCAGTGAGGAGGGCGCTGCGCGACTCACGCATGCACCGTAGGGAATCGGCCAGTGAAGCCGGAGCGATTCACTTCCCGATTCCCTCAGCAAGAATGGCGGTAGGGGCAGCAGAGAGACGAGCGATCGCTCGTGCTCTGCTGCCGACAACGCTGGACTCCAGGACAGGTAAGTGTCCCAATATTAAAAGTCAGCTCCTGCAGTATTTGTAGCTCCGTTTTTTTTTTTTGTTTAAATATCTTTTCGGCGGAGATCCGATTTAAGTACCACGTGTCCGCAATTTTTAAGTGCGACACGTTGGGTATCCATTTACTTGCCGTAAAATCATCTTTCACATTATAAAAAAAAAATGCATTTGAAAAATTGCTGTGCAAGTACCATGTGAAATAAAAAGTTGCAATGACTTGTAAAGGCTTGTTTTTTATTTTCTAAATTGGTTCCTTTAAGCTAGTGCAGTGTTGGTTCTCTTACCTTTTCCTTAGATTTCCCTTAATTTTTTTTTTTTGTCTGAATTTCACACTTCAAGTTTCACCTCAGTAAGCTCACCCCCAGCATCCAAGCCGTTCTGGCTGGGGGTTAGTCAGCTGGAACAGCTTACTGAGGAACAACAGAAAGTTAGAAATTCAGACAAAAAAAAAAAACATTTAGAAGGAAAAAATGTAAGTGAACCAACAATGCACTAGCTTAAGGAAACCCATTTAGAAAATAAAAAACAAATCTTTACAACCCCTTTAAGGCTGGGCGGAGATCCAAGTAATGGAATACCTTGCTTGGCTGTAAAGGGGCATATGTAGGTTGTGAGGAAGAGAATGTTTTTTCCAGGTTGACTACATGTTGTGTTCTCCAATAAAATTGGGGAAACCGTACAGCCTGGAATGGTGCGACCATGAGGCTTAGAACTGTCATTGGGAAGCTCATTGTGGGATGAATTTTTAATCTTAAATATCAAGCGTGATCTTGCAAAAAAACAAAACAAAAAAAAACAGAAGACTTTTGCTTAGAATGTGTCCAGGCCTAGACCCAAGTATTCAAGGCAAAGGAAAAGCTGAATAGCAAATTGTTAAAAATGGACCCCCCCCCCCCAACTGAAAGCCTGGAGCACCTGAACTGTCCTGCGGCTGTTTTTGAGTAGGATCTCAGTTGGTTTTTCTGGAACAGAGTCTGCAGCCTAACAGCGAACTGCTACAAACACTGTCAGACCAGTGTCAGAGTTAAAATGGAGCAAGAAGTCGTCACAGCATCCTAAGTGCACTGTTGATACGCTTTACAGTGTTGATGCATCCTAGCACTGGGATATATTAGCTAGATATTTAGGAACTCAGCCAATTGCTGTTAAGTCTGTTACTATTTTATTATGACTGTGCAAGTTTGCAGCTGGAGCAGAGTCTGAAGCCCAATATACAGTGAGGGGAAAAAGTATTTGATCCCCTGCTAATTTTGTATGTTTGCCCACTGAAAGAAATTATTCTATCATTTTAATGGCGGGTTTATTTTAACAGTGAGAGCCAGAATAACAAAAATATCCAGAAAAACTACTTTCCGACCAGCTGCCATCGTACAGCGGCGGGTTGGCTCCCCTGCCGCTTTAAGGACAATATTGGGCCAATGGTCAAAAAAAAAAAATGGTGGACAGATCTGACAATATCGCAATCCTACTCTATCTAAATCTGACAGCCAATACTAGTAAACAATTTAAAAATTAAAATGTCATAAATATATTCCCTATTTTGTAGACGCTACAACTTTTGTGCAAAATCAATATACACTTATTGCAATTTTTTTAACAAAAATATGTAGAATACATACTGGCCTAAACCAACGAAGAAATAATTTTATGGGGGGATATTTATTGCAAAAAGTAAAAAAAAACAATGGTCAGGTCATTACGGGGGAAAATCTTTTGGTCCTTAATTGGTTAATGAGTGAAATAAGTCTTTGGCCCCTTTGCAAGTCATGGCTTAGTACTTGGTGGCAAAACCCTTGTTGGCAATCAGAGGTCAGTAATTTCTTGTACTTAACCACCAGATTTGCACACATCTCAGGAGGGATTTTGTCCCACATCTCTTTGCAAATCTTCTCCAAGTCACTATGGGATTAAGGTCGGGAGACTGGCTAGGCCACGCCCAGACCTTAATATGCTTTTTCTTGAGCCACTCCTTTGTTGCCTTGCCATGTGTTTTGGGTCATTGTCATGCTGGAATACCCATCCATGACCCATTTTCAATGCCCTGGTTTAGGGAAGGAGGTTCTCACCCAAGATTTGATGATACATGGCCCCGTCCATTGTCCCTTCGATGCAGTGAAATTGTCCTGTCCCCTTAGCAGAAAAACACCCCCAAAGCATGAGGTTTCCACCTACATGTTTGACGGTGGGGATGGTGTTCTTGGAAGTCATAGGCAGCATATCTCCTCCACACATGGCGAGTTTAGGCCAAAGAGTTTATTTTGGTCTCATCTGATCACAACATATTCAGGCTGTTTTCCTCTGAATCATTCAGATGTTCATTAGCAAACATCAGATGGGCTTGCGCAGCTGAGTTGAGTCAACTGACGAGATTCAACCGCGTTGTTTCTCGGTTGGCTGCTCACCGTTCTCATGATAAACTAAACAAGGTGAGATCTCGCATTAAGCCCCAGACCGAGGGATAGTTATTTTGTGTTTCTTCCGTTTGCGAATAATCACACCAACTGTTGTCACCCTCTCACCAAGCTGCTTGGTGATGGTCTTTTAGCCCATTCTAGCCTTGTGTAGGTCTACAATCTTGTCGCTGACATTCTTCAACAGCTCTTTGGTCTTGGCCATGATGGACAGATTACAATCTGAATGATTGCTTCTGGGGACAGGTGTCATTTATAAAAGGCAACAAGCTGAGATTAGGAGCACCCCCTTAAAGAGTGCTCCGGATCCCAGTTTGTTACCTGTATAGAAGACCCCTGGGATCCAGAATTCTTGCCGATTGATAGGGGATCAAATACTTAAACTCCTTAAAATGCAAATCGATTACTTTTTTGAAATGCATTCTTCTGTTAAAATAAACCGACCATTAAACTTTGTCCACTGACAAAGCAGTGATCGGTCTAACGTACAAAACTGGTCAATCGGACTCACGCTGGTCACAAACACTCCCAAGACTTATATGCAATGCTTGTTTTAATCTTTTTTAAATGTGAGTACCTGCTGTATTTTAATTAATAAACACAACATTAATTACGGTATCACACTATTTGGGCATCTTTTCTCTTCGAGCTGAACTGAACCTTACAGGGTATTAGAGATTTGCCAGAGCGCAGCACGGGGCTTACACTGTGGAGGCTTTCTACCCCAAAAGAGGGCTTTGATCCGGTGAGTGCGGAACAGAGCATGAAGGAAGGGAGCACAGAGTAAACACAAGTTTTATCCATTATGTGTGGCACGCAGCACTTTGCATGAATACCTAGCAATTTTTCGGCAAGATACACTCAGTATCATAAGACACATGGACTTTATACCATTATTAATTTTTAAGTTGTAAATACTATAGCACTTGTCACTAACTTAGATCATTTATATGTTTTTTCTATGCATTAGATATTTCTAAATATTTGCACGGCCCTTATTTCATATCAAAGAAGGCGCCAACACATACCACCCCCTTTTTCTTTAAACATACATATTCAGCAAGGGATCAAATACTTTCCCCCCTCATTGTATAGTGGAGTTTCATTTTAGAAGCACAGACTGCTACATACATTGTGTTTTATGAGTCCCATTGAGGCTGTTGTGGATATGATCAAAAAATGGTTAAAGTAGGATGGTAAAATGCCCATTTCAATGTGCAGACACGTGCTTTATATCAAATATGCATATATGTCATCGATTGCCATTATATACACATAATCCTTGCTTCCTTGCGCAAACATAGCTATCAGATTACTTTCATATTCTGCAAAAACAAGAAATCGTGCATTCTGCAAACAAACTGAAGAAATTGTGCCTCCCCTCCGAGACTGACCACAAGAATGACACATTATCAGCGTCTCGTCTGGAAGGAAGTTATAACTATGTATAGGCTGACATGGGTTGTGATTGACCGACGCTGCCCCCCCCCCCCCCCTCTATGGACGTGAAACAGTTAAAGCTTACAGATCGTCACATTGTAGTATTTTGCATATGCCTTGCCTGACAGAAGTGCTATTATATAAACCGAGAAACAGGAAATAAAAGTAGTAACTTTACACTGAACAGTGCGTGTGTCAGTGAATTACTTTGGTGTGCACACTTCACTTCATATCAAATTTGGCCAGGAAGCAGATACAAAAAGCCGGACGGTTCGGTCTAAAACATTTGGCGCCCAACGTGGGGCTTTGGGTTCGGACTCAAAAGGACAGCCGATTGAGAGGGGGCCGGGACGCTCTAACACACGGACAGGGCGGAGATAGATCACCTCTGAACGGTAAGACACTTAATATTTGTCTACTGTTTAACCTGTGCCCGTGATTGGTTAGTTATTGTGCCCGTATCGGCTTACCGTGGTCAGCAAAGACATGTATTATAACTTTCCCAAGGTCCATTTATAAGAATAATTTGTATCTGCAGCCTGTATTTTGTATGTTCTGTTTTGTTGATCTTGTGACGGCTGTTGGGAATGAGGGATTTTTTATATAGTCACGGATGAGAATTGACGTGGATAAACTCCTCCTGGGGGGATTAAATAATTGTGCAGTGAAGCAGATGACCAAAAGGAGGGGGCGTCAGGAAAACGCATAGTTGCGTGGGGATCCCATGAGGACCTGATTAATCCTGTATTTCACTGCGGTCGTCACATATATTGTTGGTTATGTTATATGTGCTGGCTTCTGATAGGCTGATGAGACAGACAGAAGGGAAATAAGACATAACGGTCTGAGACGTGGTTAAACTCCTCTCTGGGTTTAGGCAAAGTGTGCACGGGTGTACCGTGGGGAGGAGTCAGCCAGGGGTGCGCGCTCAGGCGCGGGGATCCTGCGACAAGTATTCTGAGGTCTCGTCTTCCTATTACATGAGGCGGCAATGTCATGTCCTGAATGTGTATGTGGACTATTGTTGGGTATCAACCAAGAAGGCTGGTGACTGGTGAATGTAATACCAGGCTACAGAGAAGAACTTCTTGGTCTGAAACCTTTATTGGTGGAGACTCCGGAACGTGTTGGTGTTCAGGCTAAACGTACATTAGCCGGTTAGAATTGCAATTGGTGCATAACTCCCAGCGATAGAAAGTGAAGCTAGAGGGAGGGGTTACGTAACCATCAGGTGTCCACTGCAAGCAGAACCAGAGGGTTGTGAGGGAAGAGAAAAAGAGTCAGAGTCCACAAGAAGCACAGGTGACTGTCAGAAGTATTGTCGGACTCTTGAGTCCAAGACATCCTGATAGAACCGCCATACAAAATCCTGAGCCCAGACGCGTAAAACCCTCCAATAGCCAACGATGGGACAGAAATTACAGAAGCCAAAGGAGGGGAGCTTAGCTTGCAACTTAGTGTCAGACCGGGAAGGGAGGGAGGCAGTGAAAAAGGGAAAGAAGCTGGCAAAGATATGCGACATTAACATGCATCTGGGTGGGAGATTGCAACCAGAAGAATGGCAGATTTTGTTAAAACTGAAAAAGGGTCTGTTGTCTGTCTGATAATGGCTTACTACCTACAGCAGAAGCCTGGTACAGGGTAGCAAAAGCCATCCGGGGGGGGGGGGGGGGGGTGTGTACAGAGCGAGAGACAAATCAACATGGGTACATTGTATATGTGTATCACAAACCAGAGAGTACACTGGGGTTCGGATGACCACCATCCTATAATGGCGTCCAAACACAAGAAAACCCTGCCCCTGGGCAACCACCCCCTCGCTTGACCCTCCCATCAGGCTCCACCCCAATGTGCCACCCACAGCACAGCTCCAGGTCGGTGGCCATCTTGCTACACCTATCAACGGTGACACACCCAGTCAATCCACAGGAAGACTCCCTATGATGACTTCCTGCAACGGCTATATTGGTACACCCATCCCTCTATGCCCAGTACTAGACCACACCGGAGCATATTATAGAGAAGACATTAACCCATTAATGGTACTAGAATCTGAGCTCCAAGAAGTTCTAGTGACCCAGGGGGACCTCGACCCTACTGGTGCAAGCTGGTCGACCAGTCATGATAGCCACGGCCTGGCCAAGAATAAATTGTCCGAAGGCCGGTCGGAAGTGCAAACCAGGGCAACTACAGTCCCTCTCCATAGCATAGCCATGAACCAGCAAATTCCCCCTACCCGAGCTTCCAATCACCATACAGGGCACTGCAGGAAACCTGTATTGAATCTGACCGGATAACATCCTCCCAACCCCAACCTACATCCACAACAGCACGGTTGACGACCACAGCCCGGGGAGCACTGCCAAACACCACCCTGGGCACTAGATACTCACTCCCACTATTCCCCTTCTCATTCACAATCGTTCTCGGAGGACACAGCAAATGTCTCGGGAAGACCCACTGGTGATTCACATGACACCGTACTATACAGTCCCCCAACACACATGGGACAGGGGCTACCTCCTCAACTATCACAACAGAGAAATTACTGGGGGCCCCCACCCCATGGGTTACTGCACACACCGAGGGGGGAGATGCCTGTAGCATCAGGCACACCCCTGATTAATGTGACCTTTACCCCTCAACAAGCATCATCCCTTGTGACCGGTCTACCAGACCCTGAGAAACAACCCATGCCATCCTACAGAAGGATTGCCAAGATCTATAAAGGCATACACCT
Source organism: Rana kukunoris (assembly GCA_029574335.1). Taxonomy (NCBI): domain Eukaryota; kingdom Metazoa; phylum Chordata; class Amphibia; order Anura; family Ranidae; genus Rana; species Rana kukunoris. Next base: position 269,654,470 of record CM056059.1, on the reverse strand, counting down.
GTGCCTGGTGGTATCTGGTAAGCCTGTGTGAAATCAAAGCAGGGGATGCTTACTGGCCAGTGATGGAAAGGTGTTTTAAAGGCAGCCAGTACAATCCCTGACAGTACATATAGTTTGGGGTGTGAGTTTGTGACCCAGTTACAACAGTGGGCATGTGACCGCCTGGCAGACCAAGCAACAAGCATACAAGGTTTTACACAAGACCAGGCTGAATCAGTTGATAAATTCCATACTAGGATGTTACAGGTGTTCACTGATTTAGGATTCAGCACACAAAATAAGGCACATACGCAGATGCGGTCCTCTGCATTTGTAGCAAGCTTTAGGGAATCAATCCAGAAAGGCCTGCTACTATCTCGGCCAGAATACAGAGGTATACCTCTTGGCACTCTACTACTGGTAGCAAATGGCATAGAGTCCTCACAGGGTAATAAAAAAAGCAGTCCCTCATGTTGGCTTCCGACACACCATACCTACCACCATGAAACGTATAAGTCTGCTACAATTACGGGAAACCTGGACACTTCAAAAGGGAATGCAGAAGCCCTTGGAGATCTGACCACAGACAGCCCAATTATGTGGACAGCCCAAGAAGAGGAGATGCTCAACGCCAAGGACAAAATGTCCAGGGGAACCCCAACTCGGCACCCAATGATTGCCTCCTGCTCCTCCTGACCATATGGATCACTAGGAATTCGGCAAGCCTGTTTCATACATTCCAACCATAGTTGCATCATGCAAAGATTCTTGAGGACCTCTAGTCAAGATAACTCAATATCGAGGTCCATCCTACCACTTTCCTATGTGACAGGTGCTGCCAGAAGTGTAATTAGAGCAGAGGAAACTACCCGATACCTCCTTCCTATCAGACATTACATGTGTTGGGAGTGGATGGAACACCCCAAAAAAGTCCTTTGACCCCCCCACCCCCTACAAGTTGGTGACATCCCTGACCTACTAGCAAGATTTGTGGTCTCCGATACCTGTCCCTTGAATCTACTAAGGACGGATGTCTTATCTAGATTTCAGGCCTTAATCTCCTTCCAACCTGATGGTGGTATCCGGATGACCTCTCCACTGACTAATGATGGCACCTCAGCATTATGCTCAATTCCACTCCTGCTGTCCCTAAATGTGGAAGACAAGACTGGAACTCCGGAAGAGGTTTTAACCCGAATACCTTCTTGCCTTTGGTCCATGGGCCCAGAAGACATCGGTCATCTGAAAGTCCCACCCGTCCTGCTCAGAATGAAGCCAGGAGCCCCTTTTCCACAAAAAAAAAAACAATATCCACTCAAGCTCTCCTAGTCAGCCGCAATCACTCACCAGATAGAGGCCCTCCTACAGAATGGAGCTCTCATATACTGCACAAGCCTCTGCAACACCCCTCTCTTCCCAGTCAAGAAGAAAACCCCAAAAGGAGAGCCTGTGAAATATTGCATGGTGCAAGACCTCCGAGCAGTGAATGAGGCCACCATACTGGAAACGCCCATCGTAACCAACCCACACACCTTGCTGGCTGGGAAACAACCCACGGCAAAATATTGTACCATGGTGGACCTGGCAAACGCCTTCTTCATTGTCCCCCTTGATTCCAGAAGCATCTCTGCTAATGCAGCCACTGTATGATGCTCTAAAGACTGATCCTTTCATGCTGCCTCCAGAAGCCCTTACCAACTTTGAAATTCTGAAACAGATCCTGTATTTAGCCCCCACGCTTGGCTTCCCAGACTATGAAAAATCCTTCAAACTCCCATTAGCTATACCTGAAAAGGAGAAAGAGTGGTTCCTAAGCCTCTTCATCCACACTTCCACTAACCAGTAAACATGTGAGAATTGGAAAATGAAATATCCCATAGACACTAGGGCCCCAAGACCCAAGGAAACTAGAACCTAGGCAACGTCTCCAAGGGTTACTGTGCTTGTTATAGTCATATAAAACAAAACAACTGCGCTAGTTAATAATAGATAGAATCAATGAAGATAATGAAAATATAACATTCAATAAAGAGAAAACACATTAAGCTGCAGTTGTCGTGGGATAACACAAAAAGAATCAAAAAACAAAAGCAAAACTGCGCCACATAAAAACTGGTAAATGAAAGAAAAAAACCGTGTGTACAGTTTTTATAAAGATTCAACACAGCATGAGTCCAATCTGAATTTCAAAAGCACTTCCATTAGTATTGAAGCTGTATGTAAATATAAGGAAACCTCCGTAGCAACACAGCACCACAGTGACACACCAATACGTGTGCAAGTGATCCCTTCACCAAGATAGGAATGGCTGCTTACCAGAAGTAAGCTCAAGCAGAGCAGTTGGCTAAAGCCCAGCCACAGCCTTTGTATCCGGAAGTCCGTGATTGCTATATGGTTTCCCAGAACTGACAGGAAGGGACACTGATGTTCATCCACCGGGATACACTTGGGCGTTTCCAATACTCATCCACAGGGGTTAAAACAGAAAGAGCTCCATAGCATAATTCCGTTTGGAAAATTTTATTCAAAAGGTATAAAATATACTTACAATAAAAAGCATAAAAACAAGCATACAAGAGCCGGCCGGCAAGCGATAGGGAATCTCCCCCACGTGGTGACGTCACAAAGCGTCCCCCAGACGCGTTTCGTCATCAATCGGACGTTTTCAATGGGATGGGCTATCGCTTGTGACTCACCAAGTTAAATACCCCGCCCTTGTTGTGAATTGCAAAAACAAGCGCGGCTCGGGCGCCATCTTTAGTGTGGTAAACGTTGCCCTTAATTCGCAGCACATCAAAAGTCAGCAATAAATGTTTGAATAGGATCTCATTTGGTAGGGAAGGGGGCGATCTTGTAACACGCGGACCTCCACCCTCTGAATTACCCAACTTAAGTGTATTAAAAACCGCGCTATTCCAATACAGAACGGCTTGTCATATCCTCCATTTTAGAACGCATGCAAAAACGCCATCTTAGAAATGGTAAACATGCCCATAGTCCCTGAATGGGAATAGGAAAAAAGGTGCCCATAGCAAGGAGGAATGGGAACACGAGTGGACCCTCGGAGTTCCATCCCCTATTCAGTGATAAAAAAGGGGGGGGGTTTTTGGGCAATGCCGGACTAATAACATACCGCGCATAGTTCACTCGTATTGCAGGACAGGCCCGTTACTCGACGCCATCTTTATTGTGGTAGTTATAGTTATGTCTCAGCTGATCTAGCACAAAACCAAAGTCAATCGTTGGGGTATGTGTATTGGATATTTGGACACATGAATGCGAGGACCAGGTTGGGGGGCAATGGAGGGGAGAATGTGCCCTTGCAAAGGCCATCATGCCTCTACATATTCTAACATAGAATACTCACAATACACACACCAATCACCAGATAGGACAAAAAGGGAAGCCCTTCCAGGAAGTTTTGACCCTCATGTGTACATAGATGCCACTGAAGTCCCAAGGGGGGTCCCTGATGAATTCAAGGCCAGAGACCAGGTAAAGATAGTCCCTAATCCCCATAATAATGGTTAGCAAAAATGTATATTGCATAAATTACATATATTACAACCAGCAAAGGTTTGTCAACTACACAAGATATGCATTCCAGGGGATAGCTGAGCAACTGGAGCCAACCTCTCAAATTACCTTCTAGAACCGGATTGCTATGGATATGATATTAGAGAAAGGAGGGGTTTGTACTATGATGGACAAAAAAAACAGCACTTGCTGTACCTATATTCCGGAGAACACCAGTCCAAATGGCCAGGTCACTTTGGCTCCTTAGAAGTTGGAGGATCTGTCAGTCGAACTAAGGAAATAATTCAGGTGTCACAGATCCATGGGACCAATACTTTGGTTGGATGAACGGGTGGCAGAGAATTTTAACCCAAACAGGAGTAACTACATTAATTGTCCCAATTCTCCTTGCTCTGGTGATTTGTTGCATACTCCCTTGTCTGAGGAAATGTATGGAAAAGGCAGTAGAACAAGGTATCCACACATTTATGAACCAAGATATGGGGCATGAGGAAGACGAGTTTGAAAAACTACACATTCCACTACAGACATTCCCAGTTTCACATTATGACCAGGCAGGGTACTAGGGACAGATAATACCCGATTGCCTTTTCTCCAAGCTGTATCGAGGGGGGTAGTGAACTAGTTGCTACTCTATATGCAGCCCAAAAGAGTTGCTGAGGCGAATCGGCCAGGTATCGGACCCCAGATGAGACAGATTGAAATAAAGACATTTCAAGGGGGGATTTGTAGTGGATATGAGCAAAATGGTTAAATGAAGATAAAATGCCTGTTTCAATGTACAAACATGTGCTTTATATCCTATATGCATATATGTTATTGCCTTGCTTCCTTGCTCAAACATAGCTATCAGATTACTTTCATATTCTGCAAAAACAAGAAATCATGCATTCTGCAAACAAACTGAAGAAATTGTACCTCCTCTCCGAGACTGACCACAAGACAGACATGGTCAGCGTCTCGTCTGGAAGGAAGTTAGTCTTCACATAGTTATGACAGGGTTGTGATTGACTGATTGCTACCCCGACGCTGCCCCCCCACCATTCTATGAACATGAAACATTTAAAGCTTACAGATCGTCACAATGTTGTATTTTGCATATGCCTTGCCTGACAGAAGTGCTATTATTTAAACCGAGAAACAGGAAATAATAAAAGTAATTTTACACTGAAATGTGCGTGTGTGTGAATTACTTTAGTGTGCACATGGCACATCAAATTTGGCCAGGAAGCAGATACAAAAAGCCAGACGGTTAGGTCCAAAACAGGACCAAGGGAAGTCTTGGTACTAGAAGTGTACCGACGATATACAGTGCTCAAAAGTTTGTATACCCGGGCAGAAAATGTGACTTGGCATCGATATTGAAAATATGACCAAGCCAAAAAAAATAAAAAATCTTATTTAAAGTGGTTAAAGAACAAGTTACAGCCAGCTCCTCTGTTCTTCTAATCTATCCTACACTGTGTATTTGACTTTTTTTTTTTTTAACGATGCCTCATCTTTGCTCTTTCATGGCCGGTCACATGAGCTCCGGCTCTTTTACTACCGATATGCAGGTTGCACAAGCACTCTTAACTTTTTGTTATTTTGAGAAAATACACTTTAATTTAAATGCAAAAAAACAATACAGCAATGGCCAAAAGTTTTGATAATGATACCAATCAAATCTCAATTTTCACAAAGTCTGCTGCCTGAATGTTATGAAGAATGATCAGATGAATTGTAATTAACCACTTCAGCCCCGGAAAAATTTACCATGTAAATTAACCATAATGACCAGGTAATTTTTTGCGATAAGGCACTTCTACTTTAACTGATAATTGTCCCAGCGTGCAACGCTGTACCTAAAAAAAAATTGAAAACTTTTTTTTTACGCACAAAAAGCTTTCTTTTGGTGTCACCTGTCGCAATTTTTGAAAAAAAAATATATATTTTTACTTCTGCTATAAAACATATAAAAAAAAGTACCAGTTACTTACCGGTAGCTGGATTTCTACGATGTCTTACAGGACGGCACTGTGAGAGTAGACTGGCTCACCTGACAGGAAACACAATCAAAAATGAAGTTTAAAAGGCCCCACCCCTCCCGTGTGCCTCAGTTTAAGATAAGTAACCGCTCTTTAGAACACGGTATAAACAGAGACTAAGAAAAAAGGAGGAATATAGATAGAAGTAAAAGGGGAGGGAAGTAGGCCTGCCGTCCTGTAAGACATCGTAGAAATCCAGCTACCGGTAAGTAACTGGTACTTTCTCCCTCGTCTTCCAGGACGGCACTGTGAGAGAGAAGCAAGTAATCTTCAGGCCTACCTTAGGGTGGGACCACCGTCTGCAAGACCTTCCTACCAAAACTCAGGTCTTGAGGAGACAGTAGTTCGACTCTATAATGTCTGATGAACGTATTCCGGCTGGACCAGGTTGCCGCTCTACAGATCTGTTCTATGGAGGCTCCTGCCCTTTCTGCCCAGGAGGTTGCTAGAGAACGCGTGGAATGAGCCTTAATAACAGGAAGTGGTTTACCTGCCTGTGTGTATGACAAAGAGATAGCCTGCCTAATCCATCTGGAGATGGAAGCCTTAGTTGCCTGTTGGCCCTTTTTCTGGCCTGAAAAATTAACTAAAAGGTGAGGGGAAGATCTGAACTCGCTAACCCTCTCTAGGTAAACTAAAAGGCAGCGTCTTACGTCCAGACAATGGAAAGTGGTTTCCTTTTCATTGCTGGGATTTGCGCAAAAAGAAGGAAGTATAACTTCCTGAGACCTATGAAACCTGGTTGCTACCTTGGGAAGGTACAGAGGATCCTGAGTCAAAATAACCCTATCTTCAAAAACCCGCAGAAAGGGTTCTTTGATAGAAAAAGCATGCAAGTCTCCAACTCTCTTGGCAGACGTGATGGCTAACAAAAAAGTAAATTTAATCGTAAGAAATTTTATAGAAATGCTGTCTATAGGCTCAAATGGTGCCTTAGTCAGCTGTTCCAGGACCAGGGGAAGATCCCATGAGGGGACCCTGGAAATCTGTATAGGAGAAAGTCTGTCCCTGGCTGTCAGGAACCTCTTTGATGAGGGGTTCCGCTGAGAGGCTCCTCTCCAAAAAATATGATAGGGCTGCCACCTGGACTCTCAGAGTTCTAGTAGCTAAGCCTAATTCCACGCCATCCTGAAGAAACTCCAGGATGTCGGGAGTCTTGGGAGAAGAGATCCGCTTAGCGGCACACCAATTGCAAAAGACTGTCCAGACCTTTGTGTAGATGTGTCTGGTGACTTTCTTGTGGCTGGATAGTAAGGTATCTATGACTCTATCCGAGCAGCCCTTCTGTTGCAAGTTCCGCCTTTCAATAGCCATGCCGTCAGGCTGAAAAAACCTGGGTTCGCATGAAAGATCGGCCCTTGCCGCAGGAGATCCGCTCGGAGAGGCAGGGGAAGCGGGGGGGCTAGAGACCAGAGCTTCAGAATGGGAAACCAGGATCTCCGGGGCCACCAGGGAGCGATTAAGATTAATTTCGTCTCCGCGGAGGCCAGCTTTTGTAAGATCCTTGGGATCAGATTCAGTGGGGGAAAAGCGTAAGCCAGACGGAAATTCCATTCTTGGGCCAGCGCATCCACCCCCTGGGAACCCGGTCCCTGGGCCAGGGAAAAGAATCTGTTCACCTTTCTGTTTTTCCTGCAGGAAAAAAGATCTATGTCCGGGACCCCGAACCGTCGACAGATCCAGTCGAAGGTTTTTTGGCATAATTCCCACTCTCCCTGACAAACTGGCTGACGACTCAGAAAGTCGGCCTCCAAATTGGTGGCTCCTTTTATGTGGATTGCCTGAATAGAGGGTACTCTCTGTTCCGCCCAACCCAGGATCTCCAGGAGAGTGTCAGGAGGGACTGGGACTTGGTGCCCCCCTGTCTGTTGAGAAAGGCGACTGTTGTAGCATTGTCGGAAAGGACCAGGACATCCCTGTCCTGAATTCTTCCTTCGAACGCCCTCAGAGCTTCTCCCACTGCCAGTAATTCTCGATAGTTGGAGGAGGTCCGCCTTTGATGATGATCCCAGGATCCCTGAGCCCGTAGTTCCTCTACATGGGCTCCCCAACCCCAAGCACTGGCGTCCGTAGTGACCTTCAGTGGATCGGTCTGACTCCACGGACGGCCCTTCAGGAGGTTTTGGTGGTGAAGCCACCACTCTAGGGAGTCCCTGACTAGGATCGGAACCCTGACCCGGGAATCGAGAGTGTCTTCCTTTCCGTTCCAGACGGAGAGGAGGAACCTCTGAAGTGGTCTTGTGTGCAATTGGGCCCAGGGGACCGCTGGAATGCAAGCGGTCATCTGACCCAACAGCTTCATGATCTCTCTGAGGGAGGGATTTTCTGTAGCCACTAAAGACCCGATCGTCGTCACAAGCCTCTGGAACTTCTCTTGGGGAAGAAAAAGTTTCTTCTCTCGGGAATCTATGATAACCCCAGGTATACCTTCCGCTGTTCCGGTAGAAGGGAGGACTTTTGCTTGTTGATTATCCAACCAAGCGTCTCCAGAGTGGTCATGACGACGGTCAGGTCCGAAAGGAGCTGATCCTGACTTGGGCTGAAAAGCAGGAGATCGTCTAAATAGGGGACGAGGGAGACCCCCTTCAGATGTAGATGAGCCATTACCTCCGCCAGGATCTTCGTAAATACCCTTGGGCTGGAGGCCAGACCAAAAGGGAGGGCAGCAAACTGCCAATGCTGAATTCCCTGTGCGGAGGCGAGGGCAAATCTCAGAAACCTCTGATGTCCCGAAAAAATCGGGACATGCAGATAGGCGTCTCTCAAATCTATGGTTGCCATAAAGACGCCCTCTAACAAAAGACTCCTGAGGCTGTGAACGCTTTCCATCCGGAATCTTTTGTAGAGGAGATGGGAGTTCAGAGGTCTCAGATTGATTATCAGTCTGAACTTGCCGTCCGGCTTGGGAACCACAAAGATGTGGGAGTATACTCCCTGACCTTGTTGGTCTGGCGGGACTGGGATTATGACCCCCTGTTCCGCCAGACTTGTAATATTCTGGGAGAGGCCTACAGCTTTGCTGGAGTCCCTTGGGAGGTGGGTGAGGAGAAAGGCCGGGGGGGGGAGCTCTCTGAATTCTAAGCGGTAACCCTCCCTGATTATCTGCAGGACATGGGGACTCTGGGTTACGTTCTCCCAGGCTGGAAGAAACCTGGCGAGCCTGCCCCCCACCTTCCCGTCACTTGGTGTCCTTTCCGGGTGGTTTGGGATTGGCAAAAAGGATCCCCCCTTTTGGTCTATCTTTACTAAAGGGCCAACGACGACTGGTGGATTGTCCTTTGTCCGGGGCCGGAATCTTTCTCTGGCTGGGACGAAAGGACCGCTTCCTAGTCTGCCTAGGTTTTGAAGGGAACTTATTCCCCTTCTCAGAAGACCTAGACAAAGCCTGATCTAAGGCTTCCCCAAACAAGAGGGAACCCTTGAAGGGGAGAGCACATAGGCGGCGTTTTGAAGCAAGATCACCCCTCCAAGTCTTTAGCCAGACGGCCCTCCTAGAGGCATTAATGAGTGCCCCAGTTTTGGCTGAGGCGCGAATAGTTTCTACCGCTGCGTCTGCCAGGTAGGCCACTGCCCCGCTAATAAGTTGGAGGGAATCTCGTATCTCCTTAGTCTTGGAAGAATTGGGGATATGGTCTAGAAGTTTTGAAGTCCAGGCGTCGGCATTTCTTGCCACGCAGGCTGAGGCCAATGCAGGACCAAGGGAGGCTGCATTGGCTTCCCAAGCTCTACGGAGAGAAGTGTCGGTACACCTATCCATGGCATCCTTTAAACTGCCTGAGTCCTCAAAGGAAAGGTCTGACTGTTTTGAGACCTGTGCCAAGGAGGCATCAAGTTTGGGGACCTTAAAAAAGGTGTCTACTATCTCCGTTTTAAAGGGACAGCGGCGTTTCCAAGTTTTGAAACTAGGTAAGCTCTTTTCAGGTTCTGCCCACTCCCTGAGGATAATGTCCTTTAGTGACTGATGGACCGGGATGGTCATGGTTTGAGGTTTTATTAAACCCCTGTACATCCTGTCCTGGGCTGAGACCTGCTCTGCTGGTTCCTGAATGTGCTCTGTAGCATAGATAGCCGCTAAAAGACCCTCCATATCATCAGAAGGAAACATATACTTTCCTGTCCTGGTATCCTCCTCCTCCTCTTCCTCCTCCTCTGCCTGGCTGTCAATCAGGGATTCACTACGTAAGGCTAACTCGGACTCCTCAGAATCCGAGGGGTACATTCTACGAGTCTGTAGTGGTACAAACGGACGAGAGGTCGAAGAGGATTCCTGGGAGGAGGGGCCCGGAACCGGAGAATCAATGTTCCTTCTACTTAGGGAAGATTGAAACTCTTTTAGGGTAGATAGCATTTCGGTCTGAACCGAGAGAAATTGTTTCATGATCTGTGAGGTTTCCTTCCCTGTAAGCTTACAGATGCACTTAGAACAAAATGGCTTGTTATGCTCAACTGGTAACTTGTCATTGCAATTGCCACATCTCCTAACACGTTTAGGAGGCTTAGCCACTCTGCTGGCCTCCCCCTGGGCAACAGGGTCTTCACCTAAACATATCAGGAGAAAACATATGCCCATTAGCCTACACCTCTTAGGATTAGGAGGGGGGGGGGGGGGGGGGGGGGGGGGGGGGGGAGGACAACAAACCCCCTATGAAAAAGGAAAGACTCACCCTGGTGGTTTCCTCTGCAGCCATAGGAAAACGACGGTCCTCCTCCATAGTTGCGTGCGCCGAGGAGAGGTCTTCCATGGATACGCTCTGGGACCGCCAGGCCCCTCTATCTCCCTGGCTGCTTTATCGTGTGCCCCGATCGCCTGCAGCGTCTGTCCGGTGGGGGCCGCCATCTTGCCGCGCGGGAGCGGAATGACGTCACGGCGCCGTGCGCGTCATCAACAGGCGCCCGGATGCTAATGGCGCCGCTCGGAGCGGCGCCTAACCACCCGCCATGCGGTCCAGCGAACCCCCGGATGGAGCCAGCAGGAAGGGGGAGGCCTTCGTCCAACCTCCAAGGTAGGAACCAGGCGGGGGGAGAGAGGATGTGGCCTCTTCGGAGCACTGGAGAGCCCTGCCCTCCTAGGAGGCTCCGGCGTCCAGGGGAGTCTGTGACTTCTCCTGTTCTCCCCTGGACTAAGATGAAGGGGAAACCCCCCGGGGGGGTAGCAAGCTACACCGGACCCAACGGCACCCAGTACCTGCGGTCCGGGCTCCGGGGGGGGGACCACCAGCCCCAGGCCTTAGGTCACAAGAAAAAAATAAACGTTTCGCTGAAAGGGAAACACAATCAGAACTGAGGCACACGGGAGGGGTGGGGCCTTTTAAACTTCATTTTTGATTGTGTTTCCTGTCAGGTGAGCCAGTCTACTCTCACAGTGCCGTCCTGGAAGACGAGGGAGAAATAAAAAATTCTATATCAAATTTAGGCTAGTCTGTATTATAAATATTTGTTAAAAAAAAAAAAAAAAGGATATATATTATATATATATATATATATATTTTTTTTATATTATCCCAATAGCTGTATATTCATTGGTTTGCACAAAAGTTATAGCGTGTACAAACTATGGGACAGATTTATGGACTTATTTATTGATTTTACTGGTAATGGCGGCGATAATCGATTTTTAGCGGGACTCGGAATACTCCAGACAGCTCCACCTCACCTAATTGTTAAGGTTAACATAAACTTTAACCTATCCCCACAACAGAAATCAAATTTAATTTAATATGTTTGGTATCATGCTTCTCACTAATAAAGTTTTCTTTATGAAAGTAACATTAATCTGTTGCAAAGTTTCTTACCTGGAGATCCTGCCAATAACCACACTTCCTTTTAAAGACAATATTGGGTGGGAGAACTTGTTTAAAAAAAAGCACAATCCCCAGACAAGAACCAAGACTTGTAAGGAGAAAATCCCACATTGGGAGTCTATGGGTAATGGGCATTTTGAAGTGCCACAAAAAAATCAAAATAACATAACACATAAAACAGCATTTTTTATTTAAATAGATTAAAAAAAATGGAGTGGAAACTCCATAAAAGGTGGTATTTCGTAAAAGTAAACATATACAAAAATAATTTGTGCAGCAGAGAGGAGTGAAGACTACAGGGATCAACGTGTTTCGATTTAATAGGGGCTTCTTCAGGATCCACTTTTTACAGTGTTAAAGTGCTCTTAAAGCTAATAAACAACACAAGCAATACATTTGTATCTTGTACCGCAATATACAAAAGATTACAAGCAGCATTACATAAATTATGAACGTGTTATATATCAGTATATCTTATATACAGGCAGTTTATGAAAAAAACGGAGAGACCACCCCCCGCCCCCTGCCATTTGCCTTATGTGTCGAACCCCTGGAGACGACATTACAGAGCGAGAACCGGGAGCTGTGTGTTTACACACACAGCTCCCGGTCCTGTCAGGGGGAGAAATGCCCAATTGTCTGTTCATACAATGTATGAACAGCGATCAGTCATTTCCCCAAGTCAGTACACCCCCCCCACCTTCAGTTAGAACACACCCAGGGAACATACTTAACCCATTTCTCGCCCCCTAGTGTTAACCCCTTCCCTGCCAGTAGCATTTTTATAGTAATCAATGGATTTTTATAGCACTGATCTCTAAAAATGGTCCCAAAAATGTGTCAAAAATTGTCCGCCATAATGTCGCAGTACCGATCAAAAATCGCTGATCGCCGCCATTTCTAGTAAAAAAAATAAAAATAATAAAAATGCCATAAAACTATCCCCTATTTTGTAAGCGCTATAACTTTTGCGCAAACCAAACGATTATTGCGTTTTTTTTATTTATTTTTTAAGAAAAATATGTAGAATACGTATCATCCTAAAGTGAGGAAAAAAATAAATAGTTTATATATTTTTGGGGGATATTTATTACAGCAAAAAGTAAAACTTTTTTTTCAAAATTGTCGCTCTATTTTTGTTTAGCAAAAGCTAAAAACTGCATAGGTGATCAAATACTACCAAAATAAAGCTCTATTTGTGGGGAAAAAACTATGCCAATTTTGTTTGGAAGCAACGTCGCACGACCGCGCAATTGTCAGTTAAAGCAAAGTGGTTAAGTGACTTTTTGGGGACCAGTCACACTAATACAGTGATCAGTGTAAAAAAAAAAAGCACTGATCACTGTATACATAAACACTGCCAAGAAAGAGGTTAACATCAGGGGGCGATCAAAGGGTTAAATGTGTTTCTGGTTTGTGCTTTACTGTGTGGGGGAAAGTACTAACAGGAAGAACAGAGGGAACTCTAACCAGGAACTCAGGTGCTAGGTAACATAGCAATCACTAAGAGCAGAAGAGCTTCATGTTCTCCCCTGTCAGAAAGGGGATCGGCTTTGTTTACATTGGCAGATCCGCGTTCTGCCTCTGAAGTTTTCGCAGGAACCACCAGAACCGTCTCCTACAGTTGATTTAGCTGTGGGGTCGGGGCAAAACCAGTGCAGAGCTTGCTCAGAAAGGCAGAAGGAAGGTGTGAGTGCATCTGTAAGCACAGTGATGACTGATGTCAAGAAGGGCAGCAAAGTAGCCACTTCTCTCCAGAAAAAACATCTGCAAAAGGTACAGGGATGGGACTGCCAAGGACTGGGGTAAAGTAATTTTCACTGATGAATCCCTTTTCCAATTGTTTGGGGCATTCGGAAAAAAACTTGGTTTGGTGACACACAATGCCATTTTTCAGCATGATGGAGCACCTTGTCATAAGTCAAAAGTGATAACTTAAGTCACTCAGGGAACAAAATATCAACATTTTGGGTCAATAGCCAAGACACTCACCAAACCTCATTGAGAACTTGTGGTCAATCCTCAAGAAGCAGCAGATGGAGAAAAAAAAAAAAAAAAAACACCCCACACACCCCAATTATTTTTTATTGAAAGAAAGGGCTGCCGTCAGGATGTGGCCCAGAAGTTGATTGATAGCATGCCAGGGCGAATTGCAGAAGTCTTGAAAAAGAAGGGTCAACACTGCAAAATATTGACTCTGCATAAACTTAAAGGAGCAGTAAAGCAGTTGTAAAGCATCCTATGCATTAAGGTAAAAAAAACATCTGACAGCACCGCCCCCCCCCCCCCCGAGCCCCCGTTTTACTTACCTGACCGTTTGAAATTCCCGGGCGCGTGCTTGTCATACTGTTCGGTTCCCAGCCTGGCCGTTGATTGGCTAAGCTGGGCGGATTGATAGCAAAGCCATTGGCTGGCGCTGCTGTCAATCACAGCGGATGACGTGGCGCGCTGAGGGCGGAGCTGAGTGATAGTCGGCGGCTATGGCAGCCGCTGTATCACGGGAGCGTGCTCGCAAAAGCTTTCCACCATGCGAGCTCGCATGAAGGTATGAAGGAGGAGCCGAGACAGCCGCCGAGGGACCCCAGAAGACAGCGTTCTGGGACACTGTGCAAAACGAGCTGCACAGTGGAGGTAAGTATGTTTGTTTTTGTAAATTCTGCCTTTAGTGTTCCTTTAATGTAATGGTCAATAAAAGGCTTTGACACTTATGTTATACTGAAGTATAATTACAAGCATTTCATAATAACATCTGACAAAAATCTAAAAACACTTAAGCAGCAAACTTTGTGTCCCCTCCAGCTGCATGTAAAAGCAACCGAGCGGCTAGTTAGCTGTTCCAATTGCTATTACAAGAGCTCTAGATAATCGGACGCTCTGGGTTTTAATCATTAGAAAGCTGTGTGAAGTTGGCACCCCATGTTTGTGAAACCTGAAAAAAATTATACCATTCGTTTGAGCTGGTTTGTGCCGCAAAAATAAGCGGTTCTTTTTCTGAGATATTAAACATTCAATTTAAAGGAACCCTGTCCATTTTGCCCCCCATGTTACTGAATTTTAAAAACAAATGTGCCATTTGTTTCTGCCGCTTTGGTTGCAGAGATATTGTGCATTATAGTTGCCAAAACCCTGTGTCCAGAGGATCTCACTGCACATGTAGCAACTTGAATCCCCTGCGGATGCTGGACAAGATGGCGGATGCTGGAGGAGATGGCAGATGCTGAACAGGCTTTCCCAGCTCAGGGCAGAGGCGGCGTCCAGAGGAGCAGAGTGGCTGCAGGATCAGCTGTCATCTGTCCTGTGAGATCGAGCCTCTGGGTCAGGGAGTCTAAGAGCTTGGAGGTTTCAGCCCCTGGAGCGCTTCTCTCCGGACTCTTGCCCCAGAGCTCGTGTAACATTGGGAGTCCCGCACAGGCCCTTTCAGGACCACCCGCAAAGCGATCGGGTGCACCCACGGGTGGCACACCTGGAAGGAATCCCCTTTATCAGCGGGCGGGGCTTCATGGACGCCCTACATCGAAGGAGTCAGGACCTATGGCTGGTGGGATCCTTCCTAGGCAGCCTGGTAAGTCTACTACTTCTAACACGTCTGTTTTCTGCCATTGATAATGTGCGTCTAGGGGGGGAGGGCCCTGTCCTGCACAGAGTTGACAGTTCCGCGGTCCGATTTGCCTGCGCTTTCTGCCCCTTCTAGTGTGTGCCGTGGTCACGCCATATCTATGTCAGATGAAGGGTTCCCTTTGGGTTTGAGGGAGCTGGTCTAGCCATTTGAACCAGGAACGAGTGCCTAAGCCATGCCGTCGTCGGCGTGGAACCCGCCGGTGAGTAAGTCAGTGGCGACAAGGCTGGCTTCGATGTCCGGGGTTGATCCCCCTGTGGCAGTGGCAATTGCGGTGCCGGCCAGTCTGCGGCGGGGCACAAGTTGGCATCGAGGGACAAGGCTGACTCATCGGGGAGGCAGTTACCAAAACAGGATTCAGTCAGATTAGCCAACTGCGAAATGTGAGGTTTACATTTGTTTTGAGGGGCCTCTGGGTGCGCACCTAAAGCTGCAAAATCCACAAAATATTTTGGAAGGGTGAGTATGTGGAGATAATCTCTCTGCTACCCCTGGAAAAATGTAATCTGGATATGGTCAAGCCAGAGGAGAGCAGAAAGGATTAAGAAAAACAGCGGTACAGGCTTATCCCGTGGATTTGCTTTAAGACCCCTTTCACACCGGGGCGGTTTGCAGGCTCTATTGCGCTAAAAATAGCGCCTGCAAAACGACCCCGAAGAGCAGCTGCTGTTTCTCCAGTGTGAAAGCCCGAGCAGGACCACTCCAAAAGTCCTGCTAGCCACATCTTTGGAGTGGGGTGAATACCGCTGCTGCCAATAGAAATTAATGTGACAGCGTGGATATACCGCCGGCAATGCGCCCCCTACAGAGGTGCATTTCTAGGGGGTATTAACCCTTTTTCGGCTGCTAGCGCGCGGGGGGTGGTCCAATACTGCCGCAATTCCTATGGTAAAGCGCCAAAAAAAAAATAGCGGAGCCACCGCACCTCCCACCCCAGTATGAAAGGGACTCAATTGGCTGCAGACTTTTGCCATTATAGCAATTGTAGTTGAAGTGAAGAATCCAGAACACCGTTCAGCGTTCTGTTATCTTGATGTCATCGGTGAGCCCTACAGGGTCTATGGGGGATCCACATGGTTGAGGTACGACAAGCAGTTCCAGCAGCAGAGAGCCATCCCTCTGTCCTTGCAGTGGGACCACAAGGACATCAGTTTGTAGATTAGACTTATGACCTTGGCGCGGGCCCCTAATCAGTTTTTTCCGGGGCGGCGTTCTTATTTTCCTCGGCATTGTGTTGGAATCCTGCGCCATGGAGTGTCGTCAGCCAGGGAACAAGCTGGTGACCCTTAAGGCTGAGATTCATGGGATCTGGGATTGCGCAAGGTTTAACATCGGAAACTGCAATCGTTAGGCAAGTTGAATTTTGCGTGTCGCATCCTGCCTATGGCTGTTTATTTAAGTTTACTTATTAATAAAGAGGCTGCAGAGGCCAATTATTTACTCCATTTATGGTGTGGCCTACATTAATGGAATTTAATGGTACGGGTGGGGTGGCATATGGGGTTGGTCTGGCAGTTATTGGCCAAGGATGGAACATCTGTTCTACAATGGCCATGCCTTTTCCAGGGTACAGTATAAAATGCAGTGCCCGGTACAGTGGGAGAAGCATTACACCAAGGAAACCAAAGCAGAGTATAAGTTCTGTATGTAAGATTTAATAACGAGGTGTAAAGTCAGTGAGGTTTGCCAACATATAAAAACGCACAATATCTCCGCAACCCAAGCAGCACAAACGTTTATTTTTGCAGCACAAACGAAAGGTGCGTTTGTTTTTAAAATTCAGCAACATGGGGTGCAAATGGGGCGAGGCTTGCATTAAACTGAATGTTTAACCACTTAAGGACCGCCTCCTGCACATATACGTCGGCAGAATAGCACGGTTGGACACATGTACGTACAGGTACGTATTGGAATAGTACCCAGCCGTGGGTCACGGGCGTGTGCCCGCGGCGCACTCCCGTGACCCGGTCCGAAGCTGCGGGACTTGCGAACCTGAACACCGCTGGAGTGCGGTGATCGGTCCCCGGAGCTGAAGAACGGGGAGAGCCGTGTGTAAACAAGGCTTCCCTGTCCTTTACTGTGGCGGTGTCATCGATCGCGTGATCCCTTTTATAGGGGATACACAATCGATGACGTCACACCTACAGCCACTCCCCCCTACAGTTGTAAACACACATTAGGGAACACATAACCCCTTCAGTGTCCCCTGTGGTTAACTCCCAAACGTGCCAAAAACGTCCCAAAAATGTGTCAAAAAATAATGTCGCAGTCACAAAAAAAAAAAAAATTGCTGATCGCCGCCATTAGTAGTAAAACATTTTTTTTTATTTTTTTATAAAAATGCAATATAACTGTCCCCTATTTTGTAAATGCTATAAATTTTACGCAAACCAACCGATAAACGCTTATCGCGATTTTTTTTTACCAAAAATAGGTAGAAGAATACGTATCGGCCTAAACTGAGGGAAAAAAATGTTTTTTTTTTATATATTTTTGGGGGATATTATAGCAAAAAGTAAAAAATATTGCATTTTTTTTTTCAAAATTATAGCGCAAAAAATAAAAACCGCAGAGGTGATCAAATACCACCAAAAGAAAGTTCTATTTGTGGGGAAAAAAGGACGCCAATTTTGTTTGGGAGCCGCGTCGCACGACCGCGCAATTTTTAGTTAAAGCGACGCAGTGCCGAATCGCAAAAAGGGGCAAGGTCATTTAGCAGCATTTTGGTCTGCGTCTTAAGTGGTTAATATCTCAGAAACTGAACCCGCACAAACGCTCATTTTTGCGGCACAAACTAATGGTATATTTTTATTTAGGTTTTACAAACATGGGGTGCCAATTTCACACAGCTTCATTAGAAGGGGTCCAGTGTTCTCGGTGAGACGCCGGTCCCTCCGTGCGGCATGCTTCCAGCACAGAGGGAAATGCACAAATATGCAGCCCCAAAGAAAAAAAGCCCAGTCCAGTGTACACACATTAGCAATTCCCCAAGGGTGTGTAAAATTTTTAGCATGGAATGGATACACAGTAATTTGGAATATTTTGCTGCATGCATCTAATAATACACTAGGTAGTGGGACTGTTATGCACAACACTATGATCTGCAATTGTTGCAACAGTGTGTGCTTTGATTTATTCCCGCAACACCACTGTAACCACTGAGTTCTAACAATATACTTGATGAATTCTCTGCTGGACTTCTTATTTAACCACTTAAGACCCGGACCAAAATACAGGTAAAGGACCAGGCCCTTTTTGCGATTCGGCACTGCGTCGCTTTAACTGACAATTGCCCGGTCGTGCGACGTGGCTCCCAAAATTGGCGACTTTCAGCACAAATAGAGCTTTCTTTTGGTGGTATTTTATCGCCTCTGTGGTTTTTATTTTTTGCACTATAAACAAAAATTGAGCGACAATTTTGAAAAATGCATTATTTTTTTACTTTTTGCTATAATAAATATTCCCCAAAAATACATATATAAAAAAAAAGTTTAGGCCGATACGTATTCTTCTACCTATTTTTGGTAAAAAAAAAAATCTCAATAAGCGTTTATCGATTGGTTTGCGCAAAAGTTATAGCGTTTAGAAAATAGGGGATAGTTTTATTGCATTTTTCTAAAAAAATCTTTTTTACTACTAATGGCGGCGATCACACACACACACCCCTCCCCGTTCTCCAGCTCCGGGGACCGATCGCGGGGGGGGGGGGGGGGGTGTCGGTGATCGGGTCCTCGCGCCCTTGGACCCACGGTTGGGCATTTATCACGTACAGATATGTGATTGTGCCCAGCCGTGCCATACTGCCGACGTATATCGGCGTTAGGCAGTCCTTAACCCCTCCTCTTATGTTAGGGTCAGAACCGACCCGGTTTCAGGTTTTGAATGTCTAAGTATCACATAAATTTGTTTATTGCATCAAGATTTTTTTACTTTGTCAGGAACCTATATTTAAACAATGTAATAGAAAAAGAATCCTTTTCACTAAATTATAAAATACTGTGGTGACAATTAAGACGTTTATGGTGTTAGGGTCAATTCTGACCCAGTTATAATATAGGATTATAGGACACTAATAAGTGCCAAAACTAAAATCATAAACACTCTCTGCTTAGTAACACTGACAGCCAATCACCTCTCAACCCTGTGAGCTGTAGTTAGGGAGGGGCCTTTCTCTTTGCCCACTTGTCTGCTTCTCTAAATAAAGTAAAGAGACATAGGACCAATACATTTCAGAGTTGCTGACTTTATTTTACCATTTTTTAAATTTGAAAATGAGAGGTATGCTATCAAAAGAAAGGTCTAAGGGGTCACACCAAAAATATTAAAACCAATCTTTTCAAGGATATAGAAGCCTAACAAGGTAATCAAGAGGTAAGAAACAAATCGGATGATAAATTGTTCCGAGGGTATTTTATGGCCAATTTAACCCCTTCCTTTCCAGCCCATAGGGGAATCACGTCATGGTGATCCCCTCGCCGATGAGACTGGACGTTGCATAACGTCCAGTCTTCACGGCGTTCTAGGGCGCGCGCGCCACCACTCGCGATCCCGCGCGCGACGGCCGTGATTGCCGCCGGGCACCCGCGATTTCCGGCAATCACGTCAGGAGTGTGGATCTGTGTGTGTAAACACACAGATCCACCTCCTGTCAGCGGTGAGGAGACTGATGTGTGTTCCCAGTACAGAGGAACACACATCGATCTCCTCCCCCTGTGAGTCCCCCTACAGTTAGAACATACTTTAGGACACATTTTAACCCCTTCAGCGCCCCCTAGTGTTAACCCCTTCCCTGCCAGTCACATTTACACAGTAATCAGTGCAGTTTTATAGCACTTATCGTTGTGTAAATGTGAACGGTCCAAAAAACGTGTCAAAAGTGTCCGATATGTCCGCCGCAACGTCACGGTCACAAAAAAAAAAAAAAAAAACGCAGATCCCCGCCATTACTAGTAAAAAAAATAAAATAAAAATGCCATAAATCTATCACCTATTTTGTAGACGCTATAACTTTTGCGCAAACCAATCAATATACGATTATTGCGTTTTTTTTTTTACCAAAAATACGTAGAATACGTATCGGTCTAAACTGAGGGGAAAAAAAGTTTTTTTAAAAAAAAAATATTGTGAGATGTATTAAATAAAAAGGAAAAAATATTGTGTTTTTTTTTAAATTGTCGCTCTTTTGTTTATAGCGCAAAAAATAAAAACCGCAGAGATGATCAAATACCACCAAACGAAAGCTCTATTTGTGTGGGGAAAAAAACAATAATTTAATTTGGGTACAGTGTTGCCTGACCGCGCAATTGTCATTCAAAGTGCAACAGCGCTGAAAACTAAAAATTGGTCTGGGCAGGAAGGGGGTGAAAATGCCCCGTATGGAAGGGGTTAAGACACGGGGGGTCAAAACCAACCCGTTCGCTTTCTGTTACTATCCATGATGTTAACATAAGAGGAGGGTTAAAGTGGAAGTAAACCCTTCAATCATTTTCAGCCAAGGAAGCTGCCATCTTGGCCTATGTTTAATCTTCAACTGCCGTGGTGCTGCGCATGTGATCAGTTATGACACCAGCCATTGGATGGGTTGACAGTTGGTTGAGAGCACAACCAATGTGACAGTTGGCAATCCCGGCATGCCGGAAATGTAACTGCTTTTTGAAACTGTTAAAATTGATGGGTTTACTTCCGCTTTAAGTGGTTAATCCCCCCCATTGCTTAAAAGATTTGAGGTTATAGATTATCTAGGTAGTTTACGACACATTGTTTAACTATATGCACTTTAAGCCTGTTTTTCAGATTCGGTGTTTACGAGACTAAAACAGTTTTTTTTGCTAGAAAATTACTTAAAACCCCCAAACATTATATATATATTTTTTCCAACACCCTAGAGAATAAAATGGCAGTCATTGCAATACTTTCTCACACCGTATTTGCGCAGCGGTCTTACAAGCGCACTGTTTTTGGAAAAAATTCACTTTTTTAAATTAAAAAATAAAATAAATTTGGCCCAATTTTTTTATATATTGTGAAAGATAATGTTACGCTGAGTAAAATGATACCCAACATGTCACGCTTAAAAATTGCGCCCGCTCATGGCATGGCGTCAAACTTTTACCCTTAAAAATCTCGATAGGCGACAGATTCTACAGGTTGCATTTTTTTAGATACAGAGAAGGTCTAGGGCTAGAATTATTGCTCGCGCTCACTTGTGTTTGAACACAGTTTTCATATGCGGGCGCTACTCGCGTATGCGTTCGCTTCTGTGCGCGAGCTCGTCGGGACGGGGCGTTTTAAAAAATAATTTTTTTGTTTTCTTATTTATTTTAATTTAGTTTTTAATTTTTTACACTGAAATAAAAAAAAAAATTGATCACTTTTATTCCTATTACAACGGCAAAACGTCCTCATATTCTGGTCTTATTACCACTCTGAAAATAAATATATCTCAAAATATCTACCCACACCAAAAAACAGTCAAAAAAATTAATTTCACACCCCCCCCACCACACCACAACCTATCCCCCCTGCAAATGCATACTATCGCCGCACTATCTGGGGTGCGGGATCGTTTGCGGTACAGTGGAGCTGTCACGTCGCCTCCGCCAGTCAGCGAGCTGATGCTACCGGATACGCCGTATTGGCAGGACCGCCACGGGAAGAGCGGTATGTGGGGCAGATGTTTTCCCTACACGCGATCCCGTTCAATATTTCACAGGCGAGCACGATGCTCTAGAGGACTCAGTTTTACTGTGCTGTTATTGTTGGGAACCCCACTGCCTGAACATTTAACGGACCCATGTGTTATGACTAACTTTTAGGGAATGTGAGTGAAGTGATGTGAGCTTGTGTACATTTCTGAGTGGGACAATCCGATTGGGCGTTGGAACGGGCTGAACTGGTCCCGCGTAATTCACATCTTTCCCAGGCTGCAACCTTTCGTTTCCAGCGGACGATTCCGTCTCATCGCGCTTCATCTGCAAACCGCTGACATGCAATGAAGCTGAATAAAGTTGTAGTCCCTGCTGTCTAATTTCGTTCTGACCTTTTCATTCTTATTGGCATTAAACAAGGGTTCGAATGTCCATCTTCACATTTCTCTAATTTCATATGATTGTCGCATGCTTAATGTCTCCATATCCCTCACAAGCATGGACATACCACTGTATCAGTAGCTTTGTAATACACTATCGACTGTCAACAAACCCTGTTTATGAACGCTCGCGTTCTCCCCTGAGTTAGTTAGTTTATTCTGAATATTAACCCTTCCGTTTTAAATTGTTGTCTACAGCATTTCGAACTTTTTTTAACTAAACCATGTCTATATATGTCATTTTCAGGTTTAGGCCTATCTTCCCATCCATTCTAGGGCCAATGATTTGTGCCTTGTCTTGAGAATTTTATAAGTCATGAATTCTTCTAGCCCTCATATGCTTGCACTCTGCTTGTTGTGTGTGTGTGTGTGTATATCCGTTTTGTTGTGCTGTTGTTCCTCATACTCCCTATTTATCAAAGAGAATAGTACTTCTTTTCGCTAAATGTTGTTGACTTTCCATGTGCATTATCTATACTTACTGTGTTGTAATTACAGTCCACTTTTCGTGCCCAGAGTGGCTGCATAGCTATGAGTGTTTGAAATCGCGTCATGAGTGAAAGAGGTGGTGACCATCTCGTCTAAATTGTCTACGCATCTTGTACAGAGTGCGGCCACCACTACACTCTTGATTGATACGAATGTAAATAAAAAGCTCATTATTGCAGAGTATAGAAGGTACTCGCATAAGTTGGTCCCCTTAACTTTCCATGTCCTATCGCGCACTTTTCACGGTGCGCGCGTTATGCCGATGATACTAAGTTTAAAATCCTACCGCCAATTATAAAAGATCTTAAACTCCCCCCCGTGTCACCTCGTCCCCTGTGATCTCGAGATTGATGTGTCATGCTTGTCACTGTCAGTCGCTGGTTTCCCCCAAGATATCCTGTTATACCATTCATAAGTTTGTGTCTGGTGTTGTACTCCGTCACTCGGGTACCTCATTCTGTATATAGGCCGCCAGGCGGATTAACACACCGTGTAAATTGCCGATGGCGCATCAGAGCCCCCCCCCCGCCACCTGCTCACTCAAGATCCCACCACCATGACCACGCTTCATATGGTAATTGCGCTCCAGTTGGCATCAAGTCGGGCTACTGTAGCATGATGCCAGATGATGTCGGCTTAACGGCTAGGTGTCCCCCCGCCCACACTTTACAGGAACAGCTAGCCCACCACTCAATTGTCCCAACCCCGTATACCCTGCCTGCTTACACTCCGCGGCGGCAGACTGATCAGCATTGGTACTCCTGACTTATATCGTTGTACCTCTGTCACTCTCTTTCAGTCTGAATCAAGTGCTCCGCATCTCCACCTCCAACTTCACTCGTCCTACTTTGAATTCCAAATCCCAGACTCTCTGTCACAGACACTTACTCTCCCGGCACTTCCTTTGAACCGTTTGTCCATATGAGAGTGACTAATCGCCATTTCATGATCTGTGAGGGCTATCTCTACTCCGTGCATCGTGTCTATCTAGTCTTGATGTCTATGGATCTGCGTGCTCTCACATCTTTAGCACCTTCCTACCCATAAGTATTACACCACGTAGCCTGATATCCCGTGTTGTATCTACTCATACCAGCCACCACCTTATTTCTGTGTGCGCATATATTCATTGATATATATATATAGTGAGATTATTTCCCACAGAAGATTCTCTTCTTGACTTTCCTGACTTGCAATGTATAGACTTTCCACTACATTGACAACTACCCTTAAACCCCCCCACACCACCTTATTTCTAGCTATACTAAACACCTCGCTTGTCCTTGTAATACCTCCATGACATGTCCACTTCGCATCGCTCTCCCCAAGTTACGACTTCGTCGGGGTGTGTGGTCCAACTGACCTCTGGACTCAGTCCTCACCCCAGAATGCAAAATATCTCTATGGGTCAAAACAGTGGAGTCTGTTACCTCAGGTCTATACAGCTTTATGCAACATCAGTGTGTAATACTACCTCTATCCTCACACTCAGTCAGTCTAGCGTCATAAATAATGTGGTTACTATCCGCATTAATACAGAAAAATATAGTATCATCAAAACCATTTTTTGTGTGCTTAGCGCTACTGTCACCTATAATAGACAGAGAGAACACACTTACATAAAACCCTTACGATAAACCATAACAATTCCCCATCTAAGATACAATCTCGACTACTCAAGAATTAACTCAACCGCAGCACCTGAGATGGTGTTCACTCATGTATAATTATTTAATTCCCACAAACCCAAATTCCGCAAAATGTACCTGAGAGTCTGTGTTCCTTTTTACCTAGACACAACCACTAGTCCCTCAGCTATCCTCATCCTGAATAATAGGCCCTATCCTCCCTTATTAATTGGTGTCCCTACAGATATACTGTCATACAACAACTACAAGTCCACTCCATCATTGAACCAGTGTCCGCCTCCCAGTTGAACTCCAGTATTTGCAGTATACCAGACCAAAGCACTGACTATATGATTAGTACTCCCTCTCTAGTATGCCACCTCTGGCCAACATGCCAATCATGTCAACCTTGTCCCTCCCACTTAAAGAAACAAACCCTGCTCTCGTAGCCTCTTCCTTCAGATATCCGATTGCCCTGCCGCCCCTGTCTCCCCTCTTACTTACCCCATGCTTGTCGTACTACCACTTCGAATGCTACCCTCTCAGAGTCTGCACCCGTGCATGTAGAGACGTGGGTACTCCGTTGTCCCCTATGATCGTTCATGCTCTAAATTTTTTTACCTAGAGCGTTTATATAAGTCCCGTCACCCAGTAATATACATAGAGAGAGATCGCTGTGAAGCCGTCCCGTCTTAAGCCCACAAAAAGCTCTAAAATGCAGGATTTAAAAGGCGTTTTAGAGACTCGATTTTTTCTAAGCCTGATATGTAGCTAGCCTGAGTTTCCGCTGCTTCACTGATGCACCTAGCTACGTCTACTTCTAATCTATCGTCGAGTATCTCCGCTCCACTAGTGTGACTTCACCAGTGTGTGGCCTCTGTTGCCCTGACTCCGTTTCTTGCATTCAGCCTGCAAACTTTTTTTCATTTCGTAGGTAACTTTTTTGTATAGTACCTGAGTGCAAGTGTATTTCGAGTTTGTGCGTCTTCACATTTAAATGCTATTCCTTCCCCGTACACTTGTATAAGGCTAGTTTGTGCTCCTACGTGTCTGTACTCGAAGTAGAGCATGAAATACCAGAAAGACGACGCGCTCACCAGGTAGCTAGCCTTTTGCATCGTGCATATGCAATGTTATCGAACGGTTTACCTTATTGTGTCTCTACGAGGCTTGCTGGCCGTGATGCATCATTTTTGGTTTATGATGCTACATACACTAGAATATGGTTCGGCGCTGTTATAGTGTGATGTGATCGTGGAAGGCGTTTCACGGTCCAGCTGACGCCTAGTGTGTGTGTTGTCACTGCACAACGCTTGGTGCGCTCGCCGTTTACTCCCCCACCAACTCCCCCCCCAGCCACACACAAACGGGACCACCCTCGCATACAATCCACCCCCCCCCCCCCCTCCCCCCCTCCCCGTGCTTCGCGTATTAGGACATGCTATTCACAACGTATACGGCCTACGTGTGACCAGCCGGTAGTTATCGTTACAGTAGTGATATAACGAACGCTTACAGGTCAGGACTGGTTCACACAGCAATGTATCGATCCAGCGGAAGATGCGGCATTCCAATGATCTCAGATATAAACCCCAGAAATGAAGAATTAAGCTTGAAATTATAATGGTACTGCGCCTAAACCGCACTGTGTCATATCCCTTACATTTTTTTTATCGTGAAATGCCTGTAGACTGGTACAGGTTACCCCATTACAGAGTGTTCATACATAATCCTTTAGTCCTCGGTAGTTGGTAAAATGGGTCTTCCAGATTGTCGAGATGCCTCCTGCCCGTTAGACCCACTAACAATCCGCGGCAAGTTCTGATCAATGGGAACCTGTTGCGCAGCACATTACGAACATAGTGTGTTGGGTGGCAATTTTATCGTTCAACAAATTTTACCATACCGGGGACATGTGGATGACGTGGCAATTGGGCCGTGGGATTAACATACATATTATACACCAATTCGGCATGTGGAAAAAATGTACCGTTGGGTGTGTAATGTTTTACAAAATGTCTTTTGCAAAGGCAAAGCCAATTAAACTGACTCGGGCAGTATATGATTTCGCTACGCCCTTGCAAGAATTTATGCATGTAAAAAACAGGAAAATCAAGCGTGGGGTTAATATATTCCAATAACGACTTTGGTCTGGACAGTGCATTAAGGTTGTCCAAAAAACACCCATCTGGTTCCCCTAACAATCTAACCCGCCTACGAAATTGGAAAATATTTATGTGTGGTAAATTTACGATACATGGCGTATTAACACTTATGCAGCCATTTAGCAGGTCGGCCGCCTCAACAAATGACAGGCCCCCATTTCCCCCGACACCAGGCCACTGCATGAAACATTGGGGAGGGTGATATTTGGGAGGTTTTATCGCAATACCATATCATCTTCCCTACTTTCTCCCCACCCCTGATCAATCATAAAACCCTAAAAACCCCCCCCCCCCCCCCAAACACCCCCCCCCAAACGCCTCTGAATGTGGGTATCCCAGGGCAAAATAAAAACATGCAATACAATTTCCCCCCATGTTTCATTCCATTAAAGTGGCTCTAAAGATTGAGAATTGAATGATTTCAAACTTTTCACTACTGCAAGCAGCCTATGCTACCTTTTACCTATGCTACTTCTTTGTTAGTGGCATTCTATAAAATATTTGTGTTTTGTGCTTGTACCCGGACACCCTGGATACCTGCTTTTTATTCACCTGGCCTTTCCTATAGGCCGCAGAAAGGGTTCCCTTTATTGGACCCTTTCACATGGTCAAATTGGCCGATGGTTCAGGCAATCCGGTCTTCCCATTCCCCCCCCTCTACTGTGGCTGAGGCACCCCATTGACTGGCTTACTCATCGCCATTGGAAGACCCCTTGTAAACTGTTGCGTTCCTCCAACTCCATCCATAGTCTGTTAACCACATTCATACAGTTATGCTCCATTGTGCCATTTTCAGTGTATAAACTTTACCTTCTGTCCATAGCTCCTTGCCCATGTACACTACGTTATGGGCTCGGGCTCTTGGCTGTGAGATCACCCACGTGAATTGGTACACACCATTCTTGCTTAAGTTACCCATTTCCTGTTATGCTCAGAAAAAGAACAGATACTTTCTAGATTGGTATCGAGATACAGTTTTATTGCATTGGGTATTCCTTTTGATGTCTGTTGTGGAAATTTGTATTAATGTATATTGTCAGATGTCTCCGTGTCAGTTTTGCTGCAATACACTCATGCGAGCGTGTCAGCATATACAGACACCAGTGAAAGACTGTTGGTTGTGGAAACCTTCCCGTGGTCGCAGAGTTCAGGGATGTTGGTTTATGCCTCACCAAGAGACTGGCCACCTCATGGCGACTGCATCTACACTCCCGGAAAACAGACCCACGGTACATGGGAACAATAGTATCATTTTACAAAACATGGCTCGCTGAGCCTCGTGTGGTACGGTTTATGCCAATAGTAACACGGTCCTGATCAGAGTAATGTTTGCAACCAGCACAACAACGTGAGGCGCATTGTCTTGGATGCCTGCGCGCACATTTCAGCGGAAAACTGCACACGTTGCTCAGCATATGAACAATTATATACGTCACTACCTGATATCCATTTGAATGTATACAAGCGTCTGATTGGCCCTTTTTGAAGGTATACAGGTGTTGTATTGGCCAATTGTGAAGCCACCACCTGTTATTTCTGTTCAGCGATATATATATATATATATATATATTATATATATAAAAGAAGGATGTTTGTACTCACAGTAAAATTCTTTTCTCTGACGGACACAGCACATTATCTTGACAATAGGGTATTTACCTTCAGGAGAGGGCTACATTGTTAAATTGTAAATACAACCTTAAAAGCGGAGGTCCACCTATTTTTATTTTTTTTTAAAAGCCAGCAGCTACAAATACTGCAGCTGCTGACTTTTAAAAAACGTCCTTGGCTGCTTCCGCTGCCATCCTTGGTAAGGTGGCTTCACTGCCTGATTTCCCTACTGCGCAAGGATCCCTGCTCTCCCCTGGGAACAGCGTTTACCAGAAGACAGTGGGGCGGGGACGGGGTGTGGGTTGTGAACTGACGAGGCTGGACTCGGGAGTCAGAACCCAGAAGTGGTGCAAATTACCTGTCTCAATGGGTTTCAAAAAGCAGAGGTTCAGTTTTTGTGTGAACCTCAGCTTTAAACTGTACATTATCACCCAGGAGGCAGTCCCTCTAGGTACAACCTTTCTCCCTGCACACAGCAGCCTCAGTTCATCAAAAAGCAGTACAAACATAAAAAGGAGGGGTGGGTGCTGTGTCCGTCCATTAACTACAGAGAAAGGGATTTTATGGTACAAAAATCCTATTTTCTTTTGTGTTCATAGATGGATACAGCAGATTATCTTGATAATAGTGATGTCCCCAATAGGTGTCAGAAAACAAGGGGTGGGAACAGCAATCAAAAACCAAAAACTTTACCCTAAACATAAACAGAGCTTCTCAACAGAGGAGATGCAACTCTAAACGGCCGCCTGAAAACCTTGCGGCCAAAGCAAGCATCCGAAGATGCACTCACATCAACCTTGTATAATTTTGTGAAAGTGTGAATGGACAACCAAGTCGCCGCCTTACACACCTGGGAGACAGAAGCCTGATGTTGGAAAGTCCAGGAGGCAACTATCAACCAGGTAGAATGCACCGTGGCAGGAAATTAAGGCGCTCCGTCCACGAATGGCATAGGCCTGAATCACTAGCTGTCTAATCCACCTAGAGATGGTGTACGATGAGACCGGTATACCCTTCTTAGGACCAGCCACCGAAAAACAG
Organism: Rana kukunoris; assembly: GCA_029574335.1. Classification (NCBI taxonomy): domain Eukaryota; kingdom Metazoa; phylum Chordata; class Amphibia; order Anura; family Ranidae; genus Rana; species Rana kukunoris. The sequence continues at coordinate 269,625,489 of CM056059.1, read as the reverse complement.
TGAGTCCGACTTCTGGATTGAAGCAGTACTAGACAGGTATACCCGCAGAGCTCGGACCACGTCCAAGGAATTTAAAGCAGCCTCTTTAGGATGCGACCGTCAATGGCACAAGATGGAAGTACGATGTACTCATTGAGACAAAAAGCCAGAACCAACCTTAGAAAGAAACAAAGCCTGCAGACGTAGCACTGCCTAATCCTTGGAGGATCAGATAAGGAGCCTTGCAAGACAAGGCCGCCAGTTTAGAAACCCGTCTGAGACGTAATAGCCACCAAAAAGGCCACCCCTCAAAATTGTCTGGTATGGTCCTGTGGGGGTAGACAATCACGGTTTTTGTTCTTTTACATTTTCGCGTGGGGTTCCCCCTAAAGATCCTCAGAGCACAAGTCGGATCATCATGATCTGACTTGGATGCGACTTCTATTAAAATCTGGCTAATCAGTTAAGACGGCTCTTATAGGAAACCAATGATTTTGAATAGAGGCAGAGAACCGCTGCTAAAAGCGAACGTGGCTAAACCTGCATTAACACCAATGCAAAAAGCTACTAAAAGCATGTTTTTACAGCCATTTTTCCTGGCGTTTGTAGTGGTTTGCAGATTGTTTTTTCTAACGCCCTGTGTGCATGTGCATGAGGCCTAAAAAACACTGCAGTATTTCTGGATACATTTTCCTCTTCGGATCCTATATAAAATCTATGGTATTCGCTCCGGCTTCCTCTATCTCTCCTCAGTGATGTTGACCCCTGCAGTTGCATGATGGCCTTTCAAGCACCTTGCTTTCTTCCTCTGTATGCTCTTGGGGGCTTTTTGGCCTGCACGCATTTTTTTCATTTTGGTAGGTAACTTTTTTGTTTTCTTAACCATTGAGGCAACTATATTCACAGCCAACACCATTTGTCACGACTTGTTTGTATGGGATTGGGGTCGTCCCCACTTACTGTAACGTATGCCCATGTCATGTTTTTTAGTTTTGTGCCGTCCTACATTTTCAATGTTCATTCCATAGGATTGCATGAATATGTATCTTTGTGCTACTTGTCTAACTTAATATTGTCTCTTTATGGTTATTGTTTGTATTTTTTTTCTTCATTTGTCAAAAAAGAACATATTTACCTCTAAAGGCAGAACGTTTTTTACCTTAAGGATGCATTCACACCCGAGTGCTTATTTGCATGTTTGTATGCAGCATTTTTGGGGCTTCGGGATGTTTTTATTAGCCAATAGAGAAAACCTCTCATCTGTTAAACTTATCAATCTCTGGGCTTTGACACAACAGCAGCCGCTGTTTGAAGGTCAGTTTGCAGGCGTTTTTAGGGCAATGGCACATTCAAACCGCCCCAGTGTGAAAGGGGTCTTAGAATCACATAAAAGTAGAAAAATAAATGCCTGTTGAATGGCCAGAAATGCAGTCATCTATTGTGAACATACCATCAGATAAGCTGCTTAACCTCCCTGGCGGTATCCCCGAACGTAACTCGGGGTGTTTTTTTGTTGCAGCGATCGGTATCCCCGCGTCACGCTCGGGGTAGCCATGCAGAGCCTGCAGCGCGCGCTCTTACCTTCTTCCTGGATCCAGCGATGCATCCACGCTGTGTGAGCGAGCAGGGGCTCGCTCAATTCACACAGCGTCCCCGTGTGCCGCCGATCTCCGTTCCCTGCGACGTTACGACGCCCAGGAGCGGAGAACGGCGCCAAATTCAAAAAAGTAAACAAACACTTTACATACAGTACAATGTAATCTTATAGATTACAGTACTGTATGTAAAAAAATACACACCCCCCTTGTCCCTAGTGGTCTGTCCTGTGCCCTACATGTCCTTTTATATAATAAAAACTGTTCTTTCTGCCTGGAAACTGTAGATTGCCCATAGCAACCAAAAGTGTCCCTTTATGTCAAAAATGGTTTTAGATCAGCTAGAAAACAGCGATAATAAATTATAATCACTTGCAGAATTTAGAGATAGCGATTTGTGGGGAAATTCGTCATAAAAAAATAATAATAATGACAGCGACAATTCTGCAACTGTGTTTTTGAGTTGATTACATTATTGAATAATTTTTATTATAATTACATTATAATTTGTTATAATTATTTATAGTTTTTTATTTGTTTTTCAAACTTTATCATACCTGGGATGTCTTGTTTGGACAGATTTAAGCAAGTTATTCCTAAGAATTGCAGGCCTACAGTATAAAACGCCAAATTTCCATGCAAATAATTGTACCGCTTTTGGTACGTAATTCCAGACAGAATCATACCGCCAGGGAGGTTAACAATTTATCGTACATTGAAGGATCAGTGTTATTTTCAGTTACAGAGTGCTAGAATTTTAGTTTACAGTTCATGTATCACAGCTTTCAATAACAAGAGGGTCACCTGTCTGCAAGCATATTCACACTGGTCGCATTTGAATCGCTTTTCATTTTTGTGAGACTTCTGGTGTTGAATCAGGGCATATCTCTCATGAAAGACTGTATCACAGTAGCGACACTTCTTGCCTTGCTCAATAAAAGAATGCTGTTTTCTTAAGTGAACACCTTGATGAACAGAAAAATAAAATATATATTTTAAAATACTAATAGGGTTATATCAACATGGCATTTAAATGCATTAGACACAAAATTAATTACTTCATTTTGACGGAAACCAGTACTGCTAGAATATAGGAGGTTGTTATTGCTAACCTATCATAAAAATGATATCTCCCTGGATATCAAAGTGATAAAGCTGCAGTAATTTCAAAAGGCCTGTCTGTACAGATGATCAGAAAATAGCACAAAAAATACCGCTTTTGAATCAACTGTATGATAAGCTGATCGTTGATACACCGATTTTGTCTGAAATTTTAAGAACAAACAAAAAAAATTCTTGTACGATACTAGATTATATGACTTTCATTTAGTCAGCACAGTTTTGATCTGAAAATACAAATAAATCGCTTCTGAATTTTTATTCTTTCGTACGAGATTTTTCTTATTTTAGTAAACCTGATTTTCGATATGTAGACTAGTATGCAAAAAAAAAAAAGAAAAAAAGACGGACGATCATTGGCTCAATAACCTCATTGTGCATACTAGGCTTAAGCCACTAGGTTTAAGGAGCAGATTTAATTTTACTGACTTTTCTTAGCAATTTCACCAACTTTCTAAACTGGGTCAGTCACCCAAAATGGATAAACTAAAAAGATAGCCAGACAACAGTCAACAACAGCAGCCTTTATATTTACCCTCATACACTTTCCATTGAGGGTCCATGCACAGACTATAAAAAAATAAAAATCGCTGCTTCTACAGGAGTTTTGCGTTTTGCCAGTAGAAGGAGCTCAATGTTATTTTATGTGACCATGCACATTAGGACAATTTAAGGCATATTTTAACTGCTTGCCGACCAGCCGCTGCTTTAATACGGCGGCAGGTCAGCTCTGCTGGGCGAGATCCCATAGCTATACGTCATGTCTCCCAGCAGCCAAAAGGGGAGTGCACACGCGCCCCCGCTCGTCCCTGATCCCGGGCACCCGTGATTGCTCGTTACAGAGCGAGTACCGGAAGCTGCGTGTGTAAACACACAGCTCCCAGTCCTGTCAGGGGAGAAATGCCTGATCTTCTGTTCATACAATGTACAAACAGCGATCAGTCATTTCCCCCAGTCAGTCCCACCCCCCTTCCAGTGAGAACACACCCAGGGAAAATACATCCTTTCCTTGCCCCCTAGTGTTAACCCCTTCCCTGCCAGTGGCATTTTTATAGTAATCAATATATTTTTATAGCACTGATCGCTATAAAAATGGCAATGGTCCCAAAAATTTGTCAAAGGTGGCCGCCATAATGTCGCAGTGGCGGAAAAAAAATAACTAATCAGCGCCATTACTAGTAAAAAATAAATAAATAATAAAAATGCCATACAACCGTCCCCTATTTGTAAAAGCTATAACTTTTGCGCAAACCAAACGCTTATTGCGATTTTTTTTACGAAAAATATGTATAATACGTATCGGCCTAAAGGGAGGGGAAAAAATTGTTTATATATTTTTGGGGATATTTATTACAGCAAAAAAGTAAAAAATTGTTTTTTTCAAAATTGTCACATTATTTTTGTTTATAGCGCAAAAAATAAAAACCGCAAAGGTGATCAAATACCACCAAAAAAAAGCTCTATTTGTGGGGAAAAAGGATGCCAATTTTGTTTGGGAGCCACGTCGCATGACCGCACAATTGTCAGTTAAAGCGATGCCGTGCCGAATCACAAAAAGTGGCCCGGTCATTGACCAGCAATATGGTCCGGGGCTGAAGTGGTTAAGTAGAGTTTAAAAGGCAAAAAAAAAAGCTAAACTCTCCTAAAATGTGTACAAAAACACTCTAGATCTTTCTTTTTCTACTAAAAAGGGACTGCCCTTTTTTAGTAGAAAGCCTAACAAGGAATGAAGCCTAACAAGGAATTACCTCAATACATAAACCTCTGTTTAATCAAATTAGTCATTTCTAAATTGTGAAAATAAACATTGCTTTACTCTGTAATGGACAGAGGTGAAGTTCCCTACTGTGCAGTGGGTATAAACCCAGATATACAGGTGTATGCACAATTCAAGCCAAAATCTAGTTATTACCAAGGTGGAATAAAGTGCATATAAAATACAAGCTTGTGTCTATCCAAAGCATCGAGTGCGATTTATCTCTGATGCCTTGATCCGGGGTCATCTTTGCTTCTTAAAGATTTTCCCAATTCTGCAAAATTTAGTCTGGTCCATAAATATTGGGACATCGACACAATTCTAATCTTTTTGGCTCTTTACAACACCACAATGGATTTGAAATGAAACAATCAATATGTGCTTCAACTGCAGACTTTCAGCTTTAATTTGAGGGCATTTACAAACAAATCAGATGAACAGTGTAGGAATTACAACGGTTTGTATAGATGCCTCCCACTTTTTAAAGGGACTAAAAGTAAAGGGACAGATTAACAATCAAATCAAACTTTCACTTTTTAATACTTAGTTGCAAATCCTTTGCAGTCAATTACAGCCTGAAGTCTGGAATGCATAGACATCCCCAGATGTTGGGTTTCATCCCTGGTGATGCTCTGCCAGGCCTATACTGCAACTGTCTTCAGTTCCTGCTTGTTCTTGGGGCATTTTCCCTTCAGTTTTGTCTTCAGAAAGTGAAATGCATGCTCAGATTCAGGTGATTGACTTGGTCATTGCATAACATTCCACTTCTTTCCCTCCTTTGGTTGCTTTTGCAGTATGCTTCGGGTCACTGTCCATCTGCACTGTGAAGCGCCATCCAATGAGTTCTGAAGCATTTGGCTGAATATGAGCAGATAACACTCATCCTGCTGCTTTTGTCAGCAGTCACATCAATAATACTCCATGCCTTTGTCCTCAGACAAAGGTTAGACCTGACCACGAGGTGGTATGGCACCAGGTTGAAAGGTCAATTACACAATCATATGACCGGTGTGGAGGCAAACTACCAGCTTGACCTTTGTCAAAGATATCACAAGGGGGGTGTGGCTTAGCGATGGCAGAGTGAAGACGTGCACTACAGGAGCTACCGCCTAACTTGCCCTAATCTGCAGTGAATTACCGGCTGTGTGTCCACCAAGGAGTCCCTGATAGCAGACCCATAGAGAGATACTTCCAGATCTATCCAGAGACACAGTGCAGAGGCGCGCAATGCTGAAATTGGCCCTGGAGGTTGCAAGATGGCCGGGCTGCACCTACCGCTGGGGATACCGTCTGGCAATGATTTTCCGCACGGAACGAGCTTCATTTACACTCTGCACGCCTGCAGACCTTCCAGCGCTGTTTCACCTTCCTGGAGGCAGACCCGGTCCCGAATTGGCCGAGGATACCAAAACCGGCGGCCTGCCCATTCTCAGAGATCCCAGGGGGTGACCCGGCACCTTATCCAACCAAGGAACACCTTTTACCTGTTCCCCCCTCCTCACGGCCCGAGCCCATTTCACTGCTCCCCAGACACTGAGCACTGGCTTTTTTACCATGCAGGGGTACCTCTGGACCATGCTGTTGCCGTTACCCCTGTTGATTACTGGTGAAGACCAACTATAACAGTGTCACCTCCCCCCCTGCATGGAGGAATTCCGGAACTGTCCATCTGAAGACCCCCCTCCCCACCCCATCTGCAGTTCTGGTGTTGCTCCCCTGCCCAGGAACTGGCCCATAATCACAAAGGGAACTGGCCTCCGGGTGACAATGGTCAAGCAACACACTCTATAAGGGGCGCGTGAGTAACTGTGGTAAAGGGGGCCAGTCATGCACATACTGGGGAGCAGGGCCCCGAGGGGTAGATTGTAGGTGTCGGCTCCTCCTAGGGTCCCAGCTGCGGCTGGGTGGGGGGGACTAAAATGGTGGAGAGGGTGGCTGTAGGTGTTGGGTGGGGGCTTCTTGGCCCTCCCCCGGACAACTTGTTAGCGTCCGGCTGGGAAGGGGGCACAGGAGGGGGGCCGATATGCCCTGGGGAACGATCTAGAGCTGCTGCTTAAAAGGAGAGGGGGGGGTGTAATACTACAATATACAATAAGGTTTTATCTTGAGGTTGATCTACATGGTTACGTTTTCACACTGTTGCTTGTTCAAGGAGTGTTTTGAAAAGTTATGGGTGACCTACAGGTCCTGTATATGCTTATATGTTATTATTGTGTACTTACCTGTATAGCGTCCCAATAGACTACTATTTGCCTACATTATCACACTCAGCAACGGTAGGAGGAGTTGTAAAGAGCCAGGGAATCTTCCAACAGCTCTTGCTAACTAAACTCCGAACTAGGACAACGCTTAGAGTCCAGGTTTTACTGAAGAGCATTATATATATAAGTATTTTGCTGAAACTTTAGAACTCTAGCTGCGCTAGTCAGTGCCCACTGAGGCAGTTTTTTTCCACCCACAGCGTACACTTCTCCCTCCCCTGTAAGACTACTCCTCTTCAGGGGGGCACACCCTATTTCTCTTTTTTTTCTCTTTTGTGTTTTTACTCATTTCTCCGACAACCCCCCCCCCCTTGTTTTCCCCCTTACACCCTCTCCCCACAAGCATGGACAAATTAACTAATGTCACCCTGGACGGAAAGAAACTCAACGTCTCTGAAAAGACGAATGCTACTTAATGACATGTAACGCATGGCATACGCATGGCATACTGTACTGTTATCTGCACTGTCTGATGTAATAGCTGTACATGATGAGTTACGATTCTGTTTATGAGCTAATATTTTCTGTTATGTAGGGTTGTCCCGATACCACTTTAAGACCGAGTACAAGTACCGATACTTTTTTTCAAGTACTCGCCGATACCGAAAGCGGCACATGTGTCAGTATGTTTTTTTTATCTTTAACAATTTGTTTTTTAAATTTATTTTACATTTTTTTATTTATAATGCTTTCTTTTTTTTTTAAAGGGGGGGGGGGGGGTGGACCGTGTCTGTGTTTCTTTAATTTTTTTATTTTCTACAATCATTTTTTTATTCTTTTGCTTTTATATTCTTTATTTTTATTTATTGAGATATCAGGGGTCTTAACATACCTCAGACATCTACCCTTTGAGACAGAGAAAGGGACTAGGGACACATGTTCCCCTGTCCCTTTCTCAGCAGCATCAGCTGCGCTGAAAATGAATGGAGTGAAGACAGCGTCTTCTCTTTATTCATAAACTGAAACATTTGTAATCACAGAATACAATGTTTCAGTTATGTGAATGGACAGTCAGTGATCACTGACTGTCCATTCGGAGCAGTAAGGAGCCGGATTTAACGGCTCCTACCCCGTTCTCCATCCTGACAATTCCAGGGGGTGGAGGAGAGGCACAGAAGGGGAGAAAAACACAGCAGGATACACGGCGGCTTTCAGCTCCACCAAAAGAAAGCTCTATTTGTGGGAAAAAAAGGACGCCAATTTTGTTTGGGAGCCACATCGCACGACCGCGCAATTGTCTGCAGTGCCGAATCGCAAAACCTGGCCGGGTCCTTTAGCTGCCTAAATGTCCGGGTCTTAAGTGGTTAACAAAGATATCGCAAAATTTGCGTTACTCCTCTGGCAGGGCGGATTGTGAAGTGGTGCATAAGACCTTAGTCACTTTTCGAAAACATGTCTCCCTGCTTTGTGGCGACCAGGAAGTCACCACAAAGCCAATCAAAAAAGAGGTTGTGCCTCTAACCAAGAACGAGCAATAACCACCAGAAAAAGGTGAGGAAATTACTTGGAATTGGATTATCTCATGAAGAAAAGTCCCTATGGCCATGGTCAATGGAACAAGCTGTAGAGGTCTCCCATCAATAGCCTTAATGGCAAGTGGAGTGGCACGAAGCTGCAGCAGAATCGAGTGCTTAAAAACAACAGCACCATCTATGAACAGGCCTGCAAGCCCAGAGTCGATTAAAGCCAGTATCTCAATGGAGGACTGACCAAGAAAGAATAACCGGTACCAGGGGCTTATCCTTCGGAATAACTGGGGACGGAACACCACCTAAAGGCTGTCCCTTGCAGGACCTCAGGTGCAAGCGTTTCCTGGACAGGAAGGACAAGACTTTAAAAAGTGACCTGCCTGGTCACAATAAAAGGCACAATCTCTCATCCACAGAGAGACATGTGAAACCCAACTGCATTGGTTCTACCTCACCAGCAGACTCGATACCAGGAGCAAATGGGAGGTGAGGGAGGCAAGGGTGAAATTGCAAAGTTCAGAGCAAAAACATACAGGCTACCACCGCAAGTGCTCCTTAAAAGCGGATCTTTCTCTGAGTCTGGAGTCAATGAGGGTGGCAAAAGTGATCAACTTCTTCAGCTCAGTGGGTATGCCCCAGGCTGCCATCTCATCTTTAATGTGATCCGAGAGACCATGAGAAAAAGCAGCCACAAGGGCCTCATTCGAAGCAACTGTGCTGCCAGAGTACGGAACTCAATGGCGTAATCGGCAACAGTTCTCGTACTATGTTTGACAAACATCAGGCCTTTGGCAGCAGACGTAAATAAAGCATGCAGGAAAGTAAAATACCCTCTTGACAACGTTTTTTTGCATCTCCCATAGAGGGTTTTCCCAGGCCAAGGCTCCAATAAGGCCTGTGCACACAATCAGACTGACAACAAACCTCCATCGGTGGAGCAAATCCGATTGTGTGTACACAAGTCCATAGAAACAAAGTACAAACACGCATGCTCAGTACCAATGCTAAAAATCTGACAATAGCTATAGTTGCCCTAAGGGTGACAGTGAAAAGCAGAAAAACTACGTAGTACATTTATTTCGTCACTACGGCAGTCCTGCCGTGTGTATGCATACCAAGTTCACGGACAATGCCCTTTAGAGCAAAATCCAGGGAAAAGTCAGTTGGAAGTCCGATCTTGTGTATGAGGCTTTAGAAAGCACAGATTTGAAGTTATATTTGCTTCTGTCGGAGGGAACCCCCTGGGGTGGCATCTCAAGCTGGTTGTGAAACCTTCTGCATTGAACTGGATCGCCCCCAAATCGACGTGGGACGCAGAGTGCAGGTGCCAGCAACGAGACCAGAGGCAGGGATGGACTGCAACACAGGTTGTACAAGAGCAGCCACAGTGGGAGGTTCCAGATGAGCAGTGCAATTCAGGAGCATCTGTAACATCTTATGGCATACCGATCTATGCGATGATCCTGCTCACCCAATCTGGAAAAAATTACCAACAATTGGATTGCCTGCAACTTCTGAATTCATGGTTTTTGCCTACTGTCAGGAACCATGAATCAGATTGAGACAGAAGAGCAGTAAAAAATAAATAAAAAAAATCACACTATTTTATAAAATGGTATGAACAGAGCAAACGTAGTCAACAAGTAGCCAGAGTTCGGTAAGCAGGACGGGAAGTCAGAACAAGCCAAAGAAACAGGAGTCCGGAGATCAGAGAAGTTAGGTGCAGCAAACAGGATCAGGAACCAGAAGGGAAGTCAGCCAAGCAAAAAAGTCTTTCACAGGAAAAACACAGCAAAGTCCGGATACGCTGACCAAGGCAAAAGCACTGAAGATCTGATCCAAGGAGTTCATATACCCAGCAGCTCCAGCAGGAAATGAAGACCAGGTGAGTCACTGTGAAAGGAAGAGTCTGACAATTAACCGACAGCCGAGGACAGACACTTACTGGTCCTTCCCCAAATCTGCCTGGTCTCCTAGGACACCATAGAACCATTTCCCTGCTGTGGTAATATACATAAAATAGCAGCAGGTTGAATCAATAGCGCAAACCACGTACCCGTACAGCAGTCTGTGCCTGTGACACTGTGGTTCTCGATGGTGACCTGCTATCACGGCACACTGACAGAACGGAGATCTGCCTATGTAAATAAGGCCGATCCCCATTCTGAGGAGACATCAGAGAGATTTGCTGCTCTGAGTAATCTGGAACAGCGATCTGTGTGGTGTTCCAGTGAGCCCAGCCCCCACACAGAACACAAAGTTAACCCCCCTGATCACCCCCTATTCACCCCTTTCCTGGCAGTATCATTTATACATTGATCAATGCATTATGTTAGCACTGATCATTGTAATAAGGTCACTGGTCCCCAAAAAGTTTCACTTTGGGTCAGATTTGTTCGCAGTCATGCGCAAAAAAAATCCCCACAAAACGCCACCATTACCAGTAAAAACAAAAAATAGAAAAGTCTATAAATCTTTCCCTCTGTGCGTTTGCAGACACAATACGTTTTTCGCAAATCAATATGAAATATGTAACTATATTATGACCTAATATAAAAAAAATGGTAAATACACTATATGGATGAGCTGACTGCCAGCACTTCCTGGTTGCTTCTACGACGCTAGGAAGTGACACGTGCGCTCCACCAGTCACGTCTGCAACCAGGAAGTGCTGGCAGTCAGCTCATCCATCGGAACAGCACTGCTCGTTTCCCTTACAGGAAAGGGTGATTATATGCTTGTATTGATGAAAGGGTTCTTGTATCTGTGGGTTCTCGGGCTTTTTACATTAAAACGGAATTACGCTATATGCCTTTTTCCTGTGTCTTTTGTACGATCTGGAGACCCGTAGACAGGTGACCTGATCCCTTCTGACGTGAAGAGTTTTATCATTCTGTGGATATTCATACACTGCCTGACCTTTTGGTTCTCCGGTGAGTGCGTACCCCAGAGGGGGATCTATAGTCCCACGAGGTGATTGAAAGTTTTGGGTGGAATGTGCTTGCTGTCCTGCTTTTTCACATGTTGCTTTCTACTGACTTTTTATCTCCCATTGATACACTCTATCATTGTTACTGCACTTAAGTGTAGATGTGATATCTCTTTTTGGGATCTGCACTGGACTATCACCATAAGCGCTGTTTATGGTTTCAACTGTTGTGACATTTTTAATGTTAATATATAGTGTATTTACCATTTTTTTATATTTGCTTTTGTTTTAAATAGCTGCTTCTTTCTGGTTGTTGACTGGGGTTTCCAGCCAATTAATCCAGTCTTTATTATCTCTTACTGTCTATTATTTCTGGTATATTCAGTGGTTTGCAAGTGTTTGCTAGGCGCTGGGAGGTGTATTATAGGCCTCAATACATCTTTTTTTTTTCATTTTTTTTATATTATGACCTAAAACAGGGTTCGACAAATTCCAGGCGCCAGGTCGCCGTTGCGCCTAGAATTAGCGACCTGGCGCCTAGGTCAGCAGAGCCAAATAAATCTTGCGTCTGTGCGTACCCCAGAGCAACCCCAGCACTGCACCCCTCCATTACCAGACAAACTAGGGGCCGGAATGCAGGGTGGCAATGTCCCCCCAGGCCATCCTACTCAAGTGCCCAGTGATTGGCCGACCAGGGTCATGTTCGGCCACACCCTGTGACATTCTGGGATTTGGAGTTCACACGAGTGGCGCGCCCTGTGATTGGCTCGGCCGAGCTTGTCATGTGTGGATGCGGCAAGGCTGGGGCTGGTCTTACGGGAGAAATGTAGAAGGTAAGGGACAGTCTAAATGGAGAGGAGAGACATGGGAGGATACAAAAGATGTGAAAGAAGAAGGAAATTGCATAGGAGGTGATGGGCAATTTGAACAGAGAGAAGATGGACACAAGAGATGATGGAAAATCAGTTTTTTTGTATTTACAGTAAAATCCGCAGCATTGATTTTAGGGTTATATACAGGCCCGGACTGGGACAAAAAATAGGCCCGGGCATTTTAGACTGAGCAGCCCAGGGGGGGGGGGGGGGGGAAGACAGCGGGGGATAATGAAGGGATGTGGGGTGAGATAAAAAAAGATAGATTGAAAGATTAAGATAGAAAGAAAAGAAGGTGGATAGATAGATAGAAAGATGGATAAAGAAAGAATGAATAATATAGAAAGAAAGAAGGGAAGATAGAGAAAGAAAGATAGAAAGAAAGAAAGAAGGAAGATCGATAAAGAAATAAAGATAGATAAATATAGAAAGAAGGGAAGGAAGATAGATAAAGATAGTAAGGAAGGAAGATAGAAACAAAGAAGAGAAGGAAGGAAGATAGGTAGATAGAGAAAGATAGATAAAGATAGAAAGCAAGACGGGAAGATAGATAGAAAGGAAGATATATAAAGAAAGAAATAGAAAGATAGAAAGAAAGAAGGGAAGGAAGGAAGATAGATAAAGAAAGGAAGGAAGATATAGATAGATAGATAGATAAAGATAGCAAGGAAGGAAGATAGAAAAAAAGAAGAGAAGGAAGGAAGATAGGTAGATAGATCTAGATAGATAGATAGATAGGATAGAGAAAGATAGATAAAGATAGAAAGCAAGACGGGAAGATAGATAGAAAGGAAGATATATAAAGAAAGAAATAGAAAGAAGGGAAGGAAGGAAGATAGATAAAGAAAGAAAAAAAGATAGAAAGAAAGAAGGGAAGGAAGGAAGGAAGATAGATACAGAAAGAAAGGTAGATAAAGAAAGAAAGAAAAAAGGGAAGAAAGAAAGGTAGATAAAGAAAGAAAGAAAGAAGGGAAGAAAGAAAGGTAGATAAAGAAAGAAAGAAAGAAGGGAAGAAAGAAAGGTAGATAAAGAAAGAAAGGTAGATAAAGAAAGATAAGATAGATAGATAGATAGATAGATAGATAGATAGATAGATAGTAAGGAAGGAAAATAGAAAAAAAATAAGAGAAGAAGGAAGATAGGTAGATAGATCTAGATAGGTAGATAGATCTAGATAGATAGATAGATAAAAATAGATAGATAGATAGATAGAAAGGAAGGAAGATAGATAAAGATAGAAAGAAAAAAGATAGACAGTGGCAGTGCATCTATAGAGATCGCCGCTCCCTCTGGCTCAGCTGCCCCTTCTGGCACAGTGGCACAGTGGGCACAGTGGCAGCAGTGGGCACAGTGGCAGCAGTGGGCACAGTGGCAGCAGTGGGCACAGTGGCAGCAGTGGGCACAGTGGCAGCAGTGGGCACAGTGGCAGCAGTGGGCACAGTGGCAGCAGTGGGCACAGTGGCAGCAGTGGGCACAGTGGCAGCAGTGGGCACAGTGGCAGCAGTGGGCACAGTGGCAGCAGTGGGCACAGTGGCAGCAGTGGGCACAGTGGCAGCAGTGGGCACAGTGGCAGCAGTGGGCACAGTGGCAACAGTGGGCACAGTGGCAGCAGTGGGCACAGTGGCAGCAGTGGGCACAGTGGCCAGCAGTGGCAGCAGTGGGCACAGTGGCAGCAGTGGGCACAGTGGCAGCAGTGGCCAGCAGTGGCAGCAGTGGCCAGCAGTGGCCAGCAGTGGCAGTGGCAGCACACAGTGGCAGCAGTGGCACAGTGGCAGCAGTGGGCACAGTGGCAAGTGGCAACAACACAGTGGCAGCACACAGTGGCAAGTGGCAACAACACAGTGGCAACAACGGGCACAGTGGCACAACGGGCACAGTGGCAACAAGTGGCACACAGTGGCAACAACGGGCACAGTGGCAACAACGGGCACAGTGGCAACAACGGGCACAGTGGCAACAACGGGCACAGTGGCAACAACGGGCACAGTGGCAACAACGGGCACAGTGGCAACAACGGGCACAGTGGCAACAACGGGCACAGTGGCAACAACGGGCACAGTGGCAACACAACGGGTGGCACACACAGTGGCAACAACGGGCACAGTGGCAACACAGTGGCACACAGTGGCAACACAGTGGCTGGGCATGGCACAGTGGCTGCGTTTGATGGCACACACATGGCATGGCAGTGGCTGCGTTTGATGGCATGGCACACAGTGGCTGCGTTTGATGGCATGGCACACAGTGGCTGCGTTTGATGGCATGGCACACAGTGGCTGCGTTTGATGGCATGGCACACAGTGGCTGCGTTTGATGGCATGGCACAGTGGCTGCGTTTGATGGCATGGCACAGTGGCTGCGTTTGATGGCATGGCACAGTGGCTGCGTTTGATGGCATGGCACAGTGGCTGCGTTTGATGGCATGGCACAGTGGCTGCGTTTGATGGCATGGCACAGTGGCTGCGTTTGATGGCATGGCACAGTGGCTGCGTTTGATGGCATGGCACAGTGGCTGCGTTTGATGGCATGGCACAGTGGCTGCGTTTGATGGCATGGCACAGTGGCTGCTTTTGGCATGGCACAGTGGCTGCGTTTGATGGCATGGCACAGTGGCTGCGTTTGATGGCATGGCACAGTGGCTGCGTTTGATGGCATGGCACAGTGGCTGCGTTTGATGGCATGGCATGGCATGGCAGTGGCTGATGGCATGGCATGGCATGGCATGTGGCATGGCATTTGATGGCATGGCAGTGGCTGATGGCACAGTGATGGCATGGCACAGTGATGGCACACATGATGGCATGGCACCTGATGGCACAGTATGGCATGGCACAGTTGATGGGCAGTTATGGCATGGCACCATTCGCCATAGGGCACCAGTGGCCATTCACAGTGCCACAATGGCACAGTCCGCCCCGCCGTTCGCCAATCGCCCCCCTGGCCGCGAGGGCCATTCACAGGCCACAACCGGCCCGCGTGCCGTCGCGGCCCACCAGGCTTTTGCCCGGTATGCCCTATGGCCAGTTCGGGCCTGGTTATATATCCTTCCTTTCAGGAGAGACTAGGCAGAAAAAACAGCACTTCAAGTGTGTTCTTTCAGTACAGCACCTCCCAGGGGCGGGTCCCCCGGGTACATCCCACTCTCTGCCTCATGAAGCTCCAGTTCGTAACAAGCAGTACAAACCGAAAAGGAGGGGTGGGTGCTGTGTCCGTCCATGAACTCAGAGAAATGGATTTTGCGGTGAGTACAAAAATCCTATTTTCTCCTCCGTTCGTGGGAGGACACAGCAGCATTGACCTTAGGGACGTCCCCAAGCAGTGTCAAAAAATTTTGAGAGGTGTGAAAAAACAGCAAACCAAGCTTCACCCCAAACAAACCAGAGTTCCTCAACGGAGGAACTTCAACCTTAAACTGCCACCTGTAAAACCTTGCAGCCAAAAGGAGGCATCCGAAGATGCACTCACATCCACCTTGTAAAACTTTGAGAAGGTGTGGATTTACAACCAGGTCGTTGCCTTACACACCTGTAAAACAGACGCTTGATTGCGGAAAGCCCAAAAGGCGCCAATCGCCCTGGTCGAATGCGCCGTAACATGAGGGAGGCGCCCGCCCCTTTAGGGCATAAACCTGGAGCACGACCTGTCTGATCCACCTAGAAATGGTGGTCGACAAGACCACCAGACCCTTCTTAGGACCAGGCACCGACACGAACAGTGAGTCCGACTTCCGAAACGGAGCCGTAGCAGACAAGTACACCCGTAGGGCCCGAACCACGTCTAAGGAATGCAAAGTGGCCTCCTTCGGGTTTTTCAGCCGAGGACATGAGGATGGCAAAACAATGTCCTCATTAATGTGAGCTGAAACAACCTTCGGAAGGAATGACGGCTGCAGCCGCAGCACCACCTTATCCTTATGGATGACCAAGTATGGAGCCTTGCAAGACAAGGCCGCCAGTTCAGATACCCGTCTGACCGAGGTAATTGCCACCAGAAAAACCACCTTCTGGGACAGTCAACAAAGGAATCTTTCGAATATCCTCAAACGGAGCCTTTTGAAGCACTGAGGACTAAATTCAAATCCCATGGAGGCAGTGGAGGGCGCACAGGAGGGGCCACATGCCGAACCCCCTGCACAAACATACGCACCAGGGAGTGTGCCGCCAAGGGTCGCTGAAAGTAAACAGCTAGAGCCGAAATCTGACTCTTAGCCGTACTCAAGGTGAGAGACTGATCCACTCCACGCTGTAAGAACAGCAGAATCCGGGACATCACGTATGTACGGGGGTGCCATTTCATCTCTTCACACATAGATGTGTAGGCCTTCCAGGTGCGATGGTAAATCTTCCGTGAAGTAGACTTCCGTGCTCGTAGCATGGTAGAGATCACCAAGCTCGACAGGTCTCGGTCCTTCAGCACCTCGCTCTCAACAGCCATGCCGTTAAAGCCAGCAACTGTAAAGCAGTGTGAAAGAAAGGACACCGCAACAGAAGATCTTCTCTCAGGGGGTAGACGCCAGGGGACGTCTGCCACCAGATGCACCAGGTCCGCGTACCAGGGACGGCGCGGTCAATCTGTAGCGATCGGGTATCTCCTCGGCTTCCACTCTGCGCAGCAGACGAGGGACAAGGCATAGATTAGGCGAGTGACCCCATGGCGCCAACAACGCGTCCGCCCACAGATCCCTTTGACCTAGCCACGAACCGTGACACCTTCTGATTGATACGGGACGCCAGAAGGTCCACATCTGGAGTTCCCCAATTTTTGGCACAGACTCATAAACACCTTCAGGTGTAGCGACCATTCTCCTTGGTCTAGTGCAGGGATCCTCAAACTACGGCCCTCCAGATGTTGTAGAACTACACATCCCATGAGGCATTGTAACACACTGACATTCACAGACATGACTAGGCATGATGGGAATTGTAGTTCCTGAACAACTGGAGGGCCGTAGTTTGAAGACCCATGGTCTAGTGCATGGGTCTTCAAACTATGGCCCTCCAGTTGTTCAGGAACTACAATTCCCATCATACCTAGTCATGTGTGTGAATGTCATAGTTTTACAATGCCTCATGGGATGTGAAGTTCTGCAACAGCTGGAGTGCCGTAGTTTGAGGATCCATGGTCTAGTGATGGCGACTTAGGTAGTCAGATTGCCAGTTCAGCCCCCCTGGAATGTACACGGCCAACAGAGCCGGAACATACTTTTCGGCCCACCGGAGGATGTGCGCGACTTCTTTCGCTGCAGCCGAGCTCTGTGTGCCTCCCTGATTGACGTACGCCACGGCCATGGTGTTGTCGGACTGGATCCTGACCGGTCGGTCCTGCAGACCCAGAAATCACTTGGAGAGAGACAACACTCGGAGCTCCAGTACATTGATTGGAAGACGGGACTACTCCTGACTGGACACCCCAAACACCCCCCAGCCGTCGTGACCACTGTCCAATGGCACGGCAGAAACGACTTCCCGGTGCGAAGTACCGGAGACTTCAGCCACCACACTAGGGAGGACTTGCCCAGTCGACTCGTCCGAATCTGGTTATCCAGAGACGAAGGGAGCTTGTCCCAACGTTACACAATCTCTTTCTGCAACACTCGGGTGTGGAATTGGGCATATGGAACTGCCTCGAAAGAGGCCACCATCAGACCCAGAACCCTCATGCAAAAGTGAAGCGAAGACCACCTCTGGGTTGCCAACCGCTGCACTGCATACTGCAATGTCTGATTTTTTTCGTTGGGAGGAAAACCCTCGCCTCTGAGGAGTCCAGGACTAACCCCAGGTATTCTAGCGGCTGAGACGGTACACCAGTACTAACTTCTGGGCATTCAATAGCCAACCGAATTCTCGGAGGGTCTGACAGGTGATTGATACATCATCTTCTAATTCTGAGCTTGAAGAACCTCTCAGAAGAAGGTCACCCAGGTATCCTACGATAAAGATCCCGCGCTGCCTCAACAGGGCCAGAATCGGAGCGAGCACCATGGTGAAAACCCGTGGTGCCGAGGCCAGGCCGAACGGGAGGGCCACAAATCCAAAGTGGTCCTCGCCAACCGCAAAAATCTCTGGTGTTTTGCGCATATGGGGATATGCAGGTACGCGTCCTTGATATCCAAGGATGCTAGGAAATACCCCTGATGGAGCGCTGCCACTACCGAGCGAATCAACTCCATTCTGAATTTTTGCACTTTGACAAAACAATTGAGGGCCTTGAGGTCCAGGATTGGACGGCCCCCTTCCTTCTTGGGGACTACAAACAGATTGGAGTAAAACCCCTGAAACCGTTCCGTTAAGGGAACCGGCACAATCACTCCCCTGACCAGCAGATCCCGGACAGCCCGACGGATCCTTCCGGCGATCCAGAGGAAGCTGGAGGATGGAAGGAAAAAATCTGTTTGGTGGACAAGAGAAACTATCTTGTACCCCGAGGAAACTACTTTGCAAACCCAACGGTCGGAAAGAAGAGACCTCCGAGCCGCAAAGCAGGCCCCCACCCGAAATGTGGGCGGGGGCAGACCTTCATGCAGAGGCAGGCTTGTCCGCAGGATTGTTGGGCTTGCGAAACCAGGTGCACTTCTGGCCTTCAGCTGGCACCTTGAAAACATTTTCCTGCCGCATTTGGCGGGCGAAAAAACTGATTGGGGGCAGTAAAGGAGGTCCTTACCCTTTCCAGATTGCGGGAGCAGCGTGCTCTTACTGCCTGTGGCATCTTTTATGATGTCATCCAAAGAGCTGTTCACCCTTAAAGGGTAAATCCACCAAGGCCTTTTTAGAAGACTGTTCCGCGGACCAACACTTTAGCCACACAAGGCAGCGCAGTACCACCGCGTAGGCTGAAGACCCTGGAGAGCAAGGGGAGCGTATCCAGGGCCGACTCACAGACAAACTTTAGACCTTGCACTAACTGGTTGGCCAGTTCCACCCAGAGCTCAGGAGCATTCTCCGCCTCCAGCTCCTGGAGCAAGGACTTTGCCTGTTCGGTAAGTGTCTGCGACACCAGAGCCCCGGCCAAAAACGGTCTCACCGCCGACCCCACCACTGTGAACATGGAGCAGGCCACAGCCTTCGCTCTCCTATCTGTAGGGTCCTTAAAAGCGGGAGCCCCTTCCACAGGCAACGTGGTGGCCTTGTTCAGTCTGGACACTGGAGGGGCCACTGATGGAGGAGAAACCCACTTTTTAAAAAAGTCCTCAAAGGGATAACAGACCGCAAAGTATTTTGGAGCTGCAAAAACTTTCTACAGCCGATCCCATTCCTTGTACAACAGTTTGTCCAGATATGAAACACAAGGAAACCCTTTGGTGGTGCGGGGTGGCTTGCGAAACCCAAAAGGGACCGGCATGTCTGATGCCTCTGCCAAGTCCTCAAGTTTTTGAGTATCCCGAACCGCAACAAACGCGTTATCATGCGCTGACCCTGAAGCAGAGTCATCCTCACTGTCCATGTGGGCTAAGCCTGCATCATCTGACATGACGGAACCAGGGCCAGATGCAGTAGCAGGGCCTGATTCTGTGTCAGACATCCCCAGAAGAAGGCTTCAATCCTGACAACAAACGCTTTAAGTACTGCCATCATAGCATCCACTGAGGCCGCAGGGGCACAAAGGGTTAACTTTGGCATGGTTGGGGTAGAAGCCTCCGGTTTGGACGCCATGCTGACCCACCATATATGCCGCCCTAGTACTGCAAGGCAGGACCCACAGCCCACCCTCCCAGGCTGTAGTGTTGCAGAGAAGCTGAGAACGCTGTCCGTGCTGTGCCGTCCCTCAGGAAGTGTGCTGCGATCTTTGGCGCCGGTATTCTAGTCACTAGAGGCCAAAAACGTTTCCAAGATGGCTGCCCGGATGCAGAAAAACAGCATGCAGGCTACAAGAAAATGGCCGCCGATACAATAGAACCGTGTCACCGGCAAAATGGCGGCCATACACGTGCTTTAAACATACAGTAACAATACAGCAGAACAGAGTAAAGGCAGCCCCAGCACACACGGCACCCTAAAGGGCAATAAAAATAGCACCCCATAGCAGCACAGCCCCCCGGAAGTAACAAAGCCCCCCCAAGGCAGACCCCCCCACCCAGAAAAAGGGGAGGGAGAGAGGAAAGCAGGGCCGACCCTCTATGGACCTCCCCCAGGAATGCACAAGCCGAACCACCATGCCAAAGCAAGGGGATACTACTTACCCATCCTGCGACCACCGGCTGGAGGCATCCCAGACAGACCCAACGTCCGCAGGAGATACGGCATGGCTGTCGGCCCGGCACACTGACACAGCCATGGAGACCGATCATGTGTGTGCCCTGTAGCATATAGCTCACCGGCCACCCCTGGAGCAACGGGGCATGTCGTGGACGGCCCAGCGCATAGCTAAAAGGCCGGCACATGCTCAATGGCCGAACATGGGGGGGGGGGGGGGGGGGGGGGGGGACTACAAGGATCGCAGATCCAGCCTGTCACCCAGTCGGCAGTTGATTGTAGATCCCAGGATCCAAAAATGCAGGAAAAAAAAATAAAAGCGAAAAAAAAAAAAAAAAACGCTAAAAAATCACCAGAGCACAGGGGCTCCAGAAGGGCCATGTCTAACGCTAGGCAGAAAACTGGAGCTGCATGAGGCAGAGAGTGGGATGTACCCGGGGGACCCGCCCCTGAGAGGTGCTGTACTGGGAGAAGTGTTTTAACACTTATAGTGCTGTTTTTTTTCTGCCAAGTCTCTCCTGAAAGGAAAGATATATAACCCTAAGGTCAATGCTGCTGTGTCCGTCCATGAACGGAAGAGAAATATGAAAGGAGAATGGATACATACATGCCAGTCCGCCCCCCCCCCCCCCCGGCAGTCAGTCCCCCCCCGTCACCACAATACACCTCCCAGGATGGGGACAGGATGGGGACTACAAGTCCCAGCATTCACTGCAATACACAACCAACAACAGCCACCACCACCACAACAACCACAACAACCACCACCAACCACAACCACCACCACAACAGCCAACAACCACAACAACCACCACCAACCACAACCACCACCACAACAGCCAACAACCACAACAGCCAACAACCACAACAGCCAACAACCACAACAGCCAACAACCACAACAGCCAACAACCACAACAGCCAACAACCACAACAGCCAACAACCACAACAGCCAACAACCACAACAGCCAACAACCACAACAGCCAACAACCACAACAGCCAACAACCAACAACCACAACAGCCAACAACCACAACAGCCAACAACCACAACAGCCAACAACCACAACAGCCAACAACCACAACAGCCAACAACCACAACAGCCAACAACCACAACAGCCAACAACCACAACAGGCAACAACCACAACAGCCAACAACCACAACAGCCAACAACCACAACAGCCAACAACCACAACAGCCAACAACCACAACAGCCAACAACCACAACAGCCAACAACCACAACAGCCAACAACCACAACAGGCATTTATCATGGAATTGCATGAAATTGCAGCAAACCACAATTACTTTTGGTTTGACCATCAGTATTAATCGACAACGTGGTGTGGCAATGGGGGCAAAATATGCCCCTAGCTTGGCCAACCTATTCATGGCCAAGTGGGAGGAGGACATCATATATGTGAACCGGAGTCCACATTTAATCTTTTGGGCTAGGTACATTGATGATGTCCTCCTTTTATGGGATGGAACTGGCCTGCAGATAGACCAGTTTTTTTTCTCTATTAACAACAACGATTGGGGCATCAGATTTGCACAGGAGGCGAGCCAAGACAAAATATTTGTTTTGGACATCACTATAACTAAGGATGTGAACGGTTTTAAAACAAAGTCCTATTTAAAAATGACCAATCGCAAAGCATTTATGCCTTTGGGTAGCTGTCACAATGACTCCTGGTTAAAGTCAGTCCCCAAGAGTCAGTTTATCAGGATGAGACAAAACTGCACGGCTATGGAAGACTATAAACTCCAAGCAGGTATATTAAAGAACAGACTACAGGAGAAAGGTTATGATGTGGATTTTCTGCAGGCCACAATTGAAGAGGTAGCTAGGATCAAAAGATACATGCCATTAGATGCTGGCCCTAGGAAGGCCAAGGAGAGAACAGTCATACCTTTTATAACAACTTTTTCGACTCAACACTACTTGATAAAAAAAAAAAAAATCATACATAAACATTGGCACCTGTTGGGTAATGACAGGATCATTAGAACTTTACCAGCCAACCTGCAGGTGATTTTCAGAGGGGTCCCTTCTCTTAGGGACAGAGTGTCCACCAATGTAGTGAATCCACCAACCAAGGTTTCCTTTTTTTTAGAAACATTCAGGTTATCAGTGTCACAAGGTTTCAAGTGTGCACATTGAATAAGAGCAAAACCCCCAAAAAAAGTACTTTTTTTTCTACTAGTACATCTAAAAAGAGTATTCAATCGCACCCTTATCACCTGTAGCTCAACAGGCATTGTGAACTTGTTACAAAGCCCGCGTGGGCTCCAGTATATAGGCCGGACTAAACGGTCTACGCAGGTCCATTTCGGAGAACACATTACCAATATCAAAACAGGTTTCAAATATCACTCGGTCTCCAAACATTACGGTGTCCGTTTAATAAACCGTGATAAGCCGAGATCATGATGATCACCGCTTATCTCAGAACATTGCCGGTTTAACCATTTAAGACCCGGACCTTTAGGCAGCTAAAGGACCTGGGCAGTTTTTGCGATTTGCGCAAAATTTATTTCCAAAATATGGAATAGTTTTATTAATTATTTATTTTTTTACTACTAATGGCAGCGATCAGCGATTTTTTTCTTGACTGCGACATTATGGCGGACACGGACAATTTTGACACATTTCTGGGACCATTGTCATTTTCACAGCAAAAAATGCATTAAAAATGCATCGTTTACTGTGAAAATGACAATTGCAGTTTGGGAGTCAACCACAAGGGGGCGCTGAAGGGGTCAAGTGTGACCATCTGTGTTTTTAACTGTAGGGGGTGTGGCTGTAGGTGTGACGTCACTGATTGTTTCCCTATATATGGGAACACACGATCAATGACAGCGCCGCCGCAGTGAAGAACGGGGAAGCTGTGTTTACACTCACCTCTCCCTAATCTTCAGCTCTGGGGACCGATCGCTGGATTCCAGCCGCGATCGGGTCCGTGGGTCCCGCGGAGCTTCGAACCAGGTCGCATGCACGTGACGGCGGCGGGACCCCACGGCTGGGCCTAAAGGGCCACGTACGTGGATGTGTCCAGCCGTGCCATTCTGCCAACTTATATCGGCGTGAAGGGGTCCCTTAAGTGGTTAATAAGAGTTAATGAGCAGAGAACATGTTTCTGCTTCTCATCACAGCACGTGGCCGTTTTGTCACAAACAGCAAGTTCATTAAAGTGAGATATGAAGATTTCACAGCCACTGAAATATCTCCCTTCCAGATTCACCAGCTCAGAGGTGCAGAATCTGGGAGAGAAGCTGGTGCGATTAGGTGGAAGAAAGCTGATTTCTTCCCAATATCAGCACCAGTGGGTACTAGATATATATATATAAATAAAAAATAATCTCAGTATATATATATATATATATATATATATATATATATATATATATATATATATATATATATATATATATATATATATATATATATATATATATATCATATGTCTGAAAACATTTAACTACATTACATAAGACATTATATAATATTTAAAAAAACTATTTGCATAAGCTTTTTTGTTTAGCAAACTACACAGGCATTTGATAAATAAATTCAATCCATGTAAAGGGAAAAACACAAAATCCTCAAAAACAAGATCACTAGCGCATTACTCACCTAAATCACTTTTTCTTGCAATAACTGTATCACAATGAGGACAGTGAAATTTGGCTACATTCTCAGTATGTTTCTGCAATATATGCATTTTCATTGTTCCACTCTGCGTAAACCGAGCATGACAAATGTAGCATTCATATGGCTTCTCACCTGTGTAAAAAAAAATGAAATAAATAAAATTGTAGTAAAAATGGGTAAGGAATCATTACCATTGGCATCACTTACAAACCTTAGACAAACCTTTGAAGCAGCTAGTGACTCCTGGGACCAATTCGACTTAATCATGTCAAACCCAGGCCAATTGTGACATTTTACATACTGCAAATGTAAAATTATTTTTGCTACAAAATCTTAGAACCCCTAAACATACCCCTATATAGGGGTATCTGATAATACTACAATGAATACAGATGAAAGTGAAGAAACACCTATAATCCTGTAAAGATTTAACAGTGAAAATACATAGTAAAATGGCTACTACATATACAAACACCAAAACTAGCATAAAAAGTGAAAAAAGGAAAATAAGGATCACATCTAGCAGTCCAGTAATTCCTCCACAGAACAGTGTCTAGATGAAACACATCCACCCAAAATGCAATGTACAAAAATGAAATCTTCAGTGATGACACCTCTGATACTCATTGTAGTATCAGATACCCCCCGTTTTTTTCCTACCGTTTAGTTCACCCACGATACCGTCACTTCTCAGTCCCTTTTCACTTCTCATACCCTCCCTCACAGCGCAGCTACCATACTTTACATTATTATCAAATATTGAAAAAAACTGCGCTAAACCAAAAGCAAAAAATGTGATAAGCTGCCAGCACACAAATAAAGCCAATAGAAATTTAAAATACAAAATGCGTCTCTTAGAAATGTGCCTTAATAAAATTGTATTGTACAGTACATTATTACAACAGTAATATATAGTGCATAAAAAATGAAAAATAAAATTCGCATAAGAAGACCAGATACCACTAATATGTGATGCTGGAAAAATTACACACTGAATGCAAAAAGTCCATAAACAAACAAATGAATGTGTAGCTCTCCAGTGACTAGTATGAACTGATGATTAACTGGTTGTCTGCAGAGATCATGAATGCATCAAAACATGCAAGGTAGAATACTCTTACCATGTATGGTGGACTCCAACTACTTTACAGCAGTGAGCCAAAGGCGCTTAGTGGTCTCTTTAGGACCTAGGTCGCTGCAACCGGGATTTGTCGACTGTTGGCGTATTTGTGGTGGAACCAGCGCAAACCAAAACAGCTTGACCATCAGGTGCAGTGACAAGGGGAACTCAATAGTTCCAGTATACTCGAAAGAAAAAGAAAAGGGCTCCAATGGTGCAGGTCAAATAAACCAGAACTGGTTTTATTTAAAAAAGTCATAAAACATGACAAAACATTAAAAATGAAAGTGATCACGTGAACAAAAACGTGTTTCGGCCTAAACAGCCATCAATTAATATACGCCCCTATCAATGGCTGTTTAGACCGAAACGCGTCAGTATTGCTTCTCAGCACCCCATATTGCTTTTTATTCACGTGATCACTTTCATTTTTAATGTTTTATGACTTTTTTAAATAAAACCAGTTCTGGTTTATTTGACCTGCACCATTGGAGCCCTTTTCTTTCGAGTATACTGGAACTATTGAGTTCCCCTTGTCCCTTCACCTGAAGGTCAAGCTGTTTTGGTTCGCTCTGGTTCCTGTCTCGCTGGTTCCACCACAAGAAATACACCAACAGTCGACAAATACCGTTCCAGCGACCTAGGTCCTAAAGAGACCACTAAGCGCTTTTGACTCACTGCTGTAAAGTAGTGGAGTCCACCTTACATGGTAAGCGTATTCTACCTTACATGTTTTGATGCATTCATGATCTCTGCAGACAACTAGTTAATCATTAGTCTGTACTAGTCACTGGAGAGCTACACATTCATTCGTTTATGGACTTTTTGCATTCAGTGTGTCATTTTTCTATCATCACATATTAGTGGTATCTGGTCGTTGTATATGAACTTTATTTTTCATTTTTTATGCACAATTACTGTTGTAATAAGGCACTGTACAATACCATTGTATTGAGACACCTAAGCGCCGCATTTTGTATTTTAAATTGACATTATTATCACTTTTTCTGTTAGGATCAGATCCACAGGTGCTGCTGCAAAATATTTAGGCACATACATCCCAACTGACATCTTGCGCACCTATGACCTTAACTTCCCACCCATCTTGGCCAAGGTTTGCACTCTACTAGAGAGTTGAAATAAAGGACTATACGTCTGGTTCGGCAGATGCAACCAGTAATTAACTAGTAATTAAAGTATGTCTGCATGAATCAGCTGCTGCCTCCCCTCAAAGTCCCTGAGACCAGGGTCTAGGTATTTGTCTAATATAAAAGGAAAAAAGGGGGCGAGTGGCACTGCTCCCCGCAGGGATAATGGTGTGGTAATCAAAGTGCTATGTGCATTTAAGCAATAGGATATATAATATATATATCACTGCTTGCACTGAAATCCTCCTCACAAGTCAGGTGATGCTTGAGGCCGGATTCACACCAGTGCGGTGAAAATTTCAGCTCTCTAATCTCTGCAGAGAGATAAGACAACTGTTCAGCAGACCCATTGTGTTTTAACTGCAGATTAGCTGCGAATTTGGAGACCTGGGAGAGGGGAGGGGGAGGGGGGAAGTGTATCGAGCTGAATGAGAAGAAATCCTGAAGAGAAATGAACACATCTGCGAATCAGCTGCGTACCCATAGAAGATAATGGGCCTGAATTCGCACCTGAGCCGCACCGCAAGTCATAAAATACGCACACGTTTTTTCTGCAATGCGCAGTGCGAATGCATCGCACATATGTGAACCAGCCTCATTGAAAACAATGTATTTAGAAATGTTCTGCGTATTGGATGCGGTTTAAGCCGCACGCCATTCGCATAGGTGTGAACCCGGCCTAAATCAAATGGATGCTTCACAATGTAAGTGAATATAAAACAACAAATAAGCACATGAAAGCTAGATAAACCAAAACTAGGTGAAGGAAAATAAAATAAAAACAAAACCACCCCTGAAGTAAGAACCACCCTGAAAATCGTTGTTCCTAGGTATGTAGGGGATCCCGGAGTTTAGGTGCCTAGTTTAATATGTGGGGGTGAATTCCTTGAGGTTATAATAACCTGTGAATGTAAGCGTTAGGCTTGGTGAAAAACTTTCAACGGATTATTGTGAAACATGAATTTTTTGTGTCCTATCAAAAAACACAAAATTGTATCAAAATGCGGGATGTGACATACACATCCCAATCCCTCAAAAGGAGTAGTATGAAAAACAATGAGAAACAATGCAATAAAGGATATAGAACATATACAAAAATATATATGATCTGTCCTGCAGTTCAGTTCATGGACAGAAATCCCTGTATATAGACCATTTGAAATCTCCTAGTGTCCTGCAATAAAATCTCTTGAGGACACTAAGAGATTTCATCACAGGGCATTTCAAACAAACAGTCTCTATACAGGGAATTCTGTCCCTGAACTGAAGGACTGATTCTTAGAGTTTAATATTTATATATATATATAAGCATTGTTTCTCATTGTGTTTCATACTACTCCTTTGAGGGATTGGGATGTCTATATGTCCCATCCCGCATTTCGCTATGATTTGGTGGTGTTTGATAGTACACAAAAGGTTGTTTCACAATAATTATTTGTTAGAAGTTTTTTACCAAGCATAACACTTAACATTCACAGGTTATTATAACCTCAAGGAATTCACCCCCACATATTAAACTAGGCACTTAAAACTCCTTGAGATCACCCACACCTACATACCTGGGAAGAAAGATTTACAAGGTGGTTCTTACTTCAGGGGTGGTTTTGTTTTATTTTATTTTCCTTCACCTAGTTTTGGTTTATCTAGATTCCATGTGCTTTGTTGTTGTTTATATTCTTTTACACTGTAAAGCACCTATTTAAGCATCACCTGACTTGCAAGGGGGATTTATCAGTGCAAGAGATTATATATATATATATATATATATATATATATATATATATATATATATATATATATATATATATATATATATCCTATTGCTTAAACGTACATAGCAATTTGAGTATCACACCACACTCCCAGCAGGCGGACGCACCACTCACCCCCTTTTTTTCTTGAATACTTCATAATAATTTGTATTCTACTTAAATTCCTTTTTTTCAAGCCCTACCTATACAAATAACACACTCGGTTTTTAAAGCGAGTGCAGGCCCTCTTCACCCAATATATTTGGGCTCACAAAAAACCCTGCTTGTGTTGGAACCAAAACGGAGGTCTGGCACTGCCAAACATCAGACATTATCATCAAGCCACTTACCTGGGTCAAACACTTGACTGGAGCCGAATTATGAAAACGAAACTCTGGGTGCGAATAGAACAAGCTCAAACGAAAACACACCCTTAACCACTTCACCCCCGGAGGATTTGGCTGCCAAATGACCGGGCCACTTTTTGCGACTGAGCACTGTCGCTTTAACTGACAATTGCGCAGCCATGCAACGTGGCTCCCAAACAAAATAGATGTCCATTTTTTTCCCACAAATAGAGCTTTCTTTTGGTGGTATTTGATCACCTTTTTTTTTGCACTATAAACCAAAATAGGAGCGACAATTAATAAAAATAAAAAGCAATCATTTTTTACCATAATAAAATATCCCCAATATGTATATGTATGTATATATTATATATATATATATATATATATATATATATATATATATATATACACACACACACATATACATATACACACAAAATTTTATATATATATATATATATATATATATATATATATATATATATATATATATATATATATATATATATATATATATATAAAACATACATATACTTAGTTTAGGCCGATACATATTCTACATATTTTTGTTTAAAAAACAAAACAAAAAAAACGCAGTGAGCGTTTGATTGATTTGCGCACAAGTTATTAGCGTCTACAAAATAAAGGATTTTTTTTTTTTACTAGAAATGGCGGCAATCAGCGATTTTTATCATGACTGCGACATTATGGCAGACACATCAGACACTTTTGATGCTATTTTGGGACCACATTTATACAGCGATCAGTGCTATAAAAATGCACCAATTACTGTATAAATGTTACTGGCAGAGAAGGGGTTAATCAATAGAGGGCTAGGAAGGGGTTAAGTGCAGCCTAGGGAGTGATATTAACCACTTCCCCACCGCGCCATAAGCATTTCACTGCTACAATGCGGTGGAGTTACTTTGACACGACGTCCCTGGGACGTCCTCGTGCACTTCCGCGATTGCGCGTCCCCTGGGACGCGCTCGCGAAAGTGTCCGTGCTCGCCGGGTCTAGAAGACCCGGCGCATCACGGATCATGGTAAATTGCCGCTGATAGCTGCCGTTTACCACGTGATCGCGCCGTCGAATGACGGCGCGATCACTTGTAAACAAACCGGCGTCATTTGATGACGCCGGTTCCTCCCTCTCCTCTCTGTACAGTGTGCGAGGAGAGGGGGGGGGGAGCGGGGTGTCAGCAGCTGAGCTGTGGCTGGATCTGTGATAAATGCAGTCACAGATCCAGCCATCCCTCAATCCATCCCAGCTCTGCAATCCCCCAGTAGCCGGCAATGCCCCAGTAGCCGGCAATGCCCCAGTACCCGGCAATGCCCCAGTACCCGGCAATGCCCCAGTACCCTGCATGATACTTTGCAATACCCCAATACTCTGCAATACCGCCTATGGGGATTTTTAAGTAGCGAAGTTTGGCGCCATTCCACGAGTGTGCGCAATTTTGAAGTGTGACATGTTGGGTATCTATTTACTCGGCGTAACTTCATCTTTCACATTTTGAAAAAAAATCGGGCTAACTTTACTGTTTTGTTTTAAGCACAAAACAGTTTTTTTTTTTTTTTTAAAAAACACGCGTTCAATAAATTTCTGCGAAAATACCGTGCAAGATAAAAAGTTGTAACGGCCGCCATTGTATTCTCTAGGGTCTTTGCTAAAAAAGCATATATAATGTTTTGGGGTTCTATGTAATTTTCCAGCAAATAAATGATGATTTTTCCATGTAGGGGAGAAATGTCAGAATTGGCCTGGGTGTTCCAGAACGCCTGATGGCGTTCCCTGCATGTTGGGCCTCTGTATGTGGCCACGCTGTGTAAAAGTCTCACACATGGGGTATCGCCATACTCGGGAGGAATAGCAGAATGTGTTTTGGGGTGTAATTTGTGGTATGCATATGCTGTATGTGAGAAATAACCCACTAATATGACAGAAACAAGTTTTTTTTTTTTTTTACAGAATTTTCAGTCGTTTTTCTTTTATAGCGCAAAAAAAAAAACCCAGAAGTGATCAAATACCACCAAAAGAAAGCTCTATTTGTGTGAAAAAAAGGACAAACATTTCAAATGGGTACAATGTTGTATGACTGAGTAATTGTCATTCAAATTGTGAGAGCACCGAAAGCTGAAAATTGGTCTGGTTAGGAAGGGGGTTTATTTTTTTTTTTTTTTTTTTTTTTTTTTCTTTTGTTTCTTTTTACTGATGGACCTTATTTTTTTTTTTCCATTGTACAAAAAAAAAAAGCAAAACTAAACAAGAAAATAAAAAAAAGGGTGGGGGGATATGAGCAGGGAGCAAGAGCATCCCCAAAAATTCATGGAAGTTAGATGAAGAAAAATATATATATATTAAAATAAAGGACCAAGGGAAAAGTGTAAATGGGAAATGCGAAAGAGCAAAAAACGTGCCCCTGTCGCTTCTAGGTTGGGATAGTTGGGCTTTCTGGATTTGGACCGTTGACATCCTTATTAGGGGAAGTGAGCAAAGGAAGTCTTCCATCCTCAAGCACATATACTGTCTGTTAAGTAATGGTGAAGAGTACTGGCTTGATATAGGTCAGAAGGGGACAGGAATTTCTACATAGAAACTGGTGTTTTTAGTCCCTCAGTCTTCCAAAACGATAGGTTCGCTTGTGCTGGCAGGGTGGGCTGCAGCAAGTGAGGGCATAAGCACAGCTGTTCTTGGAGGCAGTGGTAGTTTTATCTTCAGGGGCTGATTGGGGCGACGAGCAGCTCGGCGCATCTCCATGTGTGAAAGGGATTTTCTTAAGCATCTTGTATCCTTTGTAGCCACAAACACTACAGGATTAGGGGCATCAGCAAGATTGAGTTTCTGCCTCTTAACAGTGGGTTGAGAGCTGGAACGGACACCAGAGAAGGAGCGGCCATTGGCAGAAAAGGGAGGTACCACTCCAACCCCAGATACAGCTTCAAATGCTCTTTTTGTGGGTAACACATTCAAACTACGACTCTGAGTGAGTTGGTTGCGATTTATTGGTGTTTTTGTTCCACGTGGGGTTTTAGGCTTGAGTGGTGCTTGAGCAGCTAGCTCTTTCACAATGGCAGCTAAAGGAGGGCGCACCAAGGGCAGGATCTTTAGTGGAGTTTTAGATGCTTTTGGTAGTCGAATAGAGCATTCTGCCTTTATGGAGTTGGAATTGATAGGAGCATATGGTCGACGTGCAGCTCTTCTCGGTTGCAAGATATCTCTGCACATGCGTCGTGCAATACGAGTTAATTTGGTCGTCTGCAAAAGGAAGGTTTGCCGATTCTTTGCCAACAGTTTAGCTCGGTTAGCACTGGTAGTATATGGTGACATGCTCTGAGCTTCGGGCCGAGAAAGGTGGCCACGAGAATGCGGCTCCCCAATATTCCTAGCTGCACCTTCAAGATGTGTTGGTGTTTTTAGCCCACCATACTTTTTCCAGTAGATCCAGCAAGATGCACAAAGGCGGCACTGCATGTTAGGAGGACCCCATGCATACCACTGTGCAGAAACTGTGGTGTGGCAGCTTTCACAAGTCAAACCCTTTTGGAATCCAGCTCCATTAAGTCCAGGTTTAGATCCAACAGATATAATCTGATTGGGATTCGGTTTGGTGTAAGTTGGGATGTAGACTTGCTTCAATTTGCTGTCTGCTTCAGCTGCCTTCAGACGTTTCTGTTGGATGTATCGGTCTGTAGTTTTCCACATATAGTAGAACTGAACAATACTAGCCAGAGACTTCCAGGGAAGAAAGTCTTGTCGGATGTCATTGAAATCCTTTCCATATTTCTCCAATGCCTCTTCAAATAACATGGCCTCTGATGCAGACCACTCTTCCATTTCATCCCTGCACAGAACTGGACCACCCTGAGGGACAAGTGTTGACATGGCACGAGCAAGATCATAACCGTTCCTCTGTAGGGTATCCATTGCATGAAACAATGTAATGTCACGAGAAGCAGCTGCTGCGCTCATGTGTAAGCTTGGTTGTCTGATTGAGCTGCTACAGTCCAATGCTCTGGCAAATGTGCCAACAGCCCTGGCAACCACAAGAAACTGGTCTATTTGTCTATCTGTCAGAGGATTCTCAGGATCCCAAACTTTCATCTCCATTTTCTGTTGGTTTCTGTTATCAGATTCACCTTCAGCTAGCTGGTCAGGAATGTCTGCCTGATATTTGGAACCAACTCTGATCTCTCCTTGATCAGCTAACAGAGTCTTCTGCACAGGGTCAAACACCAGCGAGTAAAAAAAACAATCCTCTTTCTCCAAATACTGGTTTAGAATATCTGTCTCATTCAGCAGAGTTACACTGCATTTGCCCCTGATATGTGTTGCTGGCAGAGATTCAAATTGTCGTGAAAGAAAAAGTTCTCGATGTTTCAGTTGGTGCCTTTGCTGTTCAACAATAGATGGCTGTTTGGACTCTTCCTCAAATTCTCGTGCATTGCTGTCTGCTAAACTGTTCAGACTGCTGGAGATGTCTCTGCGACGGAAAAGACACACAACCTTGGCTTCTACGTTACCATTTGCGGTCTTGTTAAGTTCTTCTATTCGACGAATAAGGTACGGGTTACTTGAAGAGTTTTCAAAATACACATAATCGCCCACCCGGTACATATTGGCCGCCATCTTGGCCTCTCCCGCGCACAATAACTCGGGGCGCCGAGTGTGTTTCCGGTGCCCGTCAGGGTGAGAAGAAAAGGGGAGTTTAAGGGGGTTTAAGTGCCCAGTGGTCAAGTGGTTAACTGTGTGGGGGCGGGGCTTACTGTGACAACACTGATCACTGCTACCGATGTGAGGGAGAAGACTATCAGTTTCCTGTCACTAGGCAGACCAGGGAGACGCCTTGTTTACACAGGTATCCCCCCCCCCCCCCCTCTGCGGCTCCGTGATTCAATCGCGGGACACCGGCGGACATAGAGTCTGCGGGTCCCGTGGTCACAGTTCGCGGCAGGGGCTAGCCGACGGCGGCACACCCACAAGTCAGCAAATTTAAAAGGACATACCTGTATTCCCATTTGCCTGTCCGAGCCATTCCGCCAATGTAAAAGTGCGTGCTCTGGTCGGCAAGTGCTAAAAGAGTGTGCTCTGGTGCTATAACTCCCTTCCCCCCAGGACTGAAATCCCATCCGCTGTTGAGGACCACACAGCACTTAAGTCGTCATGCAAACTTCCGTCACATCGGACAATTAACCGCTATACCCAATACCAGGACACCCAAAATTAATGCCAGGTCTTCATCCCACAGAGTACACAACTGAGAAACTTGGGAAACGAACATGCCTCCAAGTTTGTGACTACAGGGCGCTGGCCGACTATAGACAAGCATGTGAAATACTGCGAGTATATAGCCTGATCAGATGAGACCAAAATTGAACTCTTTGGATGCCATTACACACACCATGTTTGTAAGTCAAATGGCACTGCACATAACCAAAAAAACACCATACTAACAGTGAAGTTTATATGTGATAACATGGTTCTGGGGCTGTTTTTCAGAATACAGTACTGGCAAACTTAATTTTGTTGAAGGCAGGATGAATAAAAAAAAAAAAGGCGAATAAAACCTTCAAGATTTGAGGGCTGTGGAATAGGCCAAAATTCACAGATGAGCAATGCATGCGACTAGCTTCTCCATACAGGAGGCCTTACACACCTGGGAAACGGACGCTTGATGTCTGAAAGCCCAGGAGGCACCAATTGCCCTGGTCGAATGTGCCGTGACAGGAAAGACACCCGCCCTTTCAAGGGATAAGCCTGGATTACGATCTGTCTAATACACTGAGAAACTGTTGCCGACGAGACCGGCAGGCCCTTCTTTGGACCAGACAACACCACAAAGATTGCGTCCGGCCTCTGAAACGGAGCTGTAGCAGTCAGGTACACCCACAGAGCCCAGACCACGTCCAAGAAATGCAAAGCAACCTTCTTAGATTGCGACGGCTGAGGACACAAGGACGGAAGCACAATGTCCTCATTGAGATGAAATGCTAAAACAACCTTAGCAAGAAAAGAAGGCTGTGGGCGTAGCATTGCCTTATCTTTGTGGAGGATCAAGTAGGGAGATTTGTAAGATTGTAAGACAAGGCTGCCAACTAAGAAACCCTCCTGGCGGAAGAAATAGCCACTAGAAAGACAACCTTCTGAAAGAGTGA
Source organism: Rana kukunoris (assembly GCA_029574335.1). NCBI lineage: Eukaryota > Metazoa > Chordata > Amphibia > Anura > Ranidae > Rana > Rana kukunoris. Next base: position 269,591,142 of record CM056059.1, on the reverse strand, counting down.
CAAAATAGGGGATCTCCCTAATATTTTCAAACAGTGGTTTCTGAAGAGGCAGCGGTGGCCGAACCAGAGGGGCCACATATCGAACCTCTTGCACAAACGTACTCGACAAAGAATGAGTCGCCAAAAGTCACTGAAAAAAAAAAAAAAAAAGACAGCCAACGCCGATATCTGCCTCTTAATGGTGCAGAAGGCAAGCTTTTGATTCACTCCCTGCTGCAAATGAGCAGAATCCTGGAAACCGAATATGTACGTGGACGCCATCCCATCTCCTCGCACAGAGATGTAGGCCTTCCATGTGCGATGATAATGCTTCTGAGATGACTTCCATGCCCTCATCATCAGATTACAGAGTCCAACAGACCACGGTCCCTTAGTACCCGACTTTCAACAGCCATGCCGTTAAAGCCAGCGACTTTACAGGCGGGTGAAGAATAGGGCCCTGCGACAGAAGGTCCTCTCGCATTGGCAGTAGCAAAGGAACATCCGCCACTATTCACACTATGTTAGCGTACCAGAGATGCCAAGGCCAATCTGGGGCAATTAGAATCACCGGAATCGCCTCGGTCCCCACTCTGCGAATCAGATGAGGGAGGAGTTTTATTGGGGGGGAGGCATAAATCAGCCGATAATGCCCCCATGGAGCCACCAACACGTCTGCCGCGTCCGCCCAGGGATCCTTGGATCGGGCCACATCTCAGACAAAGGATTCGAAAGACCTTCAAATGTAGCGACCATTCCCCTTGGTCCAGCATCTGGCGACTTAGATAGAAAACTGGCAGGCAGACTACGCCTGGAATGTACACGGCCGATAGAGCCGGCACGTGCCGCTCTGCCCACCGCAGGATGTGAACGACCACCAATGCTGCAGCCTAGCTTTGTTCCTCCTTGATGGTTGGCATACGCCACCGGCATGGTGTTGTCCAACTGGATCCTGACTGGGCGTCCCTGCAGCCTCAGTGACCACGTGGAGAGGCACCGCCTGATCGCCCAAAGTTCCAATACATTAATCGGCAGGCAGGATTCTTCTTGCATCCAGCGACCCTGTTCTGACTGTACGCCCTAAAATCCCCCCCAACCGGTCAGGCTGGCGTCTGTAGTGATCACTGTGAAAAGAAAGAAACGACTTCTCGGATTGAAGGGCCGGAGACCTCAGCCACCAGACCAGGGATTCCCTGACTAGGTGGGTGACCTGAATTTGACAATTCAGAGACAACAGAGATTTGTCCCATTGGGACAGGAACTCCTTTTGCAAGACTCGTGTGGAGCATACAGAACCGCCTCAAAAGTGGCCATCATGAGGCCCAGGACTAGCATGCAAACACACGACGACCACTTGTGGGACGTCAACAGCTTCACTGCAGCCTAAAGAGTGCACAGTTTGTCCGACGGGAGAAAGACCTTCGCCTCTGAGGAGTCCAGAATTACCGACTCGACGCCTGGAGTACCTGGACATATCAACACCGACTTCTGGAGGTTGAGAACTCAACCGAATTCTCGGGACATGCAAGTATGTGGCGGAGTCATCGATCGTGTGATCCCTTTTATAGGGATACACAATCGATGACGTCACACCTACAGCCACACCCCCCCTACAGTTGTAAATACACATTAGGTCACACGTAACCCTTCAGCACCCCATTGTGGTTAACTCCCAAACTGCAAATGTCATTTTCACAATAAACAATGCATTTTTTGCTGTGAAAATGACAGTGGTCCCAAAAATGTGTCAAAATTGTCTGAAGTGTCCGCCATGTCGCAGTCACGAAAATGATCGCCGCCATTAGTAGTAAAAAAAATAATAAAAATGCAATAAAACTATCCCCTATTTTGTAAACTCTATAAATTTTGCGCAAACCAACCGATAAACGCTCATTGCGATATTGTTTACCAAAAATAGGTAGAAGAATACGTATTGGCCTAAACTGACTGAAAAAAAAAAATTTCTTTATATATTTTTGGGGAATATTATAGCAAAAAGTAAAAAATATTGCATTTGCAATTGTTGCTCTATTTTTGTTTATAGCGCAAAAAATAAAAACCGCAGAGGTGATAAAATACCACCAAAAGACAGCTCTATTTGTGGGAAAAAAAGGATGCCAATTTTATTTGGGAGCCATGTCGCACGACCGCGCAATTGTCTGTTAAAGAGACGCAGTGCCGAATCGCAAAACCTGTCTGGGTCCTTTCACTGCCTAAAGGTCCGGGTCTTAAGTGGTTAAAACATTCTCCCGCTGTTCTCACAGGTCAGGACAGAGGGGAGACCTACTCTGAGACTTGGCAACTCTGGAACTTCTTTAAGTACTCTGCGGAAGGACAGATCCTTAGAGGGGCTGTTTGAAACCCAACTTAGAATGAATGGTTGGGTAGACGGGGATATTCCCCTCTCCTGTCCTGGGACGGCACGGCTCACCACTGGCTTGAAGCGGGCTATATCGATGCTCGCGGGTCCCCCCCCCCCCACATCTTGCTCCCTCCCCCCTCCCAAATCCCCCCTTACCCCCTTCCCTTCTTCTTGTAACTCCGACTTCGGTCGGCTCTACTTACTAACCACCCAAGCACTCCTGGAAGTGCCCTTATATCCATCTCTGATGCTTCGTTCCTACTTTGTTTCTGTTCTCTACTCTCCTTTCACCTAAAAGAGGAAAACACGGGTGGCCGGACCCCCTGGACGGCTCCGTCTCGCCTTATTGGGCGGGACGGCAGGGACCTTCTTACGGGTAAGGAAATGCGGGTGGCCCCTGCGGGAAGTGCAGCAGGGGCAGTAACATAGTATTTTCTCAGGCACCTTGATTTCGCACCCACGGTTGTGTATGTTCCGCTTTGTTGTTGTGGCGGAGTCGGCGATGATGCCCTGTGTGTAACACAGTTGTTTGGAACATATATGTGCCAATGTCCTGTAATAAGCTGTATTGTACTTTTACCCTGTTTTGCGGTCCATTGGGACTGGCTTCCTGATACAAATAAACAATAAAAAAAAAAAATTCTCCCGCTACCAAAAGTTTCAGCTCCTTCATACTTTCACCTACAGACACGAAAAAAAACTTTAAAATGTTCACAAAATATTCAGCTATATCTCTTCAGTCTGATATCTTTTACATTTTTCGGGAAAAAGCAGTTTAAGTTTAGTGAGTTTTTCAGGAAATTTTAGCGATTAAACAGAGTTTCTATGGGGCTGGTTAGAGTGGCTGATGTAATCGCTACAGCACGGAGCTTTAAAAAAAATATCTTTATAGAGAAGCAACAAATTGGTCTCACTACAAGATCTAACAGAATTTATACATCAAAACTTAGGTATTTTTGTCTAGTTTCAGTTGTGTGATACGCCTTATACTTTTGGCTGGTTGAGCTTCCAAATGACAAAAGTTACACACTTTCTTCCATTGACTGTCGTGTAAAAAAAAATCTTCAGATTTACGAGCGAAACGCACAGAGAACTTATTTTTTTAAATCGCTCACATTTTTAAGTTTATCAACATAAACTGTATACCTATACGTTCACAAAGGCTGTGTTTCTAACGGTAAAGTCGCTGTTTTGATAGCATGTACTGTTGTGGACTTAAGGCTTATTTGAAGGGTTCTCAAAATCATTAGGTGTGGGGATTAAAGGGGTTGTAAAGGTACATTGTTTTTTCCCCCTAAATAGCTTAATTTATCTCAGTGCAGTCCTCCTTTACTTACCTGGTATGGAGAAAACCTCTTGAGGGGGGAGGGGCAAGCAGGCAAGTCAGGACACACTCTACTTTGCAGATAGAGAAAGGAGCTGTGTGTTAATGGGCATCCTGCTCGTCCCCCTCCTCCCTCAAGAGGCTTTCTCCACACCAGGGAAAAAGCCTTGCATCACTGTGTGTAGTTAGACACAAGAACAGGAAGTAAAGATTTCTCAGAAGAAATAAGGACATTTAAAAGCAAAATGGAAGGATGAGGTAAGTGAAAGAGGACTGTACTAAGGTAAAGGAAGCTATTTAGGGAATTTCTTTTTTTTTTACCTTTACAACCCCTCTAATGATCGAAGAGGCTTTATAAGTACTGTAGGAACACTGCTTGCATGTCCTAAAGATTGTGTAGTGGTAATGGTGAATGACTTTGGTGTGGGCTTAGCAATTCAGCATTCCCACGCATTTTCTGCAGGAAATGCATTTTCTAGTTCTTATTTTAAATTTTATTCCGTACGTTTTTTGGCTCTGCGTAGCTTCTGTACACTTCAGCTATTAAGACCATTCAACTTTTAAAATGTTCAGCTCTTTCAGCTACTGTTGGGACTTCAACTTTTATTCTACTATTTATACTTTTTAAAATATTACACTTTTTAACAACACTTTAACATTGAAGTCAATGAGAGCATGCTTCAAATCCTTAAAATCTTGTTTAGCTCCCAAAAGTTTCAGCTCCTTCATACTTTCACCCTGATGCCAAACAAACTTTAAAATGTTTACAAATTATTCAGCTATCCGGCTATATCTTCTCAGTTTGATATCTTACAGTTTTTGTGAAAAACCCATTTTAAGTTTAGTGATCTTTTCAGGAAATGTTATCGATTACACAGAGTCTCTATGGGGCTGGTTAGAGTGGATGATGTCATCGCTACAGCAGAGCTTTAAAAAAAACATAAAAAAAAAAAAGAGAAATCACCGCTCTAGGATACTAATCAAAAAGTCTCCTCACCTGATCCGAAGCCACGGGTGCTAGCAATGCATGGAATGATGCATGGACAGCCGCACTCCAAAAATAAATTGCTTTTATTGTAAACCCTTGGTGCTGGCGCCAGATCAAAAGGAAGGGGCACAACTGACAGTGGGCCTCCCCAATCGCGAAGCACAGAAATCTCCGACTTGCGCAAAATGGGACATGCATGTATGCGTCCTTGATGTCCAAGGACACCAGAAAGTTCCCAGGATGGCGCGCAGCCACCACCGAACGAATGGATTCCATGCGGAACTACCCATCGTTCACAAAGGCATTTTAGGCCCTTGAAGCCCAAAATCGGACGTACCCCGTCCATCTTTGGGACCGAGAACAGATTTGATAGAATCCCTCAAACCTCTAGTCCTGCAGGAAAGGTAAAATTACCCCGCAGCTTAGCAAGTCCCACACTGCCCCAAGGCAGACCGACGAGCCAGGGGAGGAAGACGCGAGGGAAGAAATATGTTCGGTGGATAGGAAGGAACCCTATCTAGTACTCCGAAGAGACCTTGCAGACTCACTGGTCGGAGAGCAGGGAGGTTCACCGAGTTGTGAACCTGCAAAACCAACCCCCCACCTCAGAGACGGGCAAGGGAAGCTACATACATGGCGGGTTTGGGTGCTGGCATGATCGGCTTACGCACGTTTTAGTCCCCCAGCTGAGCCTTTGCCTGTGGACCCTGACTGATGAAAATACCGCTTTGGCGTAGGAAATGAAGGACCCTGCCGACGGCGGGGCTCCTTTCCCCTGGAGGACTGAGGGAGGAGAGTGCTCTTCCCTCCAGTGACATCCTTGATAATGTCGTCCAGCGAGGACCCAAAAGGTCTCCCACCCATAAAGCATAAATCCGCCAGGGCGTATGTAGGCCTGGCCAGCAGACCAGCATTCCAACCAGAGAAGGTGGCATAAAACCATCTCTGAAACAGAAGCACTGGATATCAAGGGCGCGGCATCCAGTGAAGCATCACAGACATATACAAGGCGCTGGACCAGGTAGTCCGCTAGCCTAATAACTTTGGGAGAGAGTCGGTGCTCCTCCACTGTCTGGTGCAAAATGCTTACTCCGTGAGTAAATGGGACCCCAGAGTAGTGGGCACAATAGGCCGCAAGGCAGACCCCAACATGGTAAACATGGAACGGGTAAGTACTTCGGATCTTCCATCAGTCAGATTCATACAAGCGGTGGTTCACACAATAGGGAGAGTGGTTCACCTATACATTACAACTGGAGTGTGCACCACCGGAGAAGAAGCCCACTCTCTTGAAAAGGCTCTCATCAAAAGGGGCACGGAACCGCCAGGCGGTGAGGGACTATAAAAGCCCTCAGCGGCTTTTCTCATTCTATATCTTAGAAATTATCAAAGAAGGGCCCACAGCGGAAAAAAAGACTGAGCCCTCAGCGGAAACCCATCTGCACTATCCAGCTAAAGAGAGTCCCTTACAGCAGTGAGAAGCGCACCCATAAGTGCCTTATCATGCAGACCCAGGTACCTGGTCCATGGCTTCATGAAAGAGCATTCCCCAGGGGATAACAGGGGGAGGAGGAACTCTTAACCCCCGCCTGTCAGCAGTCCGCCCCCACCCTGGCAGTGTCCAGGACTAACAAAAACATATGTGGGAAACCCAGGTACTAAACACCTGCTGCCACCACAAGCATGTTGGGGGAAGGACCCAGATACTGACTCCAAATATTAGTAATACATACACATAGTGTGTATGTATATTATGTAGGTGTGTGCAGACCTGTCTTCACAAAAACGGAAGCTCCTAAGGCACTATTCAGGGCATCTCACCCACTTGCTGTGCTGACCAGGGGACTCGCCTCAGGAGGAGACTGCCCAGCCCTCAGCACGCGGCATGTGGAGAGAAAAAAATGTGAGGTAACTGTGCGGCATCTGAAGGGACTTGTGTGCGCTGTAGGATTCAGCACTAGGGGGTCAGGGCTACTGAAAGATGGCCGCCTAGCGTTCAGAACGCGGCCACAGGAAAATGGCCGACCGCAATGTAAGCTGCCCCATAGCGCAGCTTTGACAATATGGCCACCAATGGGAGTTTTTAATGCAATTGAAAACCACCCAAAAAATGGCGCCGGCAAAATGCCGCATTTAAACGGTAAAAGCTTTCTAGGGCTTTAAAAGTGCAAAAAAAAAACAACAGGAAAGTACTCCCCAGTACAAAAAACTCAGGCCAGATACCACAGTCCCCTCAGGAAGGCCTCCTCTAAACCTGCACCAAGCAGTTCAGTCCGTAGCAAGCAGTACAAACTTAAAAAAAAAAAAAAGAAGGGGTGGGTGCTGTGTCCATCCATGAACTCAGAGAAAAAGATTTTACGGTGAGTATAAAAATCCTATTTTCTCATTTTTGACACTGCTTTGGGACACTATGTCAAGATTAAGGCTGTGTCCATCCATGAACGAAAGAGAAAAAAGGATTGCCGAAAACCCTGGTTGCCCTGCAATCGTGTGCAAACACAAGCCCAGGGTGTGGGCACGTATGCAAACCGAGGACACACCAAGTGTGACACATCGCAAATGTCAGCGAGAGAAGAAGAGGGCTGGGCGATTTTTCCCCCTAAAAAAAAAAAAATCTGCAATTATTTTTTTATTAAAAAAAAAAAAACTCGATTTACGATTCAAATGTTATTTTTGTTTAATGGACACCGCGCCGGGACTGAGGAGCTGTGGGAATGAGTTTTTAGGCAAGGCCGCGGCTTCGGCCTAGTCCAGGGCATCCATGCCTCGCGGACTAGGCCGAAGCTGCGGTCTCACCCAAAAACTCCTGCCCGCAGCTGGTCAGGACCGGAGCGGTATCAGCCGGTCCTGGGGGGGCTGAACAAATTTTTTTTTTTTAAATATGAATCGATTTGACCAACCAGCTTGATTTTAAAATTAGATTTTAAGTGAAGAATAATAATTATTGCACAAGAGCTCCTAGTTAAAGGAGTAGTAAAGGAAAAAACATTTTTTGCTGAAATGACTGTTTACAGGGTATAGAGACATAATATTTAACGGATTCCTTTTAAAAATTATTAAAAACAGATAAAAAGCACCTTATTATTTAATATTTATTGCATTTCTTGGGCACTTTTTTTCATTGGATCGATCTATTGTATCACCATATTAATTAGGATTATTTACTGTCACATTATGTTCATTTATACATTCATGATATCACTTCATGCAACCCCACCCCCCCCCTATTTTTGTTATTGATGTCAGGAGGGTTTTGGAGGATTAAGAAGCGAGACACTTATTCCTTATTATTAATTAATTATTGTTAATTAGTAAGCGCCACCACACCATTTTTTATAATCATATAATGTACCTTCAGTTTCGTTTTTGCATGCTTCTGTGATGTACAGAGACACAGAGCCAATAGAGGGCGGTGATGGTTTGTAAAATGAAAGTGATTGGTTCTGAGGTGTTTTAGACACACAGTAATCACACCTCCTTGATTAGTGACCACAGAGAGAAAGCTCCCATGACTTTTTTCATCAGGAAACAGACAACCAGGAAGTGTCCAGAACAGAGAAGGATTACAGCAACATCACAGCAAAAACGAACAATGATGACATGAAAACAGGACTGCAGTAAGGTAAAGGAAGCTATTTAGCTAAAAAAAAATATTTTAGGTGACCCTTTAATGCTAAACCGATAAGCTGTAAAGGCTTTTAAAGCATCGCCTATGGCGATTTTTGGGCACCATCGTTTTTGGTAATATTGTGGGCGTATGCAATTTTAAGACATAGAATGTTTAGTATCCCATTTACGCGATGCAACCCTCATCTTTTATATTTCAACCAAAATTAGGTAGAATGTCATGTACACGAACGGATTTTAGGTTAGGAAAAAAAAAAGGGGATTTTTTAATACAGCTTACCTGTAAAATCCTTTTCTTGGAGTACATCACGGGACACAGAGCGGCATATCCATTACTATACGGGTTATATAGAGTACCTTCAGGTGATGGACACTGGCAATCTCAAACAGGAAGTCCCCTCCCTATATAACCCCCTCCCATAGAGGAAGTACCTCAGTTTTGTAGCAAGCAGTATGCCTCCCAAAAATGTTCCCATAAGAGGGGTGGGAGCTCTGTGTCCCTTGATGTACTCCAAGAAAAGGATTTTACAGGTAAGCTGTATTAAAAAAATCCCTTTTTCTTTCTCGTACATCACGGGACACAGAGCGGCATATCCATTACTATACGGGATGTCCGAAAGCAATGCTTTAATGAGGGGAGGGAAACATCTTTCCAAAGGGATTTAATTTAGAGGTATACTCAAATAATAATAATAATAAATCCAACTTAGTCAAGAAATAAATTTGAATCTTAAATCAAGGGTGCCCCCGATCCCGAGGATCTTAAACCGCAGCCTGTAGTACTGCCTGCCCAAAGGCTGAATCCGCATTCCTTCTCACGTCTAACTGATAAAACCTTGTAAACGTGTGGACTGATGACCACGTTGCCGCCTTGCATATTTGAGCCATAGAGATCTGATGGTGTGCTGCCCAGGAGGCGCCCATGGCCCTGGTAGAATGGGCCTTTACTGACAAAGGAGGAGGCAACCTCTTCAAACCGTAGGCCTGAATGATTAATTGTCTAATCCATCTCGAGATGGTGGACTTTGCAGCTGCCTGTCCCTTCTTGGGCCCATCTGGTAAAACGAACACCACATCTGTTTTCCGGATCTTTTCTGTAGCTTTAAGATAGGCCCTCATGGCCCTGACAATATCCAAGGTATGCAGCAACCCCTCCTTTCTAGAAGTGGGTTTCGGAAAGAAGGATGGTAGTACCAAATCCTGGTTCAGGTGAAAACTGGATATAACCTTTGGTAGAAAGGAAGGGTGAGGCCGGAGAACCGCCCTGTCCTTATGTAGAATGAGATATGGTTCCTTACAAGATAAGGCTGCCAATTCTGACACTCTCCTGGCCGAAACTATGGCGACCAAAAATACAGACTTTCTTGTCAGTAAAACTAAAGGAATTTCAGCCAACGGCTCAAAGGGTTGTTTCTGTAGAGTCGACAGAACAAGATTTAAGTCCCATGGACAAAGCGGTGACTTGACAGGAGGATTAATACGCAAGACCCCCTGTATGAAGGTCTTAACCAGCGAGTGGGTGGCCAGCGGCCTCTGAAACCACACTGACAAAGCTGAAATCGGTCCCTTGATTGTGCTTAGTGCCAGGCCTTTATCTACTCCTAGCTGGAGAAAACTTAATACTCTATCAATGATATACCTGCGGGAATGCCATCTTTTGGATTCACACCAGCCTACGTAGGCCCTCCACACCCTGTAATAAATTACCCTGGAGGCCGGCTTTCTAGCCTTAATCAGGGTAGGAATTACCTGCCTAGACAGACCTCTACCCCTGAGAATCAGGGATTCAGCCGCCAGGCCGTCAAATTTAGACGCCGTAATGCAGGGTGGAGGATCGGGCCTTGTGAGAGTAGGTCTGGTTGTAGAGGAAGAGTCCAAGGGTCTCCCACTGCCATCTTCAGGACTAGTGAGTACCATGTCCTCCGGGGCCAAGCTGAGGCTACTAGGATGACTGGCTTGTGCTCCATTCTGATCCTGCGCAACAGGCGGGGAAGTAACTGTAGCGGGGGAAATGCATATAGAAGTTTGAATTGATGCCAAGGGCAAACCAACGCATCGGTTCTGCAGGCCATAGGGTCCCTTGCTCGAGACACGAACCTGTCTAGCTTCTTGTTGAACCTTGATGCCATTACATCTATGTCTGGCACTCCCCACTTCTGGCAGATTGTCTGAAAGACCTGGGGATGCAGAGACCACTCCCCCGGCGACAGAGTCTGGCGACTTAGGAAGTCTGCCTGCAGGTTGTCCACTCCGGGAATGAATATCGCCGAAATGCAGGGTACATAAACCTCTGCCCACCGAAAAATCAAGCTCACCTCCCTCTGAGCGGCCTGACTCCTGGTTCCCCCTTGGTGGTTTATGTATGCCACCGCTGTGGCATTGTCTGACTGGATTCTCACCGGGGACCCCTGTAATCTGGATGTCCATGCCAGGAGGGCTAGCCGAGCAGCTCTGATCTCCAAGACATTGATGGGCAGCTGCCTCTCCGCCTCCGCCCAAGTTCCCTGGTGAGTGAACCCATCCAAGACCGCTCCCCAGCCTACCAGGCTGGCATCTGTGGTAACTACCTTCCAGACTACGGGGCTGAAAGATTTTCCCTTCAGAAGATTCTGAGGGTTTAACCACCAGGCCAGACTTTGCCGGACCCTTGATGATAGCGTCAAAGGGGACTCCAAGGCCTGTGCTCTCTTGCTCCAGGCTGCTAGAATGGCTGCCTGTAGGACGCGAGTGTGGATCTGAGCGTATGGTATCGCCTCGAACGTGGCCACTAGCTTGCCTAGTAATCGCATACACAGGCGAATAGTTGGTTCCCTTTTGCTTAGAACCAACTGAACCAACACCTTGATAGCCTCGACCTTTACAAGGGGCAGGAACACCCTTTGCTGTTCTGTGTCTAACCTCATGCCGAGGTATTCCAACTGTTTTGTAGGATGAAATGCGGATTTTTCCCGGTTTAGGACCCAGCTGAACCTCTCGAGGTACTGAACCGTGAGGTTTACTGCTTGTTCCAGACACGGCTTCAAGTGATCTATGATTAAAAGGTCGTCCAAGTATGCTAGGACCGTGACCCCTTGGATCCTTAGATTGGCCAGAATTGGAGCTAGGACCTTCGTGAATACCCGGGGGGCCGTGGCCAGCCCGAAGGGGAGCGCCACGAATTGGAAGTGTCGCTGCCCCACTGCGAAGCGTAAAAATCTTTGATGTGGCTAAAAGATTGGTACATGAAGGTAAGCATCCTTTATGTCTATAGAAGCCAGAAAGTCGTCCCTCTGGAGCGTGGCGACTGCTGATCGGACGGATTCCATCCGGAAGGAACGAACTCTTAGGTAAACATTTAAACCCTTTAAATCCAAGATTGGCCTGACATCGCCGTTGGGCTTTGGTATGACAAAGAGATTGGAATAGAAACCTAGCCCTTGTTCTTGGGCTGGTACCTCTATTATCACGCCCTGGTAAAGTAGGTGATCCAAAGCCGCCAGCATCGAGGCCTTCTTTGTTGGATCGTTTGGTACCCTTGACTCTTGAAAATGAGGCGGAGGAAACTTAGAAACTCCAATCTGTAGCCTGTGGTCACAGACGACCGGACCCATTTGTCGGGGATATTGGCTTCCCAAACTTCTGAGAAGAAACGAAGCCTTCCCCCCAACCGCGTGAGTGGGGGCGCCCCTTCATAAGGCAGACTTAGGGGCTGGCTTTGTCGGCTTGCGATACCATGGCCTCTTACCACCAGGGGCCTGTCCCTGCGATTTATTGTTAAAGTTTAATCGCGCAGGCGGCCGTCGATGCTGCCTGGAATTTGAGGGCCCCGGGACAGGGGAGAGCTGCCTTTTAAATGTAGGACCCCGGAATCTCTTTTTGACTGGTAAAAGGGTACTTTTGCCACTTGAAATAGTCTGAATGTATTTATCCAGATCCTCTCCGAAGAGTCGTCCTCCATGGAAGGGAAACCCTGCCAGAAGCTTTTTGCATGGGGGCTCCGCCACCCAGTTCTTCAGCCATAAGAGCCTTCTCATATGTACTAAAAATAGTGACAAACGAGAGGCCTGCTGGATGGAATCTTTTATAGCATCTACCGCAAAACACAGAGCTCTGGGAATGTCAGAAAACTCTTCTGCCTGTTGGGCAGGAATGTCTTTAAGCATTTGTTTTGTCTGGTCTTTTAATGCCTGACAAACTCCAATTGCAGCCACTGCTGGCTGTACCACTGCTCCTGCCGTAGCAAAGGATGCCTTTAAAAGTGTCTCTAACCGTTTATCAACCGGATCTTTAAACATTTGTATGTTTTCAACCGGGCAAGTTAGTGATTTATTCACACATGAGACGGCTGCGTCCACAACTGGGAGCGCCCACCTCTTCAAGCATTTCTCTTCCATAGGGTAAATAACCGAAAACCTCTTAGGCGGCAGAAAAATCCTGTCCGGTCGTACCCAATCTTGGAAGATCAATTCCTCCAACAGAGGATGGACCGGAAAAACCGCGTTGCTCAAAGGTGCTTTTAAAGAGCCCAGAGACGATACCGCAGGAACCTGAGGCTCTGGCAATGGTAAATTAAATGCCGAGCGGACCATGTCCGTCAAAGACTGGACCCACAGCCTCTCTGTTTGGGAGTCTGAAAACGGTTCCTCAGAGGTAGATTCTTCAATCCCTGAACCCTCTTGGTTCCGGTCCAGTTGATCCTCCTGAAATTTTAATTCCTCCGGAGAGAGAATTTCAGCATCTGAGGATACACATCTTGGCGATGGGGATCTAGCCCGTTTCTTGCCAGGAATAGAGCTAGTGATCATAGCTGCTAATCTTTTCTCTAGCCCCCCTAGGGTGACGGCTAGCATCTCCTCTGTGACAAACACAGGGCTGGGCTGATCTGGGCCAGCCTCAGCACCAGACCCCCCTAATGGCTCATCCAAGGCGACCTTCATAGGAATAAGCTGCGGGGAAAGTACCGGCATATCATCAGAATCAGAGGGGGAAACCCCTTTGTTTTTTGGTCTTTTTTGTACCCTTTGATCCCGAACCCTTGGAAGCCATAATACAAAACCGAGGGACTCCGCCTACAACAACAGACTGTAGTGGCCAGGAGTACAAAACTAGGGATTAGGGGGCAATAGGACCGCTAATGCCCAAAAACCGGTGGGGCCCAGTATGTTTTTTTATATATATATATATATATATATATATATATATTATATATCTTTTTTTTTTTTTTTAAACATACAGCACCACCCCAATTTAGTTTGCCAGCCTCCAACCTGTTGCCAAAGAGGATTTTTGGCTTAACACAATTGCATTGGAACAAACTCCAGCATGTACTACCCCTCTTCCGCCACCGGGAGTCACTGTTCTGCCGCTCTGCGTCCTCTCCCTTCCAGATCAGCCTCAGACTGAGCCATGATCACAGCCTGCTGTGTATAACAGCGATTGAAGGCACGCCCTCTAATGATGCTGCAGGCACGAAAAAACGTCTATTAGACGTGCGCGCGCGCGTATGCCGGGGAAGGGAAGCACATGGAGGAGACGCGCTGCTGGAGACCTAGGACTGCAGGCTTCAGGCGGCAGAATCAAACCCCGGTCAGGTAGGACTTCCAAAAGGCCCCATAGGAATCCTTATCAGCCCTGGGACCAGCGAGCAGCAGGTAGCTAGCAAACCTATTTCTTAGACAGGGGGACCAAGTGATGGGGGGAAATCAGATCATCCTGTCTCTCAGACATAGTGACCAAGGCTGCCAATGCAGAGCATACTTAGGCTACCCCCCCTTAAAGTCTCCCTGGAGAGCCTGCTGTCGAACCAAGTCCCGCAGGCTCCCCTCTTACCTGCTCCATGCCGCAGGACGTTTGCCTAGCAAAACTGTCCAATCTTCTCCCATCTCCGTGGGTAGCGTAGTAGACCTTCAGGCACTGGGGTCCTGGAAGGCACCCACTGTCCTGGACCTATACAGCACCCTGGCAAACAGGATCTTATGGTCTTTAAAAAACTCCAAGTCCTGGGCCCAGCCCTCTAAAGAGGAGCATTATAGGCAAAACCCCACGGTTTGGGGCCCGGGTACTGTCCACTTTGGCACTGAGGCACCTTGGACAGATCCGGTTAGCCCGCCCTTAATCCCAAGGATGTGGAGGCAAAGCTATTCCGTGACCAACACCTAAGACACTGGCGAAAAAACTGAGGTACTTCCTCTATGGGAGGGGGTTATATAGGGAGGGGACTTCCTGTTTGAGATTGCCAGTGTCCATCACCTGAAGGTACTCCATATAACCCGTATAGTAATGGATATGACGCTCTGTGTCCAGAATATCCAATGAAAATCTCCCATCTGACTTTTTCCATCGAAAATTTTGACCGTGTGTTTTTGCACTAAAAGCTGACACAAAAATTTGCAACCATCAGCTTTTTATTTTAGAGGGCTTCTGCTTTGAGAAAATATATATGATGTCCTAGGGGTTTAAGTATTTTTTGCCAAAAAGATTTTTACATGTATGCAATAAAATAAAAAAATGCTTTTGTCGCCAAACTGGTTAAAATATGTAAATACTTAAGTGGAAAAAAAAAAGAGTATGAATCTGCGCTAAGGAAAATTTAAAATATATATATATATATATATATATGTGTGTGCTATAACAAGTGCGTGACCAATAGCTGAATGAATAAATAATAATTACACCAGTGGCTGCCCCTGCATGTGTACTCCACCTAAATGGAATGTAGATAGAAAGGAATAAAGTATGTAGGTAATGGCGCCTACTAAGGTGTATGCCAATAAATTCTGTGTAAAAAATTGAATAAAATTAAAATTCCCAATATGTGAAACCACTATGGTATTGTGATAAAGTGCTAGTGCTTCTAGAATGTTATCATTGTAATCCAATAAATAAATGCATAAATGTGAATAAATAAGTAGAAGGTATTCAAAAGTCCATATTTGAAATACATTCAAACTTCATGCAAAAAGTGCTGCGTGCTCCGTGCAAAAATCATATCTTCAGTGAATCACTCCGGGCTCTCTCTCTCTGTGGTCTAATAGGTCCCACACTCACCAGATCCAATCCCCCATACAGGGGTGACAGGCAGTCACAGTATAAGCTCTGTACAGCGTTCTGGCAGATCTTTGCTCGTCTCCCAGTATATGATCCTCTTTGTGGTGACCATTTAGAGAAAGAGTGCCCAATAGCGTGATACTGTTTTCACATCAACTCAAAGTTATTGAATAAAACAGGTACTCACATTTAAAAAGCTATAATAAAGTGTTGCGACCAAAACATGCGATCGCTCTACGATCGCATGTTATGGTCACAGCACTTCAATGCTTGATTATTGCTTTTTAAACGTGAGTTACTGATTTATTCAATAAATTTGAGTTGATGTGAAAACGGTTTCATGCTATTGGGCACGGAGGGGGGGGGGAAGAGAGAGAGAGAGAGAGAGAGAGAGAGAGAGAGAGAGAGAGAGAGAGAGAGAGAGAGAGAGAGAAGAGAGAGAGAAAGAAGAAGTATTTCAAATATGCACTTTTGAATACCTGCTACTTATTTATTCACATTTATTGGTTCACAGTGATATTATAGAAGCACTAGCACTTTATCACAATACCATAGTGGTTTTACATATTGGGAATTTTAATTTATTCCATTTTTTACACACAATGTATTGGCATACACCTTAGTAGGCGCCATTACCTACATACTTTATTCCTTTCTATGTAAATACTTAAGTATGCAGTCAGGGAATAGATTCACTTTACGTTAAATTCAAACCAGTTAAAGTAATAAAGAGAATACCAGAATGAGTTCTCATGTGCCTCTTCAGTTTGTAGGTGTCCCTGCTAGCATAGCTGCACAGGCTGCATTGAAAAGGACGCTCCCCAGTGTGTGAACGGATGTGTCTCTTCAGCTTGCTTACCTAAAAAAAAAAAAAAAAAAAAAAAATGAATGACAAACCTACTGCATCGTCTCAATGCATATAAAATATTTAAATGTTCATGCACATACAGATTTGAGGAAACATACTTGCTTAAAGGAAACAAGCTATAAATAATGTTGCCATTACAGATTTGTTTTTGAATGTGTTTGCTCTGGGGTTTTAATCCTTGCACTCTCCTTATAACTTTTTGCATCACGGACATGGAACAAGCAGTTTGCATGTGTACGTACTTCAGCAGGTAGGTTAGTCTTAAAGCAGCATTACACTTTATAAGCAGACATTTAAATATATTGCAGCTTACCAATAGTTATATGTGATGGCTCTATTAGTTTCCTTTTTTGGCTTTCCTCTATTTTCATCTCGTAACCCAGCCAGCAAGTCTGTTTTTCACAGCACAAACTCTCCAGCAGAATTTATCAGTTTACATGGATGAGTCAAACCACTTCACACTGGCAGGCGTTATTCAAATGATTAGCTTTTATTAATTTAAAACCTTTAACATGACTCTGCTCCCCAGACTGACAATGCTGTCTACTGTGCCTCATGTCCTCATTCCTCCAGAGGTGCGTCTCACCAATGGAGGCGTGTTACCGGCCAGATCACCAGGTAAAAACAAAGGTGAAAAGACAAAAGATAAACAGATGCAGCAACCACATCTAATGATGGAAAGCTGCAATATATTACATCTTTATTACATCTTTAGTTTTGGGTTTCATACTGCTTTAACCGCTTATGGACCGCCGCATGTACATTTACGTCAGCAGAATGGGACGTACAGGCACATTGGCGTACCTGTACATCCCTGCCTAGACGTGGGTACATGCGGCGGTCCCCGTGGCTGTGGAACCTCTCAGCGGTATTTTCAATCCACTACACTAACACCACACACACACACACACACACATAGGCACATTAACCCCTTCGGATCACCCCCCCCCCCCCCCAGTCACAGTGTCACTGAATGCAGTGATCATAAATTTACCGATCACTGCATTTAGTGTCCGTGTGACAGGCAGTTCGTGTGACAGGCAGTTCGTGTGACAGGCAGTTCGTGTGACAGGCAGTTCGTGTGACAGGCAGTTCGTGTGACAGGCAGTTCGTGTGACAGGCAGTTCGTGTGACAGGCAGTTCGTGTGACAGGCAGTTCGTGTGACAGGCAGTTCGTGTTAGGTTCAGGGTAGCCCCGTACCCACCCTGATAAACTTTTAACCCCTTGATCACCGCCCTAGTTAACCCTTTCACCCCCTATTCCCATAGTCACTAAGCGATCATTTTTCTGATCGCTGTATTAGTGTCACTGTTGCCGTTAGGTAGCTAAAAAAATAAAAAATTATTGCGATTTTTTTTTTTACTAAAGACATGTGGCTAAATACATTTTGGCCTAAATGTTTGACTAGAATCTAGTTTATTCGATTTTTCTCATAACAAAAAATTAAAAACATTCTTTAAAAATGTCGCTCTATTTTTGTTTATAGCGCAAAAAATAAAAATCGCAGAGGCGATCAAATACGCCTCTGGGCATTTAGCAGCATATTGGTCCGGTCTTTAACCACTTAAGCACCTGAGCCTGTTTTTCAGATTCGGTGTTTACGAGACTAAAACATTTTTTTTTGCTATAAAATTACTTAAAACCCCCAAACATTATATATATTTTTTTTCTAACACCCTAGAGAATAAAATGGCAGTCATTGCAATACTTTTTGTCACACCGTATTTGCGCAGCGGTCTTACAAGCGCATTTTTTTTGGAAAAAAATCACTTTAAATAAAAAAAATAAGACAACAATAAATTTGGCCCAATTTCATTGGGAATAGTCTCCTTGCACTCATTTTAAATAAGCTACCTACCCCATGCACGCCTCAGCCCAAAACAACAACACTTATTTGTCTGCTTTCCTTGCAGATCTTTACTCCCACTAGGAGCCATACAGCTTTTCAAGACCTTGCATCCACAGTAGCAAAGAAAGAAAAAAAATGCACTACTATAAACACAGTTAAGACAAGGGATGGATATTCCATGGACAAAGGAATCATGACTTGCTTGTTCAGGACACAGGCAACCTTTACATACACCAAGGAAGCCAGAATGCAAGGCACGGAGGAATAGGATTTTTGTACTCACTGTAAAATCCATTTCTCTGGAGTTCATGGACGGACACAGCAGCATCTTGACATATGGGCATTATCCTCCTCTTAGGAGATTGACTAGGCTGAAAAAACAGCATGTTAAGTGTTAAAACACATACAGTATAGTACCGCCCAGGGGGCAGTCCCACTGGGTACATCCCCTCTCCCTGCATCTTGCAGCTCAGTTCTTGGAAAAGTAGTACAAAAATAAAAAAAAAGGAGTTGGTGCTGTGTCCCTCCATGAACTCAGAGAAACGGATTTTAGGGTGAATACAAAAATCCTATTTTCTCTTCCGTTCATGGACGGACACAGCAGCATCTTGACATATGGGATGTCCCTAAGCAGTGTTAAAAAAACGGAGGGGTGGGAAAAACACAGCAGCAAACAAACTTCACCCCAAACAAACCAGAGCTCCTCAACAGAGGAGTTGCAACCTAAAACAGCTGCCTGCAAAACCTTGCAGCTGAAGGAAGCATCCGAAGATTCACTCAGATCAACTTTGTAAAGTTTTGAGAAAGTGTAGACTTGACGACCAGCTCACCGCCTTACACACCTGGGAAACAGACGCTTGATGGCGGGAAGTCCAAAAGGCAACAATTGCCCTGGTCGAATGCGCCATCACCGGGAAGGGAGGCGCCCGTTAGAGCATAGGCCTAAAGGACAATCTGCCTGATCCACCTAAAAATGGTGGCCAACGAGACCGCCAGACCTTTCTTGGGACCAGTCACCGACACTAACAGTGAATCTGACCTCCGAAACGGAGCAGTCGCAGACAGGAACACCGGTAGGGCTCGGACGACGTCCAAGGAATGCAACACAGCCTCTTTGAGATTCGCCGGCCGGGGACACGAGGATGGGAGAACAATGTCCTCATTAAGATGAAAAGCCGAAACAACCTTAGTAAGGAACAATGGCTGCAGACGCAGTACCACCTTATCCTTGTGGAAAATCAAATAGGGAGCCTTGCAACAAGGCCGCCAATTCAGAAACCCGTCTGACTGAAGTAAACGCCACCAAAAAAGCCACCTTCTGGGAGAGAGTCTCCGTAATGTTCTCAAAATGGGGGCTTCTAAAGCACCAAAAGAACTAAATTCAAGTGCCACGGAGGTAGTAAAGGACGTACCGGAGGGGCCACATGTCGAACCCCCTGCACAAACGTATGCACTAGAGAGAGTGCGCCGCCAAGGGTCGCTGAAAGAAAACAGCCAAGGCCGAAATCTGCCCCTTAAATCGTACTTAAGGCGAGTGCCTTATGACGGATTGTCCTCCCTCAGTGGCAGGTGCTGAGAACATCTGCCACCAGATGCACCAGAATCGACGAACCATGGACAGAGCAATTAGGATCGTCGGATTTCCTTGGGCCTCCACTCTGCGGAGCAGACAGTGAAGAAGCTTCAGAGGGAGGAAAGGCATAGATGAGCCAATACGGGCCCCACAGCACCACCAACGCGTCCAACGCCTCCGCCCACGGGTCTTTTCACCTGGCCACGAACCTCAACACATTCCAATTGAGCAGCGACACCAGGAGATCTATGTTTGGGGTGCCCCATTTTAGACACAGACTCTGAAATACGTCCTGGTGTAGCGACCACTCTCCTTGGTCCAGGGACTTGGGTAGTCCGCTTGCCAGTTCCGTACACCTGGAATGTACACAGCCAATAGAGCCGTTACGTTTCGTTCTGCCCACCCGAGGATGTGAGCGACCTCTGCTGCTGCAGCCAAGCTTCTTGTGCCCACTGATTGATATACGCCACAGCCATGGCGTTGTCCGACTGGGTCCTGACTGGATGGCCTTGTAGTCTTAGAGACCACTCGAAGAGAGACAGCCTGATTGCCCAGAATTCCAGGACATTGATTGGCAGGTGGAATTCTTCCCGAGTGCAGCGCCCCTGGTCCGACAACTTCCAATCCCCCACCAGCCAGAAAAACTTGTGTCCGTTATGACCACCGTCCAGTGACACGGAAGGAACGACTTCCCGGCCCGAATAGCCGGAGACGTCAGCCACCACACTAGCGAGGATCTGACCAGGTGGCTCACCTGGATTTGACAATACAGAGGCGAAGGGCAAAGTAACAGAATATCCCTCTGTAATACTCAAGTGTGAAATTGAGCATACGGCACCGCCTCGAAGGAGGCCACCATGAGACCCAGGACTCATGCAAAAATCTGAGCGATGACCATTCTTGGGCTGTCAACCTCTGCACCGCAGCGTTTGTAGTTTCTCCATGGGAAGAAAAACTCTCACCGAGGAATCCAGGACCAGCCCCAGGTATTCTAGGCGTTGAGAAGGTACCAACACCGACTTCTGACATTTAGCACCCAAATTCCAAGAGGGTCTGGCAGGCGATAGACACATCTTCCTCTAATTCTGAGCTTGAAGAGGCTCTCAGAAGGTCATCCAGGTAGCCCACAATAGCGATTCCACACTGCCTCAGCAGGACCAGAATCGGGGCGAGCACCTTGGTGCCGAAACCAGGCCGAAAGGGAGGCCCACAAATTAAAAGTGGTCTTCCGCAACACGCAAAAAATCACCGATGCCTGGAGCATATATGGGGATATGCAAGTATGCATCCTTGATATCCAAGGATGCCAGGAAATCCCCCCGATAAAGAGCTGCGACAACAGAGCAAACTCACTCCATCCTGAACCTTTGCACTCTCACAAAGCAGTTGAGGGCCTTGAGATCTAGGATTGGACAGAACCCTTCCTTCTTGGGGACCACAAACAGATTGGAGTGAAACCCCTGAAACCATGCCTGTTCCTCCTTACCAGCAGATCCTGAACTGCCCCAAACAGGGCCTCCCGACGATCCGGAGGTTGGAGGGAAAAAAATCTGTTTGGGGTACAAGGTAGAGGAAACAACTTTGCAAACCCACCGGTCAGAAAAAAAAAAAGACATCCACTGAGCCGCGAATTAGCAAAGATGGCCCCCCACCCGAGTGTTGGGCGGGGGGGCATACATTCATGAGGACGCATATTTGTCTGCAGGCTTGCGGAACCAGGGGCGCTTCTGGTCTTCATTGGGCGCCTTAGCGGCGTTTACCTGCAGCACCAGGCGGACGAAAAAAACGCTTGTGGGCTGTAAAATAGGGCCCCTGCCTACAGCGAGGCTCCTTACCCTTACTGGACCTGTAAGCAGAGCATGTGGGCTACAAGAAAATAGGCGCCGACATGTAAATAACGCCGGCAACCGACAAAGTGGCGGCCGCCAGTGGATTAAAAACACACACACACGGAAAATAAAGAGCACCCCCCCAGAGAGCGGACCTGCCGCACAGCCCCCAGCCCTAGGATGAAGCCCCCCAGGTAGACCCCGTATCGCAGCCATTCCTGTTACCCAGAGCCTAGGGAGGAGGGGAGGAAGGGAGAGAGGAACAGCAGGGCAGACCCTCCATCGACCTCCCCAGGGATGCCCCAGCCATACTCCCCTGCAGAGCAGGGGGACTGCTATTTACCAATCCTGCGATGGCACACCGACAGAGCCCTGTCATATGTGATCCCCGGAGCAAATAGCTCACCGGCCACCCCTGGAGCAACAGGGCATGTTGTGGACAGCCCAGCGCGTAGCTAAAAAGGCCAGCATGCGCTTGATGGCCGAACTGGGGGGACTACAAGGATCCAGCCTGTCACCCAGTCGGCAGTTGATAGATCTCAGGATCAAAAACTGCTATATATATATATATATATATATATATATATATATATATATATATATATATATATATATATATATATATATATATATATATATATATATATATTAAACAAGGGGAAAAAATTGCGCATACCCAGTGAATAACAAATAAGCAAGAGCTGCGATTCAAAAATGTTATACAACATAAACAAATATAAAGAAAAAGATGGAATCGCGCTAAATATGAAGCTGTGACGATATACAGGGCACAATGCGTGGTGGAAGCAATCAATGTGGGATTACAAATATATAAACCCACAGAGAAATGTTACAAACCAACAGCAAAAAAAGGAGGAGAAAATAATCTCAAAAAACGTAACTTATAATATGAGGTTGTGATCATGTGAGAAACACAAACGTAAGTGATATAAGTGTTCAGTGTGGAAAAGATATACTTCTGGAGCCAGAGCGAAGTGACAAAAAAAAAAAAAAACAGGAGAAAAAATAGTTTGTGATATTAGGAAGTCCACCTATTGGTCACAGAGAAACCTACTCAGTTTGTGGTGAACCGAGGTAGGGTCTTAGTAGGGAAAAGTCTTCAGATGAGAATGGATATGTTTCTCCCAAAATTGTGGTGTATAGATCAAGAAGGCAAAATCTCTAGATGATAGAAATGCATCAATCTCCACGCTGTCAGTCACACTTGGGCTTTCCCAGATTTGAATGTAGAATCACAGCACCAAAAACAGAAAACTTACATAGTGTGAAACCTTATGGACAGCGTGTACAACACCCGTGTGGGACAGTCGTGAAATGGGGAGGGGATAGTGCAAACCCACCACCACTATACACACTGACCCTTACCAGACTATAGACCCCCTAAGGATAGATGCAAACGCCTAGGATCGGGTGGATTACAGCAGCCGTGGGACTTCAGCAGATAGCAGTATTGATATGGTACCATGAAACGACAGAAGAACTCGCATAGTGTAAACCCGATGACATTTATTAAAAAAGGATAAATAGATTGCACTTACAAACAGATGTAAAAATGAGGCTTAAAACAAAGTGCCGGCCGGCTTGGTGGAACGTGTGCGTCCTTCCGTATAGTTGCGGTGACGTGGGAATCTCTCCTCCCAACGTTTCGTCCTCACAAAGACTTGGTAACGGGATAAGGACGACGCTCCACGTCACCGCAGTAATACCCACAGTGGGCCCACAGTGGGCCCACAGTGGGCGGAGTCAGTCTAAAGCGGCCACACCTTCGCCATCTTGAAGAAGGGATGAAGTGAGGGAAAAGAGCTAAAAAAAAAAAAAAACTTTGCTGCGTCCTTTGCGGACATCCACTCAATGGCCAACTGCAGAATGGGGAACAGATTTATACATCACATCAACTAAATTGGTACGGACGGACAATCAGTAAGTACATCCTGTCCTCACCATAGACAGGGACATTTAATTGCCATGTCTTATAAGGAACTCCAAATTAAGATGGGAAAAATTTTATTAACTGAAAAAGGAAGACTGACACACAACCACTGTGTAAAACAATGTTTGTACCATGTAGATGGTCAATATGACAATTAAATAAATGCATATCAATACATAAAAGTATGAATATGTCCATGGGAGCATGAACAATCTCATCGTTATAATATGAAAAAGGATAATGCTCACCATAGTAACCAAAAAAATTTGACCACACCTAATAAGGTACACTGGTCAACACCAATATGTACTGGCTCATGGTCAAGGAATAACCATATAAAAACACAATATATAGAAAGAAACTAAATTATGAATAATATATAGAAGACTGGCAATGGACTAAAAAATAAAATAAAAAGCATATATATATACCTAAGGTCACCATAAGAGACATAAACCGAATCATCATAATGACCTAGTCTTACATGGGAACCCCAAAAAGTGATTTTTCATGGGTTACATCAGGAGTGGTCAATGAAGCATTTGACATCTACTTCGATGTTGAGACCATGAGGTTCGAAACATCTTGAGGTGTGTATCCATGCCATTTCGGAACGAGAAATACTCCTGACAAGATCACTTCCTCTCCAATGGGCCTGATATTTTTCAATCCCCAAAAAAATGGTACCCCTCGAGTCTTTGTTCTGAACTTTTAGAAAATGATTGGAGACTGAGTGGTCTGGAAAACCGTTACAGATATTTGTCAAATGCTCGTTTAGGCGCACCTGTAGAGGGTGCTTGGTCCTACCTACATACTGTAGCCCGCAAGGGTATTGGAGCATGTAGATAGCGCCCACAGTCGAATATGTAATAAAGGATTCAATCTGATAGACCTTGGGTGAATATCTAGACCTGAAGCTGATGGTCCTCTGTTATTAACCATACAGACCCGACACCGTCCACATTTGAAGAAACCTATCAATCCTGATGAGAACATAGAAGGAATCCTTGGAGGATCTAAAATGTTGGGTGCCAACCTATTCCTCAAAGAGCCTGCACCCCTAAAAACTACCTGGGGTTTATCGGGCAGAATGCTACTCAAAATTGTATCACTTTTGAGAACATGCCAATGCTTCCTTAGAATATGCTTAACATTGGCATGCTGACAGGAATAGTCTGTCACAAAGGGACTTCTAAACCTATCCCCCATCATAGGCTTAGGTCTATCATTTACCTGAGCTGCAAGATGCAGGAAGAGGGGATGTACCCAGGGGGACCGCTACCAGGGCGGTACTGGGTGACGTGGTTTAACACTTAACATGCTGTTTTTCTGCCTAGTCAATCCTAACAGGAGGATAATACCCATATGTCAAGATGCTGCTGTGTCCGTCCATGAACTGAAGAGAAAACTGGATTTGAATTTACCATGCATGCATCGGGTGAAGCAGGTAATATAATCGAGTTCTATTTTGTGGAGCATGGGTAACAGAATACTAAGTTGAGGGAAAGAAGAAACTATCGTAAACTGAGACAAAAAGATAACTAGAGCTTCACATCCAGAGTCCCAAATTTTGACATAATTGACTGAACAATTCTGGAGGAGACCTTTCTCACTGGTCCAAAAATCAGTATCAGAGTTGGACTGCTAGTTGTCTACTTCTGTGAAGTGGACTGCGCATATTGCTGGGCAGTGAAATTCTGTGCATGATAGAATACTGTTTTTACTTCTGCTTTGTTTTACCTTGATGGTGGTTATATTCCATTGTGTTGTCATTGTCTGAATTTACCCAAAATGGGCATCCATTAGAAGGTGGGCCTAGTTCTGGAGGGACAGCCTAAAGGCTCTGAAGTTGATGGGGAGCTTGGCCTCTTCACTTATGCATGTTCCCTGAGCTATCAAGTATTGAAAGACTCCTCTCCAGCCTAACAGACGTGCATCTGTTGTATGGACTTTCCAACTGTAGGAAAGATTTTCTCACTGTTAAAGTTAAAGAGTGGTGAAACACTAGGACAAGCACTTTGCTTGTTTGACTAGCAACATGGGTAGATCCAGGGAAGGAGCTGCCACGCTGAAAAAAAGTTTAGTTTAACCAGAGTTGTTTAATGGAATAGGGCAAAAAGCACTGCCTCGGAGGACGACCATTTTACCCAGGACACTCACAGCAAATCGCACTGTGGGGGTTTCTTTGGGATCGCCCCGGTCATGCACAAGTTCTAAAAGGGGAACATTTCTTGAAGAAACCACTTTGCCTGGGATCTATCAAGGATCAGACCCAAGTATTCAAGAAACAAGGCAGGTCGGAGAGCAGATTTTTTACTTGATCACCCAGCCAAAGGCCCGAAGCAGCTAAACTACATTTGCTGAGAGTTGTAAGGCCCCTTTCACACTGGGGCGGTTTGCAGGCGCTATTGCGCTAAAAATGGCACCTGCAAACTGACCTGAAACAGTGGGCCAGAGCCAAGTATTCCAGGTAGAGAATGCTGGAGAGTAGATTTTTTTTTTTTTTTAAACGTATCACCCAACCAAAAGCTTGGATTGAGCTGTGTTTGTTTGCCGACAGCTAGATGCAAGATAATCTGATCTGGACACCCCGTGTTCAGGGGAGGACAAGTAAGGGTGCTAAGAGATGAATAACCCGGAAGCAAAAGGCAATGTGACAGACTGTCCAAACAGCAAGAGAAAAGGTGGGGCATTTTGAGCTCTGGGCCAAGATGGCTGAATGAAGGCCATAATTTGTCAGGATTAACACAGATGTAAAAAATTCAGCTTTTATCAAATAAAACTTCTGCCGCATGGCTGAAATAGAACTACAAGCGGATGCCGAGATAAGTATGAAAACTGGGTCCTGCTCCAGTGCAAGAAACACACTTTCACTTTGAGTGATGTGCAGGCTTTTGGCCGGGCAGCTGATATAATAAGGGTGGCAGGTGCCTGGAAGTGACCAAGATGATGTAGCTGGTCAGTTGAACAAAACTAAAATGATCCAACAAGGCTTTTTAAAAGCAGGAGGAGCAACAGAAAAGTGCATCATTAATACTGAAAGGTGGAAGAAAGGGGGCAGAACACACGCAACAATACCTACTGGATGACGTTGGCACCCCATTCTCTCAGTAATAGCGGTCACCAGTCTTTTCTGTCACTTGTTAAACAGCATTTATTTTTCCTTCCTTTAGTCTGCTAATTAAGGTGGAGTGGTTAACCTATGAACACACAGGAGCCTATACATACACTACTATAACTTTCTATAAAGCTCACATTGAGCTTGCCATATTTGCTGGCTGGAAAAGTTGTAAATTTGAGTGGAGAGTTAAAAACAGGTGTGCTTTTAACTGCTGGTGATTACTTGTTAAACAGTATACAAGAACTTGCGAGCTACCTACTAGTGCCAATAGCTAATGAATAATGGTGAGAGCAGCTGCTGACACTAATCACGTACTCATACAGCCGTGTAATATTAAAATAGAATATATATGTGCCGCGCTAACTAAGGCCCCTTTCACATGGAGCAGTGGAGGTGCGGTGGCAGTATAGCAGTGCGATTTTTAGCGCCGCTATACCGTCATATTTACCACGATATTCGGCCCCTAGCGGTGCAGTATTAACCCCCGCTAGTGGCCGTAAAAGGGGTCAATACCGCCCACAATGCAGTATTGACCCCTCTGCAGAGGCACATTGTGGGTGGTATTACCGCAGTTTCCCTTTGATTTCAATGGGAAGGAGCGGTATAGGAGCGGTAAACACCCCGCTCCTATACCGCTTCAAAGATGCGGCTAGCAGGACTTTTGGAGCGGTCCTGCTAACGCACCGCTTCAGTGTGAAAGCCTTCAGGCTTTCACATTGAAGACTACAGGGCACGATTTTTTCAGGCGGTATAGCAGCGCTATTTTTAGTGCTGTACCGCCTGAAAAATGCCCCAGTGTAAATGGCACTCTAAGGGCCCTTTCACACGAGCGGACGAACGGTCCGCTAATTACAAGTCCGTTAACGGACTTGTAATGGGCCCCTATGGGAGCGGATCCGTTAGCGGATGATGCATCCGCTAACGTCCGCAAGATCCGCATCCGTTTTTACGGACGGAAGAATGTCCTATTTTTCTTCCGTCCGGTGGAACGGATCGGATGCAAACGGACAGACGGTCCGTTTCCATCCGATTCCCCATAGGGGATAGCGGAGGAGAGACAGGGCAGTCCCTGCATAGTGTGCGGGGACCGCCCTGTCCGCCCGACAGCTCAGCGGAGACCCCCCGCTGAGCCGACGGACACACGGAGCGGACCGCAAAACGGACCGCTCCGTGTGAAAGGGCCCTGTGTATCCCACAAGATACTAATGTTAAATAAACAAACTCAAACATATGCCGTGGCTAGGGTTGCCACCTCATCCCTTTAAAACAGAACACATATGAATTACACAGGTTCTGTGGCTGATTATGGTGGTAATTAACCACTTTAGCCCCGGACCATATTGCTGTCCAAAGACCAGAACAATTTTTGTGATTCGGCACTGCGTCGCTTTAACTGACAATTGCGCGGTCGTGCGACGTGGCTCCCAAACAAAATTGGCATCCTTTTTTTACCACAAATAGAGCTTTTTTGGTGGTATTTGATCATCTCTGCGGTTTTTATTTTTTGCGCTATAAACAAAAATAGAGCGACTATTTTGAAAAAAAAATGCAATATTTTTTACATTTTGCTATAATAAATATCCCCAAAAAAGATATTAAAAAAAATGTTTTTCCTCAGTTTAGGATGATACGTATTCTACATATTTTTCGTAAAAAAAAAAAAAAAAAAATGCAATTAGCGTTTATTGATTGGTTAGCGCAAAATGTATAGCGTTTACAAAAAAGGGGGTAGTTTTATGGCATTTTTATTAATATTTTTTTTTTACTAGTAATGGCGGCGATCAGCGTTTTTTCCGGTACTGCGATATTATGGCGACACATTGGACACTTTTGACACATTTCTGGGACCATTGGCATTTTTATAGCGATCAATGCTATAAAAATGCATTGGATTACTATAAAAATGCCATTGGCAGTGAAGGGGTTAACACTAGGGGGCAGGGAAGGGGTTAAGTGTGTTCCTATTTGTGTTTTAACTGTATGGGGGGGTGGCCTTACTAAGGGAAATCACTGATCTTCTGTTCATACATTGTATGAACAGAAAATCAGCGTTTCCTCCGCTGACAGGAACGAGAGGTATGTGTTTACACACATATCTCCTGTTCCCCGCTCGAACGAGCAATCGTGGGTGCCCGGAGGCGATCGTACCCGCCAGGCGCGCGGGACTCGGGGGCACGCCCGCCGGCGGCGCGCGTCCCCTAGTGGTGAAAAAGAGCTATGTGCTCCCGCGAGACAGAGCCACCGTCCTGCAGTAATATGACGGCGGGCGGTCGGGAAGCAGTTAAACTCACTGTGTAATTCATATGTGTTCTGTTTTAAAAGGGATGGGGTGGCAACCCTAGCCGTGGCTAATAAGTAATCAGGCTTAATCCATATATAGCATAATGAACAAAGTGAAAAAATATATATGAAGTGACATTCAATAGAGTGCTTAAGTATCAAATCTACTGTGCTGCCTTAATCGTATGAAGCAGCACAGACCAAAATCGCATAAAAAGCCCTTATATAGCATATTGTAACAAAGTGAAAAAATATGAAGTGACATTTAATAAAGGGCCAGATTCAGGAACAGTTAGGCTGGCGGATCCAGTGATCCAGGGCAGTGTTTTGTTTTTAAAATGAATCGGATTTTTCATAAGGAGCCAGACAAGCAGGAAGTGTGGAGATCAGAGCAGAATTACAGCAACTTCAAAGCAAAAACGAACAATGAGAACATGAAAACTGCACTGCATTAAGGTAAAGGAAGCTATTTGTGCTGCCTTAATCA
>CM056059.1:269544377-269556877 GCA_029574335.1 Rana kukunoris | reverse complement strand
TAGGACCGGTGTCATTGCCGACAAATGCCGCTGATTTGACATTTGAAATGGCATCTCAAATCGTACCCAGTGTGAACCTGGGCTTTATGTCACCTTTTAACCACTTAAGGACCGCCTACTGCACATTTCCGTCGGCAGAATGGCACGGCTGGGCACACCAACGTATATATACGTTGGTTCTAGTACCCAGCCGTGGTGTGTCATGGGCGCGTGCCCGGGGCGCGCTCCCGTGTCCGGTCCGAAGCTCCGGGACCCGATCACCGCTGCGGTGCGGCGATCGGTCCCCGGAGCTGAAGAACGGGGAGAGCCGTGTGTAAACACGGCTTCCCCGTGCTTCACTGTGGCCGCAGCATCGATCACGTCATCCCTTTTATAGGGGGACGTGAGCGATGACGTCACACCTACAGCCACACCCCCCTACAGTTGTAAATGCACACAGGCAACACTCAAATCCTACAGTGCCCCCTTGTGGTTAACTCCCAAACTGCAACTGTCATTTTCACAGTAAACAATGCAATTTAAATGCATTTTTTGCTGTGAAAAATAACAATTGTCCCAAAAATGTGTCAAAATTGTCCGAAGTGTTCGACATAATGTCGCAGTCACGAGAAAAAAAAAAAATCGCTGATCGCCGCTATTAGTAGTAAAAAAAAAAAAATTTTTTATAAAAATGCAATAAAACTATCCCTTATTTTGTAAACGCTATAAATTTTGCGAAAACCAACCGATAAATGCTTATTGCGATATTTTTTTTACCAAAAATAGGTAGAAGAATACGTATCGGCCTAAACTGAGGGGGAAAAAAATTATATTTTGGGGGGATATTTATAATAGCAAAAAGTAAAAAATATTGCGTTTTTTTTCAAAATTGTCGCTCTTTTTTTTGCGCAAAAAATAAACAAAACGCAGAGGTGATCAAATACCAACAAAAGAAAGCTCTATTTGTGGGGAAAAAAAACGCCAATTTTGTTTGGGAGCCATGTGGCACGACCGCGCAATTGTCAGTTAAAACGACGCAGTGCCGAATCGCAAAAAGGGGCAAGGTCCTTTACCTGAATTTTGGTCCGGGTTTTAAGTGGTAAAAAAAAGCTATTTCATTTCCTTCCATCAGTCAAAAAAAGTATAAAGTGGTCAATTGTTCACAGGTTGTTCATAGGCGCTACAAGTACTATACAATTTTCTGTAGAGCTCACATTGAGCTTGCCCACATTTTGCTTGCTGGAGCCGAGTCCAACGCAGGAGTTTTAATACTGGAGTTTTCTAATCTGTAACATCTGAAATTATTTTGTTGTCCTTCAAACTTTTGGGGGGCCGGACTATGGTCAGCAGAAGTGGAAATTTTCCTGGCATCATTGGAAATAAACATTGCCACATTTGGTATTAGTGGGACAGTGGGAGAAATGGTGCCCTACTGTTGATATCAGTTGGCAGAATAGTGTTGAATATCAATGGGAGGGATATGCTTCAAGGGCCAGATAAAGGCAAGCAAAGGGCCACATTTGGCCCACAGTTTGGACACCACTGACCTAGGCCCTGTACAAACTAATTTAGAATGAGTGACTGAACAAAGAATGTAAATGTATTAAATCAGTTATTCAGCTCTGTCTATACTACAGAGGACACAAAGCTATGCAGTGGAATAACATCCATACAGGATGTCTTCCAACTTGCAAGCTGACCACAATGCACTGTTTAATTGGGCAGCAATGTGGCAAATGAGGTTTAATGTTGATAAATGTAAAGTTATGCACTTGGAGGCTAAAAATATGTCCCAATACATCATACATACTAGGGGAATACCACCGAGAAATCAATGGTGGAGAAGGATCTATCTGGGTATTCTGGTAAAATAGATCTTAGGCCTAAGAGCATGCAATGCCAAGCTGTGAAGGAAGGAAGGAAGGAAGGAAGGAAGGAAGGAAGGAAGGAAGGAAGGAAGGAAGGAAGGAAGGAAGGAAGGAAGGAAGGAAGGAAGGAAGGAAGGAAGGAAGGAAGCTTTGCTTTTGTACTGTGTATTACAGATTAGTAGGACATAATCTATAATACACAGTTCAGTTTTGGGCAACGGTTTGCAAAAAAGTATATTGGGGAACTGGCGAAAAAGAAGGGCAACCGAAGTTATAAAAGCCACAGAGACATTCAGCTATGAGTAAAGATTACCTCAACCGATTTTCTTTTAAGAAGAGGAGATTAAGTTGCGATATATGACCAACACGTATAAAAACATAAGTGGTCCATACAGTGAACCTGGTTATTCATTTAGGGTCATCACACACTAAATACAGAAAGGCTTCTTCACAGTAAGAGCTATGAAAATGTGGAATAGGACTCCCTCAAGTGTTGGTTTTGGCCAGCTCAGATTGTTTTAAAAATGGCCTGGATTATTTTCTAAAATGCATAAAAATGTACTGGATACTAATATTTATAGGTAAAGTTAAGCCAGGGAATATCCAATTGCCTCGTCGAAGATCAGGGAAGATATTTTCCCCAGCTTGAGGAAATAGGATAAAAACAGGGGTGAACAGCTGCGCTAGATATGGTGATAACATAAAATTATATATGAACTGGAACATAAGTATTAAGTGTGTATGTTTTTTTTTTTTTTTTATAAAAACTAGTAACTCCCAGATTAAAATTAGATGAGTTCAGTATGTGGTTAAAAATCGCCAGTCCTGGAGTCTCAAACGTTCTATTTAGGGTCCTGTTCTCCCTTTGCAGCCTGGGGGACTGGTGTGATCTTACAGGGATCCAGACAAGGCTGAAAACCAGGAAACGAGAAGCAGCTGGTCGTGACTACACAGGAACAGGAAATGCGATTATTCACAGTGGCAAGGAATACATTTTAAAGCTACAGCTTCTTCATTAGACTATCCGATGACTACAGGACTGGCGATCTTCACCACATACTGAACTCATCTAAATTTAACCTGCGAGTTACTACTGGTTTCTATTAAATATATGATTTATACTGCACTCAGTATGGCGCCCCTCTGTTCCCATTTCTACATGGAGCAAAATTGGATTATGCTTTGTTTTTTTGCCTTTCTCTGGATCTGTGGGTATAGGATTGTGTATATGGGGGTTTTCGAATTGTTTTTATCCCCTGTGGGATAAACTGACTGGACTAATAAGATCTGCACTTTAATGTCCAGACACAGCTTTTAAATAATAATTCTACTGCAGGTAGGACTGGGTTTTATCAGAGGCAGCCAGTCAAGACCTCAAGAATGCTATGCAGCAAATATACAAAGGTCTGAAAAGTGCCACATATACTTGTACGGGCCTTGTACTCCAAGGCCCGTACCTTCGTCTGGAGCGTGCGGATGGATGCAGAATGCTCCTGCACAGTGTCGTCCTACTGGCCGGTCCGCCGCTTCATCTGCGACATCCGCGAGTGAAGTTTGTTTAGGTCCTAGCGTACGAGGCCAATGTCTAGCTGCACGGCCTCTATCTTGCCAGTCAGGGTGGCCTGACAGGTGGCCATCGTCGCCATCACCTCCTGGAAGCTAAGCTGCAAATCGGCCGGTTGCTCCGCCATCTGCAATGCCCTATTACAGGCACGTGTAGCAGGGGTCACCACGTGCAAGTCCGCTCTGGGTGACTCAGCGTCCACGATCGGCGGAAAGTACAACTTCTTCCCCGTGCCCGGTCTTAGGTGGCATCCGGAGAGCAACCGTAAAGTTTCAGGGTCCAATAAACAGGCAAGAGCAAGGATAAAAGACAATCAGCCAGCAGAGCTCTGAATCCAGTGTCCTTCTAGATCGCCCCGAAATCTTTTGCAATTACAAATGTTTAGGCATTCTCATGTTTTTGTTTGCATTGGGTAGGACATAAAAGTGGAGTAAAAAAAATGCCAAATCTGACATTCCATGCAAAACTCCAAAAAAATTGGATTTTTATTACAGATTACCTGTAAAATAATTTTCTTGGAGTACATCATGGACACACAGGTTTAATCATTACATAATGGATTATATCCGTCAGGTGCTGGACACTGGTGTAATCAATTAGACAGGAAGTTTCCTCCCTATATATCCCCTCCCATACTGGGAGCTTCTCAGTTTTTGTAGCAAAGCAATAAGTGTCCCAATATCCCCAAATAAGAGGGGCGGGAGCTCTGTGCCCTGTGATGTACTCCAAGATTGTAGCATCATACTCAAAAAGACTTGATGCTGCAATTTGTATCAAAGCTGCTTCAACAAAGTATTGCTCAAAGGCTGTGAATACTTCTATACATGGCATTTAATAAATTTGAAAAGATTTTAAACAAGCTTCTTTCACGTTATTATAGGGACTGTTTTTTTTTTAGAATGTTGAGGAAAATAACTAAATTTAATCCAATAGGAAATAGCCAACTGTAATGTAACAAAATGTATATAAAGTGAAGCGCTGTGAACACTTTTCGGATGCACAGTAGAACGTAGAAAATGTGTTAACTGAGCAGGCAAGTCTTGCATATTTAAGAAACAGACGAATGGTCCCAACAAGCCCAGGGGGCATCTACTGCTTTGGCAGGATTAATGGAGTTGTAAAGGAAAAAAAAAAATGTTGGCTAAAATTAATGTCTGCAAGGTAGACAGACAGAATAGTGTAATGATTCTGTTAAAAAACAAGTAAATTCCTATTAAATTCCTTCATCTATATCACCTCCGGCGTTCAAGTTCCTGTTCGCTCATTCACTTCCTGGTTTGCGGCACTCGTTCATGTAAGAACTACATTTCCCAGTATGCATTGCGGCACGCCCAGTAATTCACACCTCCTTGAAGTCTCTAACATGTAGAGAGCGTCCTGACGCACAGATGTAGTTCACAGGAGGGGGGCGAGCACATCACTGACCACCGCAGTAAAGTCTCCCTTCACGGTGGTGAGTAACAATCAGGAAGTGAACAGAACAGAGTAGAAATGGAGCAACTTCTGAGCAAAAACGAACAATGAGAAAGTGAAAAGGAGAAAGTGAAAAGAGGAATGTCTGCAGGTAAAGGATGCTTATTATGAAAAAAAATGTTTTCCTTTACAACCCCTTTAACAGTAACGGGATACAAGGGCCAACTTCCTTTGTTAACGACTTAACTAGACCAAGGAGTGTGACAGACCTAGCAGGGACAGAGACTTTTGGAGAGGACTGAATGCTAGCCTCTTGCCTTGCGATAATGGGCCCTGGCATTTGGGGGGAAAATGCTCTTTGTGAGTTGTATGCCTAGGGGACCCTTGGGGTGGTGTTACTTTGGATTCAGGTCCATGTCCCCCCCAAGACACAAAAACTCTGGGAACCCTGTATATGCCATAAGGAGTGACCGATTCATAATGTTGGGACATATACTGTTAGATGCTGATGTCATCAACTCCAGCCACCTACCTGTCTGTTATAATGTAAATGAGTCTAGTATAACTTCTAAGGGTCTTTCACCCATTGTTAGTTGTGTTAATTAACCCTGCAATTGTATGAAGGAGTTCTGTGTTGGGGTGTATGATAAAATGTATTGTAGTTAGGGAGTCGCATTGGCTGCTTTAAGCGATTGGTTAATTAGCTCATATTAATTTATGTTTGTTTACAGGTTTATTGTTAGATTAATATGAGCAGAAGGTAGGAACTTCCTCCTCTTCTACTGTATATAAGACTTGTATTTTGGTTCTAATAAACAGTCCATATTCAGCAAACAAGTATCGTCTTGTTTGTTGATAGTGGTTGGAATATCTGATATCTATATTCAGACTGTAATGAAGCGGTATATGACGAAAGCACTCAAGCGGAGTGTGGGACATTTTATTACATTGGTGGCAAGCAGTGAGAAGCTTCCTGCAGTCTGGAACATCCAAACTTCCACCTGGATCCAAGGTCTGGATAGCAGGAGAGGAGAGGTACAGATACCGGCGGACATGGAAGAGGAATTCAGAAGGAGGTTGCGAGAGATGCAGATGGTTTGATTTGAGTTTGGAATGGTTTTGATTTCTCTGCACTGCGAAGTCTGGAAGGAAACGCTAGCCAGTGAGCAGCGACACCAGGGAAAAAAGTTCTCCCCTCCATCCAGGAAAGGTACCAGTCGTAGTATGGATTAAGTGTGAAAAACGCACAGGGAGCAGACAGCTGAATTACGCAGGCTGGTCTGTACAGAGATGCGGCTGGATGAGAGCTACAGAGCCTTCTGTTGGCATGTATCCCAAGCATGCCCTTGGATAGCGGATTACAGCCCAATGGACAGCTTTGGCTACGGTGGCCTGGGACTGTTGTATGTGAAGCCGACAGGTGATCCCCAACTTTGGGAGCGATTTGAACGAAATCACGGATTTCAGAGAAGGGCTACTGAATGTCTCGGAAGTGCACTGGAAGATATAGATTTTCTGGCTGTTCAGGAATGGGAGCTGGAGATCGCCTACAGGCGGCTGCTAGACACTGCTCAACACCAAGGCTGGGCTCCCTTTGCCTTGAAGTCAAGCTAGCCAGACGACTGGCTAGCTTGACTTAAAGTCTTCACCCCTCATCAGAGGACACCTGCCTTTATTCGTAGATGGGAAGTTAGGAGTGCCCCCCCCCCCCCCGTTTTTTCTGCTACAGTGTTTTCTGTGAGACCCCACCTCCGGCTCGCTACCTGGTTGCCAAGTCCAATTTATGCCCATTAAGACATTGGGTCACGGTGTGATTGTCTGTTTTTATATCATTTAGATGATTGGCAGACCGTTTGCTGCAAATGCCTATGACAACGTAATGTGATTGGAGATCATGTGAACTATAAGAGTTCACTTTGCCCGACTAACGCATGTCCAAACCAGGTGGAGGTTTGGGACCTTGTTAGTCAAACTTTTGATGGGGGAGAAAAGTGAGACACCTAGTCGGGACAGAGACTTTTGGAGAGGACTGAAGGCTAGCCTCTTGCCTTGCGATCATGGGCCCTGGCATGGGGGGGACGTGGCTCCATATTAGGAGGAGTGACCGATTCATAATGTTGGCACACATACTGTTAGATGCTGATGTCATCAACTCCAGCCACCTACCTGTCTGTTATATTTTAAACGAGTCTAGTATAACTTCAAAGGGTCTTTCACCCATTGTTGGTTGTGCCAATTAATCCTGCAATTGTATGAAGGAGTTTTGTTTTGATATTTTACCTCCACGTAGGTCCGCATGAAACTTCCTGAACCTAAACTGTCTGCATTTGGGGTGATGTACCCACACAGATGTCAGATTGGGAACAGCAGCTATGCCTGTGCAGCCGTTGCATCCCAACTGACATAAATGGGACTGCCTGTTCTGGAGTGCACGAAACACCTGTGCTACCCCGTGCAGGAAAACATGGCCCTCCATGGGCATACCACTTTAGTATGCCACATGTGAATGATACTTTAGTAGTACTTTAGCAGGAATTTTGTAAGTTATGTTGTGTTTATTTACATTTGTGCAATTATGGCGTGGCCAAAATAAAAAAAACACATCGGGAGCACTTTTTATTCTACAGGTCATGTGCTTTTAGAAAATATATGGTTTGGGGGGGGGGGGGGGGGGTCTTTAACAAACCCTGAAAGCTGTAAAAAAGGGAAAAATAAAAAAGCAATGGAAAATTGCAAAAATGGTCTGGCCACCTGAGTAAAAATGGAGCACAGGAATTGACCAAGATTGAGATTTAAATCAAAACCTTGAATGCTGTAACCTCATGCTGTAACCTGCTGTATTTAAAAAAAAAAAAAACAGGGGAGGGGGGCAGGAGAGGGTTGGTGTTGGCCACAAGCAAGGGGCCCAGGCTGTGCTTTTGTGCCCACCTCCCTTCCTAGAACCCAAAGAATTTTGCTGTGCCTACAATGAACAAATGTTGAACAATTCAACAAAAGGGGGGGGGGGGGGGAACTAAAAATTTTAATCTTGCCATACATTAAAAGGGAATTGGCAATTTTTTTATGTAGATGCCTTGTGTCCTGAGATTTGGGGATTTTACATGTATATCATTGTCTATATTGGCAAATGAGTGTTTACTGTGTGGAGAACAGTGAACAATCTATAGTGAATAAACTATACGACACAGACATTATAAGTTGTACACCACCAGAAACAGAGTGTCAATGGATTGCCAATACATGCATGGCTACAGAGGTCAATACATGAAGATCTGAGATATCTAGAGAGTGTTAAGAGTCCTAGCCCATGGAGCATTCCACAGACGCCTGTCCATTTTCTTTTTAATTTATTTTTTTTGAGCTGGAGCTCAAAAACGCTGCGGTAGCGTTTTTAGTGTTTGACATCTGGTGTTTTTACAGCTCTAACGCTGGAGCTTCAGAACGCACTGGTTCGGTTTTTTTTTTTGCAGCTTAAAAACGGCCCAGCCATCTACAGCTCAAAAACGTCATGGTGGGCATGAGGCCATAGAATAACATGGAGAGCCGTTTTTAAGCTGCAAAAACGCTCAGAAAAGTGGCTGTAAAAACATCCATGAAAATGAAGCCTTAAACTCGGTTCACATTGGGGATTCCTGTCAGGCTGGGAGGAAGAGGAGGAGGAGAGAAAACAGCACATTACATGTTAAGACCTACCCCAAAAATAAGCCCTACTGTGTCTTTTGTTGCCAATATATACAGTGGCTACGGAAAGTATTCAGACCCCCTTAAATTTTTCACTCTCTTATATCGCAGCCATTTGCTAAAATCATTTAAGTTAATTTTTTCCCTCAAGGTATACACTACTCTATAGTGACAGAAAAACACAATTGTTGACATTTTTGCAGATTTATTAAAGAAAAACTGAATTATCACATGGTTTTAAGTATTCAGACCCTTTGCTCAGTATTTAGTAGAATCTCCCTTTTGATCCAATACAGCCATGATTCTTTTTGGGAAAGATGCATCAAGTTTTTGACACCTGGATTTGGGGATCCTCTGCCATTCCTCCTTGCAGATCCTCTCCAGTTCTGTCAGGTTGGACAGCCATTATTAGGTCTTTCCAGAGATGCTCAATTGGGTTTAAGTCAGTGCTCTGGCTGGGCCATTCAAGAACAGTCACGGAAGTTGTTGCGAGTTCCCCGAGGGGCTTTGAGTTGCAGAAACAGTTATCAAATA
Organism: Rana kukunoris; assembly: GCA_029574335.1. Taxonomy (NCBI): domain Eukaryota; kingdom Metazoa; phylum Chordata; class Amphibia; order Anura; family Ranidae; genus Rana; species Rana kukunoris. The sequence continues at coordinate 269,547,838 of CM056059.1, read as the reverse complement.
ATAATCCAAAAAATGTAAAAATAGAATTAACATAATAACATGGTTTATTTGGAAGGAAAAGGGTTACAGAGTAAAGGTGATCCTCCAATAAAAATGACCTCTGGACAATAATGTAGAAACATTTGTATACAGTTATATATGGATTGAATGTAATAAATAAATAAACTTATGCGCAAGACCCCCATGCGTTTCGACCCTCGAGTTGCTGTGGGTCATCTTCAGGGGGAAATAAGGTAGTAGACATAGGTTCTATATGAAAAAATATATATATATATATATATATATATATATATATATATATATATATATATATACACACACACACACACGTACAATGATGAAACCTGTTTAATTACACAAACAAGAACAACATAACTGTGTAGTAATGATATAAAGTCCATTTTGCAGACAATAAAATATAATAAAAAAAATGTGTATATATACATATATACACACATACACACATGCACACACGCGCACATAATTACCGAGGTGAGCGTCATAACCTGGAAAAGGGTGGTCGACCCAGGGCTTCCACCACTGGGAGCAGGCAATCCGAGAGGGACACCCAAGAAGGGGGGAACGGGAGGCCAGGGTTGAACAGATAGGCCGAGATGGGGGAAAGGTGGGCCGTCCTCATGCCTAAGGGAAATCGCAAAAAAGCGGTATCCCACGCTGGACCGGGGGGGGGGGGCGGAAGCAAGGAGGAGCACGGAGATAGGATGGAGAAAGCCAATACCAGACGAAGTGGGCAAGACGCCTAAGGGCTCAGAACGCACCTTCCTAAAACAAAATGATAAAACAAGGTTACCGGCCCGATGGTATGACAGTGCACAGTCAAAAGACCAAAATAAAAAGGAGAAAAGGTGTGTGAAAGGGAGAGAAAAGAAAAGAAAAAAAAAGAGAGGAAAGGACAGGTTGAGGAAAAGAGGTGTGAGTAGGAGGGGAGGATGTGGAGGGACGACAAGAAAGTGAAGGCTAGGGCGAGAGAGAAAAAAGAAAAAAAAGAAAAAAAGAGAAATGAAGGGAAAGGATAAGTAGAATGAGGAATAGAAAAGAAAAACGGGGATAATGAATGGAAGGTGAAAGGGAGAGTGTGGGGAATGTGATGAGTGAGTGAGTGCCTCACGGCAGGCGTGGGGGGGGGGGGGGTTTCCGAGTCCTTTCTCGGCTGCCCCCATTGCTCCACAGCGGCCTTCTCCATCTGGCCGCTAGGAGGAGCCCTCTAACCTGCCGGTGGCGTCCCGAGATCCTCCACTACGTCCATGGCGTCGCCGCGCATGAGCGCCTGCGCGGCACGCGATGACGTCACGTTGACTCGACGGTGGAAGTGACGGCGGTGCCCGGGAACCTGTTTTTCCGGAACACTGGGGAAGCCGCTCCATGGTGTCCACCTAGGTGGCTGCCTGGGTCCCCATGCGTTTGGCTTGGTGTGTGTGGGGGGGGGGGGGGGGGACATAGGGGTGGAGTCGCCACTTAGGCAGGCCCAGTGTGGACCCACCCACCCATCCCTTCTTAAATTGCGCAGCCAAAAGGAGCTCCTATCACAGAGCCCCACTGGCGGATGTCATGGAGAGCTGACTTACTACCCAGTCTGACAAGTGAGTAATGGCCGCACTAGCCATACGGCCCCTTGAACCGACATTAGTTTACTCTCTCACATCCCAAGGGAATTTTAATATTTTCCCTTTATATTTTCCTAGAGATCCCCACGACATTTTACCCAGTCCACTTTATACTCATCTAGAGCAGGGGTCTCCAAACTTTTCAAACAAAGGGCCAGTTTATTGTTCTTCAGCCTTTAGGAGGGCCGGACTGTGGCCAGCGGGGGCAGAAAAACCCCCTGGCCAACATCGGTGAGAATATGACCTCATAGTTTGCGATCAGTAGGATAAAGAGTAGTGCCCCTACTAGTAGGAGTAATTGTAACTCATCATTGGTGTCAGTGAAAGAAAAAATGCCCCCTTGTTGGGGTCAGTGGGAAGAATAGTGCCTCATATCAGTGGGAGGAATAAAGTCCTGAGGGCCGGATAAAAGCTAGCAAAGGGCCACATCTGGCCCTCGGGCCGCAGTTTGGAGACCCCTGATCTAGAGGGATCCTCTAGTACCATTTTACAGGTCAGTGCCCAATGACACCATTCTACCTTCTGACAGTCCAGCTAACAACTTCTCTTCCCCTTCTGTTCATTAGTCTTCTGACTGTTTTGTACTTCTCTCTAACGATCCACCACACATCATGCTTTATCTAACACTCCTTTTCACATTTTGGGCATCAGTCTGCCCATCATACATTCACTCCAATTACACCGCACACTCTACATCCTTCACTTTTTGCATTATTTTTTACCCCACATTTTCTTTCCCCTTACCTCCCACCAGCACATCCCAGGTATTAGTATACCCACCACACGTTCACTCCATCCACACCTCACTCTTCACATTCCCCACACTCTACCTTTCACCTTCACCTTCCATTCATTATCCCCATTTTTCTACTTATCCTTTCCCTTCATTTCATTTTTTTTCTCTCTTTTCTCTCTCGCCCTAGCCTTCACTTTCTTGTCGTCCCTCCACATCCTCCCCTCCTACTCACACCTCTTTTCCTCAACCTGCCCTTTCCTCTCTTTTTTCTTTTCTCTCCCTTTCACACACCTTTTCTCTTTTTATTTTCGTCTTTTGACTGTGCACTGTCATACCATCGGGCCGGTAACCTTGTTTTATCATTTTGTTTTAGGGAGTTGTGTTCTGAGCCCTTGGGCGTCTTGCCCACTTCACCTGGTATTGGCTCTCTATCCTGTCCCCCCGTGCTCCTCCTTGCTTCCGCCCCTCCCCCCCCCCCCCCGGTCCAGCGTGGGGTACTGCTTTTTTGCGATTTCCCTTAGGCATGAGGACGGCTCACGTTTCCCCCATCTCGGCCTATCTGTTCTATCCTGGCCTCCCATTCCCCCCTTCTTGGGTGTCCCTCTTGGATTGCCTGCTCCCAGCGGTGGAAGCCCTGGGTCGACCACCCTTTCCAGGTTATGACGCTCACCTCGGTAGAGATAAGAGATAAGAGATAGATAGATATAGATAGATACACACACAATTTTTTTTTATTATATTTTATTGTCTGCAAAATGGACTTTATCTATATCATTACTACACAGTTATGTTGTTCTTGTTTGTGCAATTCAACAGGTTTCATCATTGTACTTATATATATTTTTTTTTTCATAAAGAACCTATGTGCGCAACCTTATTTCCCCCTGAAGATGACCCACAGCAACTCAAGGGTCGAAACGCGTCGGGTCTTGCGCATAAGTTTATTTATTCATTACATTCAATCCATATATAACTGTATACAAATGTTTCTACATTATTGTCCAGAGGTCATTTTTATTGGAGGATCCTTCCAAATAAACCATGTTATGTAAATTCTATTTTTACATTTTTTGGATTATTATTTGATAACTGTTTCTGCA
>CM056059.1:269386877-269539377 GCA_029574335.1 Rana kukunoris | reverse complement strand
ACCACTTTCATCCCAAGCCCAGTCTGGCACTCCTCTCCTAGATGCAAAAATCATTTTTTGCTATAAAATTACTCAGAACCTCAGACCCTAGGGAATACAATGGAGGTATTTCCAACTTTGCTGCACGGTATATGCGCAAAAAAAAAGTGTTTTTGGAAAATGTTTAATTAAAAAAAAAAGTTAACATAATTTTTTGTATAATGTCAAATATGATGTAATATGAGTCACCATGTTTACATCTTCCGACTTCATAACATCGCGCCTGGCATCTGAAGGTCAGATTTCCAGAAACCATCTGGTCTGCTGTATTCTGTATGGTAAACGGCCCCTGCAAGGCCGATTCATTCTCCAGCTCTTCGATCGCATAGGTGAGCCATTAGAAGCACTGGGACTTCCCCTCCCGGTGCCTATAAAAACAATCAAGCTGCTGAATAGCTAATATGATCAGGGAATCACTGGTAGAAAAAGATATCTGAATGATGCCTACTACTCAAAATCAAAAGAGAAAAACTCCCGCAATGGGTTGTAGTGCTTTCACTTGTGCCTGCCAAAAGCCAGGGCCAAGGCAATCTGTGTTATTTGGGAGGAGTAAGCATTTCTTAATAGCTTTTTAAAGTCAATTGCATTTGGGGGAGCAGAAAAATTGCAGTAAGCAGAACTTTAATTTTAATGGGAAGTTTGAATTTATCAAATCGGAATAGTTAAAAATAATGTAGCTGATAAAAAGACACTAGGTATTAGGGGTGCAACGGATCATCACCTATCCATGACCCGAACGGGTCACCCCGTTCGCATCGGCACACACCGGGATCCGCGAAGCGCTCCGGAGCCTCGGCCTAGGAAAGTCCCGGCTTCGGCTGAGGTCTGCACTACTGGGGGGGGGGGGGTGGATTACTGTCTGAGGTCTGCACTACGGGGGGGGGGTTACCGTCTGAGGTCTGCACTACGGGGGGGGGGTTACCGTCTGAGGTCTGCACTACTGGGGGGGGGGGTTACCGTCTGAGGTCTGCACTACTGGGGGGGGGTTACCGTCTGAGGTCTGCACTACTGGGGGGGGGTTACCGTCTGAGGTCTGCACTACTGGGGGGGGTTACCGTCTGAGGTCTGCACTACTGGGGGGGGGGGGGGGGGGTTACCGTCTGAGGTCTGCACTACTGGGGGGTGTCTGTACTGAGGGGGGGACCAAAGTGGGCGGGGGGGGTGACACGATCTTTATTATTTTTTTGCACCGAGTGACACCACTGCAGTAGGGGGGGGGGAGATGTGGATATTACAGTGCGGGGGGGGGGGGGGGAGAGAGACGACATGTGGATATTACAGTGGTGGAGATTATTTTTTTTGCGCTGATCCGAAAAATGATCCGATCCGTGACTCCTGATCCAAAAAACGATCCGAACCGTGAGTTTTTTGATCCGTTGCACCCCTGGTAGGTATCAAAGTTTTATGCAATAAAAAAATATATCATTTAACACTGCTGAAATAATGGAAGAGTAGATCAGTACAAAATTACTGTTCAACGGCATAAAAAAATAGTTTATAAAATCTAGGGCCGAAACAACTAATAGATTATGAAATTAATAGATTACCATTTTTATAATCGATTAATCGGCCAGTAACATAATGGTGTTAAATAAAAAAATAAAAAAAATTGCCCCTTTATAGTACAAAAAAAACCAAACCGCTACTGTAAATATTACTTTTACTGTCCCACAGTAAAAAAGGAACCCCTTACAAGTAGCGATTATTTGATCTTTTTGTACCAATTTTAGTTTTTTTTAACCCCATTATGTTACTAAACATCTCATGCCTGGGTCACACCTTTGTTTTTTGGAACTTTTTGCAGAAACACTACAGTTCATCGACATGGTTTCCTACGGGACACGTTCACATTAAGGATTTTTCCAGCTGCTGCATATTTGGAAAGGGCAGGACTTTTTTTCTTTTTTTTTTAAACAGAAACGTTTTTTCGGTTCAATATACTTCAATGAATAAGCTGCAGAAAAGAATGTAATGCATTTTTGCGGCAATTTGTGTTTTTTAATCTGCCCAACAGCAAATTGGTCCAAAAAATTTAATAAAATAAATGTAAAAAGACAAATCACAGCAAAATTACCTTTTATTACAGTTATTAACCAATCAAAACAATAAAATCGCCCATCGATTATGAAAAAATAATCGTTAGTTGCAGCCCTAATAAAATCAGTACATTTTTTTTCATAAGCTCTACACATAACACAAATCATTCCAAATACACATAAATCAAACAACAAAAAATGAGCGTCACTTCAGTGTGAAACATACCAATCCAGAAACTAACCTGTGTGAGTATTCAGGTGATTTCTAAGCAAAGTAACAGTTCTGAAAGCTCTTCCACACAAGTGGCATTTATGAGGTCGCTCATCCGTGTGACTCTTCATGTGGCGATCAAGATTTGACCGTCTGGGGCAAGTATAGCTACACAGCTCACACTGGAAGGTTTTCTTTACACCTGAACAACAAAATCAGAAAATTATGTCTACTGTAGTTTATGTGGTTTATATCTCAAACACACTTTATTAGATCCTACTACTTTAGGAATAAGGGTTTACATTTTACAGAAGATCACATTCGTATTCAACGTTTTAAAGACCTGTAAATTGAACTTGGACAGCTTGCTGCTGAACCATTAACCTAAAGCAGCCCATAGACGATTCTACTAGCGGGTTGAACACACAAATTAAAAAAACAAAAAAAAACAAACACCTGACCCAATTCCCCAATCCACACAATTGCTGCAGGTATAGCAATCCTCCCTGCTGAGCCTTCACCATCCTCAGAATACACTGATCAGCACTGTCGGCAGCACTGATCGAGCAGCATTTATCAGACACGCTGCTTGTCCCTATTCACAGTGTAAACCACGGTCCCCATTCATGGATCAAAATGCGGTCAGTCTCTGCTGAAGCAGCTGAATTTTGATCTATGTATTGCCAGTTTAATGAATAACCATTATCCACAGAAACCTTTTTCATTAAATTCATGAAGGAAAATCGACAAAAAAACATAAGCATAAGCTGTGTCTTCAAACTATACCTTACTAATTATTAGCAGAAAGCAGGAATAGAAGAACAGTTCCTGAAACAGTAATTCCAGATAATGGACTGTATGATTTAGGGCCTCTTTACAGTGGTACACTAACTTTCCGACACAACAAAAAAGCACATGAAAATGTCTTTACTCCTGTGTAACGGTTCACAGCAGTGCGTTGCATTTTGAAAAGTTCTGCATGCAGCATCTTCTGTTACAACACAATGGCAACACACCAAAAACCCGCCTGTATTTTTGGTGCGTTACTTGTTTAAAACGTACAAGTTTCACTGCTGCATACTGGGAGTCAGGAATCCCGAAAATGCACCAATACACACCGGAAACGCATTTAGAACACCAATGTGAAAGGGGCCTTACCTCGCTGTAAGATGCATGCTTACATGCCTGGGGTCAGCTACTCTGTTTCCATGAAGACGACCTAAGCTAAAAGTGTCCAACTGCTTGCTGCCCACCCACAGAACTGCCAGGATTGGCAAAGTACAACCAGGATTGGCAAAGGACAGGTACATCACCTAGCACATGTGTGCTAGAACCCCCCCTAGGGTTGATCACTGTTATTTAATATATGATCAGATGGAAGCACATGCATTTATAATGGATAGGTAGGGGACAAGTGAGCCTGGAAGGAGCCACCTCTCCTTTAAAAAAGGGACAGGGTCACACTGAACACCAAGCATATATATAACAGCAAGAGCGCCAGTGCATTACCTGACCAATATATTCAAGGTACAAAAAAGTGGCCACTGCCCCCACCAATAATCAGTTATAGGTGGGGGCAGTGGTCACGTTTTTGTATATATTGGTCCTGCCCACCCCCGACATCCAACCTCAATTTTGACAGCTCCTCTCTTCATACAGTTTCACACACCGCATCGCTGCTCTGCCAACAGTGTGAGGAAGGGAGGAGGAACCTCACGTTCCTCCTCCCTTCTCCACACTCTGCTGGCAGAGGTGCGGCCAGTGTTCAATATCGGCCCAGTTTGGATAATGCAGATTTCTCCAAAATGGCCAAATATCGTGTCCAATGACGGAGCGATCACTTGTAAACAGACCGGCGTCATGTGCCGACGCCAGTTCCTCCCTCCTCTCTCTGTAGAGTGTGAGAGGAGAGGGGAGGGAGCGGATGGCAGCGGCAGTGCTGCGGGCTGGATCTGTGACAAATGTAGTCACAGATCCATCCATCCCTCCCGGGGGGCAATACTCTGGGGGGCAATACTCTGGGGGGCAATACTCTGGGGGGCAATACTCTGGGGGGCAATACTCTGGGGGGCAATACCCTGGGCATACAGCGCCCCTGTCCCCGTGAGCTTGCATGCAGAAGCGAACGCATACGCAAGTCCCGCCCACATATGAAAACGGTGTTCAAACCACACATGTGAGGTATCTTTATATAATGTTTTGGGGTTTTATGTAATTTTCTAGCAAATAAATTATGATTTTTACATGTAGGAGAGAAATGTCAGAATTGGCCTGGGTGCTCCCTGCATGTTGGGCCTCTGTATGTGGCCGCACTGTGTAAAAGTCTCACACATGTGGTATCGCCATACTCGGGAAGAATAGCAGAATGTGTAATTTGTGGTATACATATGCTGTGTGTGAAAAATAACCTAATATGAAAATTTGATGAAAAAAAAAAAAATCTTGATTTTGCAAAGAATTGTGAGAAAAAAATGACAACTTTAAAAAACTCACCAGGCCTCTTTCTAAATACCTTGGAATGTCTTCTTTCCAAAAAGGGGTCATTTGGGGGGTATTTGTACTTTTCTGGGATGTTAGGGTCTCAAGAAATAAGAGATGCTGTCAGTACATCAGGTGTGATCAAATTGATCAATTTTCAGTAATTGGTACCATAGCTTGTAGACCCCACAACTTTCACCCAGACTAAATATCCAAATTTATTTTTATTTTTTTACCAAAGATATGTAGCAGTATACATTTTAGGCCAAATTTATGAAGAAAAATTACTTTTTTGCAAAATGTTATAATAGAAATGAAGAAAAATTATTTTTTGCAAAATGTTGTTCTTTTTTCATTTATAGAAAAAAAAAAAAAAAACAGCAGAGGTGATCAAATACCACCAAAAGAAAGCTCTATTTGTGGGGGGAAAAAAAGGACAAAAATTTCATTTAGTTACAGTGTTGTATGACTGAGTTATTGTCATTCAAACTGTGAGAGCACCGAAAGCTGAAAATTGGTCTGGTTATTAAGGGTGTTTAAGTGCCCAGTGGTCAAGTGGTTAAAGTGTCGCCAAACCCGCTATGGATTCTGATGCAGGAGAGTGGAATGTGTACTGCTGCCAAGGATCTGCATACCAAAGCGCTACTAGTAAGGATGAGCTTCAGCGTGCTTGCAAAACACCCACGTGCAGAGCCCGCCAGGAAGTTGGCACTGAGATAATCACAGGTATTGTCCCGGCTGCAAAGATCGGGAAATGTCTCACTGCCTGTAATTAGCGCAGTGCAGACTTCCGATCGGGACCCCCTCCGCTGCGTGCAGCGGACGGCTTACCTTGGGGAGCGATCCGACTCGAGGGGGCGGCTGTTCGTTTCTGTCCGCCCCCTCGTGATCAATCCCATGCTCCCACGGCCGTGTCACTTCCTCTGCCTGCTAAATGAAAACATAGGCAGAGGAAGTGATGCAGCTCTTATCTCGGCGGTATTTTCAAACCGCCGAGATGAGAGAAGAGTCACAGTAAGTCTGCACCAACACTACAATGACACCAGTACACATAGGCACATTTAACCCCTTGCGATCACCCCCCACCCCCATGTCACTGAATGCAGTGATCATATATGTACTGATCACTGCATTTAGTGTCAGTGTGACAGGCAGTTAGTGTTAGGTAAAGGGTAGCCCCGTACCCCCCCAATAAAGTTTTAACCCCTTGATCACCGCCTTAGTTAACCCTTTCACTCCCTATTGCCAGCGTCACCAAGCGATCATTTTTCTGATCGCTGTATTAATGTCATTGTTTTTTTTTATTGCCATTTTTTTTTTACTAAAGACATGTGGCTGAATAAATTTTGGCCTAAATGTTTGACTAAAATTGAGTTTATTCAATTTATCTTATAACAAAAAGTAAAAAATATTTTTTTTTCAAAAATGTCGCTATATTTTTGTTTATAGCGCAAAAAATAAAAATCGCAGAGGCAATCAGATACCATCAAAAGAAAGCTCTATTTGTAGGAAGAAAAGGACGCAAATTTTGTTTGGGAGCCACGTCGCACGACCGCGCCGAATTGTAAAAACGCCTCTGCATTTAGCAGCATATTGGTCCGGGGGCTTAAGTGGTTAATTAGTGCACCATTTTGTATATTCGTTTTTTTTGTGAGGTCCACAGCAGAGCACATGTACTCTATGTTCACACCTCAGTAAAAAGGCATACGACAGCCCGCCTGTAGTTTGCCAAAAGGCACCTGAAAGACTCAAAAGGAAGGAACAAAATTCTCTGAAACAAAGATTGAACTATTTGGCCCGAATGGCAAGCATGTCTGGAGGAAACCAGGAACAGCTCATTACCTGGCTGACCATCACTACAGTGCCGCATGATGGTGGTGGTGGCACCATCATGCTGTGGGGATGTTTTTTCAGTGGCAGGAAATTGGAGACTAGTCAGGATCTAGGGAAAGAGGAATGCAGCAACGTTGAGATATCCCTGATGAAAACCTGTACGGGACAACTCTGAATGTCCTTGAGTGGCCCAGACTAATCATTTTGTTACCGGGCCTATTTTGGCACTTTTCTCCTTTATGTAAAAATCACAATATTTTTGCTAGAAAATTAATCAGAACCCCCAAACATTATATATATTTTTTTTAGCAGACACCCTAGGGAATACAATGGCGGTCATTGCAACTTTTTTTCTCGCACGGTATTTGCGCAATCATTTTTCAAACGCCTTTTTTTTTTTTAGGGAAAAAAACTGTTTCATGAATTAAAAAACAAAACAGTAAAGTTAGCCCAATTTTTTGTATAATGTGAGAGACAATATTACGCCGAGTAAATAGATACCCAACATATCACGCTTTAAAATTACGCGCACTCATGGAGTGGCGCCAAACATCAGTACTTAAAAATCTCCATAGGCGACGCTTTACATTTTTTTACAGTTTGCCATTTTTGAGTTACAGAGGAGGTCTAATGCTAGAATTGTTGCAGACGCTCTAACGCACGCGATGATACCTCACATGTGGGGTTTGAACAGCGTTTACATATGTGGGCGGGACTTGCATGCGGGTTCGCTTCGGCATTATTTTATTTTTTTTACTTCATTTTTTTATTTTTACACTTTTTTTTACATTTTTTTTTTTTTATCACTTTTATTCCTATTACAAGGAATGTAAACATCCCTTGTAATATAAATCACTGTGACAGGTCCTCTTTATGGAGAGATGTGGGGTCAATAGGACCCCACATCTCTCCTACAGGCTTACAAGCATTTAAAATCGGTGAAAAAAAAAAACGTTTACATGCCGACAGCCGCGATAGCGGCTTTGTTTACTTCCGGGTACCGGGCGTGACGTCATAACGCCGCACCCAGTCCTCCGACGGGCATAGAGATGACTGTTACGGTCAATTACTACCAAAAAAAAAAAAAACTATATTTGTGGGGAGGGGTACAGCATTGCATTAATGCACGATAACCAGTTAAAGGATAATTTTTTTTATTGGCACATACCACATACTTTAACCACTTCCCATCCGGCCTATGGCAGAATGGCAGCCACACAGTGGTTCAGTTATCCTGACTGGGCATCATATGACATCCAGCAGGATGACAGGGGCCACACATCGTGGAGATCGGTGGTGCAGCGTGTCAGTCTGACACACCCCTACGCCGATCTCAGACGGAGGCTCTTTACTGTGTAATCAGCCATGTCCAATCACGAAGTAAACAGGAAGAGCAGTTGATTGGCTTTTCCTCACTTGCGTCTGACAAACTAAAGTAGAGGAGAGACGATCGGCTGCTCTCCTGATTGTGGGGGGGGGGGGGGGTCTGTGCGGATTATCAGCACCAATCCAGTTTGGTTTTACAAACCATCACTGCCCTCTATTGGCTCTCTGGCTCCGTACATCAGAGACAGGAAAGAGCAAAAACTAAACTGAAAATGTAGGCACATTATATGATTGATTTTTATCTATTTTTAATCATTTTTAAAAGTAATCAGTTAACTATTATGTCCCTATACTATGTAAACGGTAATTTCAGCAAAAAAAATAAAAATTCCTTCACAACTCCTTTAACTACTTGCCGACCGCCCACCGTCGTTCTACGTCGGCACTTTAAAGATGGATATCTCGGTAACGGCAGCAGCTGCTGCCACAACCGAGATATCCATCTCTTCAGTGGGCGGTCGGTCAAACGATAATAGCGGTCTCCGCGGCGGATCCGCCGCAAGATCGCCGTTATCGGTGGCGGGCGAGGGACCCCCCCTCCCGCTGCCCTCTGCCGCTTATTGGAGCTGTCGGTAGCGGTGGAGGCGATCGGGTCCTCTCCTGTGCTCAGTGGGGATGCGAGTGAGGGAAAAATTTCCCTCATCCGTCCCTGTAGCTCTGCTGGACGGAAGTGACGTCAAAAAGTCAGTCCCGCCCAGCGTCTTAAAGAGACATTTTTTTTTATGTCATTTGAAAAAAGACATTTTACATTTTTTATTTGCATTTAAGCCTAAATATGAGATCTGAGGTCTTTTTGACCCCAGATCTCATATTTAAGAGGACCGGTCATGCTTTTTTCTATTACAAGGGATGTTTACATTCCTTGTAATAGGAATAAAAGTGATCAATTTTTTTTTTATTTATTTTAGTGTTAAAAATTGGTAAAATAAATAAAAAAAAATACGAAAACACCCCAAAAATTTTTTGAAATCGCCCCATCGAGCTCGCGCGCAGAAGCAAGCGCATACGCGAGTAGCGCCCGCATATGAAAACAGTGTTCAAACCACACAAGTGAGGTATTGCCGCGATCGTTAGAGCGAGAGCAATAATTCTAGCCCTAGACCTCCTCTATCTCAAAAAATGCAACCTGTAGAATTTTTTAAACGTCGCCTATCGAGATTAAGGGTAAAAGTTTGACGCCATGCCACGAGCGGGCGCAATTTTTAAGCGTGACATATTGGGTATCATTTTACTCAGCGTAACATTATCTTTCACAATATGTAAAAAAATTGGGCCAAATTTATTGTCTTATTTTTTTTATTTAAAAAAATGTGAATTTTTTATAATAAAAAAAAAGTGCGCTTGTAAGACCGCTGCGCAAATACGGTGTGACAAAAAGTATTGCAATGACTGCCATTTTATTCTCTAGGGTGTTAGAAAAAAAATATGTATAATGTTTGGGGGTTTTAAGTAATTTTCTAGCAAAAAACAATGTTTTAGTCTCGTAAACACCGAATCTGAAAAACAGGCTCGGGGCTTAAGTGGTTAAAGGACCGCCTCCTGCACATTTACATCGGCAGAATGGCACGGCTGGGCACATGCATGTACAGGTACGTGCTGTGCAAGTACCCAGCCGTGGTCCAAAGCTCCGGGACCGCGGGACTCGTGGACCCGATCGCCGCTGGAGTCCCGCGATCAGTCCCCGGAGCTGAAGAACGGGGAGAGCCGTGTGTAAACATGACTTCCCACCTACAGCCACACCCCCCTACAGTTGTAAACACACAAGGTCACACATAACCCCTCCATAGAGGGTCTTTAGGTGAGTTTATATTTATAATCACACAGAGCACTCTGCACGCTATTGTGTTAGGGATTGCGCTCATCACTTGTTTCTTATATCTTATTTTTTTTCAGTGATTTGTACACTTAGATTTGAGCAGCGATCTCGTTCAGTACACTTATTTCCTATTGTATTTATTCACTAGGCTAGCGCTGAAGCTTTTCTTGATAAATAAAAAAAATAAAATGTAAATAATAATCAAAAGAGAAAAAAAAAAAAAAGTAAAACTGACTGTGAAGGACTTTTATGCATTCGTCTATATACTTCAGTGTAATTCTCTCCCTGCTATTTTTAATGTCTGTGTGTTATGGGTAAAAGGTGACTTTGTGTATTCTAAAGGGTTTCATGACTTTTTTGCAACCATGTGCTCTATGGGGTCTGCCTTTAGCCCTGGATAATTGGATTACTTTCCCCTTTGTAGAGGCATCTGTAAAACCTGTTTAAACCAGATTGCCATGCTGCCAGTAAGGGACAATGACCTTTCAATGCTAAGTGGCTTGTGAAATACCTTTCCATTGTGTTCTGCAGATGAATAGCCGTGTCAGAGACGAGACGCCTAGCCACCCGACCCCCTGGGGGCTTCTGTCTCAACACACATATTCAGGCTATTCAAGCTTTGGGACCAATCTCTGCTGTGTAATTTTCAAGTCCTCATTTGCATGGTTTAAGAGGACCTGAATGAAGACTGCATACTTTACAAAGGACCAATTTGAAAGCAGTTGTTGGGGGCGGGATGTTCCAAATCCTGTATAAAGTGTGCTGTGTACTTTCAATAAAGTGTGTCCTGTTTACATTCAGCATTAAGCCTTGGCTCATGTATGGATTATTCGGCGATTCCAGGGATATTCCTACTTATGGAATATTGGGCGATTTCTTTTATGGGAGAAGAAGGGAAGGCTTGACGGGGATATGTTCTACCACCGTCACACTGACAATCCATTTTCACCCCTTCCTGCCCAGACCAATTTTGAGTTTTCAGCGCTGTCGCACTTTGAATGGCAATGCGACATGGCTCCCAAACAAAATGTACATCCTTCTTTCCCCACAAATAGAGCTTTCTTTTGGTGCCATTTGATGACCTCTGCGTTTTTAATTTTTTGCTCTATAAACAAAAGAAATGGTCAATTTTGAAAATAAATAAATATATTTTTTACTTTTTGATTTAATAAATACAATTTTAACTTTTTTTTTTTCCTCAGTTTAGACTGATACGTATTCTTCTACATATTTTTGGTAAAAAAAAAAAAAAAAAAAAAAAATCGCAATAAGCATATTTGATCGGTTTGCGCAAAAGTTTTAGCGTCTACAAAGTAGGAAATAGAATGGCATTTTTTTTTTACTAGCAATTTTTTTATATTGTGATCGTGACATTGCGGCGCACACATCGGACACTTTTGACACATTTTTTGGGCCATTCACTTTTACACAGCTATTTGTGCTATAAAGCTGCACTGATTACTGTGTAAATGTGACTGGCAGGAAAGGGGTTAACACTAGGGGGGTGCTGAAGGGGTTAAATATGTACCTAAAGTGTGTTCTAACTGTTAGGGGGAGGGGGACTCACAAGGGGAGGAGATCGATGCGTGTTCCTCTGTACTGGGAACACACATCAGTCTCCTCACTGCTGACAGGCATGGATCTGTGTTTACACACACAGATCCATGCTTCTGCCGTGATTGCGGTGCAATCGCTGGTGCCCGGCGGGCACGCGCACCGGGTCCCGAGGAATGCGGCGGGGTCGCGCGCCACCTAGTGGCCGGAAAATGCAAGGACATCATATGACGTCCAGTCTGAAGGACGAAGGGTCCCCACCGACGTCATTTTACTATGGCTCGGTGGGGAAGTGGTTAATAGCAGCGGCACAGCCACAAAAAAATGGCGCCAAATTAAAAAAAAAAAACCAGCACCGAGGACAGATGTGACCAAGAAGGCTGGAAAAAAAAAACAGTGGCCCTGGAGCGGAGGACCTCCCCATAGCAAATCACCCATACAGAGAGCAGACCCCAGCCAGGATAGAGAAAACCCCCCGGTCAGTCCACTGTGCAGTTAGTTTCTGGGCTGTGGAGTCGATAGATAAATGTTCAGACTCGTAAATGTTGAGTCGGAGTTGGAGTGGGTGCATTGTTTGCCGTCTCGAGGTACCCAAAATTTCCTCCGACTCCTCGACTCCGAAGCACTGGTTAGTTTTGCACAAAGTGGCCCAGAACACTGAATTCTGGGGTTCCTCCTCCTCAGATAACACCCTGGAAGAAGCGCTTTCCTGGGGAGTTTACCTTGCGGGCACGCTCCTGAGTCCAGCATTCAGCGTCCATAGTCGCTGAATGTATGACTCTGCCCTGCCCCCCACGTTACTGACTTTGACAGCAGCAGGAGCCAATGGCTGCGCTGCTAGCAATCTATCCCTACACCGAGACCCCGTGAAGAGAGGGACCACATCATCGCCAAACAAAATTCGGGGCTCGGGTAAGTAAAAAACGGGGGGGCGGCATTGACTGGCAGGTGTTTTTGCAGCTTAATGCATTGGTTTACAACCCCTTTAAAGGATAAGATCACTTTTAAGCTCCTCTCTCTTCTAGTAGGGGGAAGGGGGAGGGAGGAGCAGGGAGCCCCACGCTGACATTACAGCCCAGATATGAAAAAGGATACCTGTCAAAAAGGTATTAGTCCCCCCCCCCCCAAAAGGTGGCAATTGTGGCACAGGAGGGGGGGGGGGGGATCCGCTGAGCAGAAGTTCCACTTTTGGGGTGGAACTTCGCTTTAACATGTTCAACCCTAATAACTAGGGTTGTCCCAATACGATACCAATATTGGGACCGATACTAAGCATTTGCGGGAGTACTTGTACGCCCCCGATGCCAGATCCTATACTACCCCCCCGCAACGCCGCCGCATACCGCAACACCACCGCCTAGTTAATCAGCGCAGGGAATATTACAGCTTTCATTTGAATAGCTGTGTGTTCCCCGCCTCACCGCGTATAGACACTCCCCCTTGCTCTGACAGTTTGATAGACAGATCACCGTCCCCAGGATTGGACGGGTGATCCGTATCAAAGTGCACGAGCAAGGGGGAGTGTCTATACGCGGCACGGAACACACAGCTATTCAAATGAAAGCTGCAATGTTCCCCGTGCTGATTAACTAGGTGGCATCTGCTTCTACGGTATGGGGGGGGACGACATGGATGCATATCTGTGGGGGGGGACATGGCTGCATTTGGGGACACATTTAAAAGAATCGGTATTGGCGAGTACATCAAAAAAGTATCGGTACTTGTACTCGGTCCTAAAAAAGTGGTATCGGACAACCCTACTAATAACGCAAGAAACATGTGACATGTTTCCAAAGGTGGACTTATCCTTTAGACTTGGTGTGAGGGAATCCGAAATGAGTGGTTGAGCTGCACGTTTGCTGCCTACAGACTGTCTCGCCCCACCACCACCCCCTTAAATCTCACTAGGCAGCAGATGGGGAATGTTTACATGCTGCGGCTTTGATGCTTCATGCAACGTTGATTCGGCATGCCCACCCAACACTACACAAGCTGATGTGGAAATGCCTGAAATGCCTTGCAACTGTTTGCAATGCACATGCAACACGTTTCTTGGCAAAAATAGGGTTAAGATATGCAAGGAGGAGGAATCACATTTTTTCCCTCAATGCCATAGCCTCGGTCTTAAGGCTGGGGGTCACACTGGTACAATGCAGCAAAACCTGTGAATTATGTGCGGGTTGCCGTATCGCATCTGAATCGCAGATAGTTCACACTGCCCTCTGCAAACCATTGCAGGTGTCACTAGAAAGTTAATGACACCCCCAGATCGGGGTGCAGATCACAGTGAAAACTGTCAAATGGTGCAAGAATCAGATTGCATGGTGTGAACAGCCATGCAATTCGATTTCCAGAGGGACCCAAAAAAAAAAGGGTCCTACACCATTTTGGTGCAAATATGATGCGATTTCAGCCTTACAGTTTGCATTGCGCACACATTGCATGCGATGTGCACAGCAATGTAGTGCGAATCACATGCAATGTCTTGTATTGCACAAGTGTGAACCCAGCCTCAGAGGCAAGGGAGATTTAGAGGCTCGGTTCACACTGGTGCGATATAGGAACCCTGCAAATCCCACATTGCACCCGACTCGCAGGCAGATAACACTGACTTATGCAGACTCCTGGGAGTGTCATTAGAAAACCAATGACAATTCCAAATCGGTTCAGGGGGTTTCATTGTCAATTCGGACATGAATCGGATCACATGGGTGTGAACATCTATGCGATCCGATATTGGTGCAGACCAAAGAGCACTGCCGTGCGAATCACATACAATGTCGCACAGCGCACCAATGTGAACCGAGCCTAAGACACGTCTAAATCTACCCTTATTGAAACAGGAAGATCTGTACACCTGTATAAACATGGCTCTAATAAGAAGTTTACAAAAAAGAATTTTAAAGTCATATTACCTTTCTTTTTAATTTTTGTTGGTTTCGGAGGTTTCATGTTGCCAACCACTTTTTCAGCATTAACATCTGAGAGCAAACCCTCCTGTTGTTCTTCTTCAAAATCATAAACAGACACATCAACATCCTTTCCTTCTTCTGTATATCGAAGTTTACTTTTCTTTGTCTTCTTGATCTTTTTCACAGGTGGTGCATAATCTGGATCCTTCTGCCAGGTAGATTCTTCTTGTGGCTGAAGCTCAGCCTGTTCAAGAGTTTCCACCTCACCATTTGCCCCAACCTTAACAACTTGGAAACCCTCTGGAAGAGGCAACGTGTGACAGATCATAGGTTCTCCTTCTGGAAGACCTTCTTTAGCCATCTCATTTTCATAAGCTGCATGAAGTTCCCCAACAGATGTGGCAGGAACAGCTACAGGTACCTGCACAAGCTGAAGTTCTCCTAGATTTATTGGTTGTTCCTCCATATTTACAACTTGCAAAGTTATAATTTGTGTATCATCTACAGTAGCGTCCCCTTCTTGAGACACTACACCTTCCATTACTTCTGTTTTCATTTGAAGAATTGCAGGATCAAGATGCTCCATCATAACCATTTGAACATTGCTATTAACATCATGGGGTACTTCACTTCCATCTGCCTGGCTATGCACTATAACACACCCATCATCATCAGCAACACCATCTCGCCGCCTCTGATAAGTCTTTGTTTCCTTTCTTTTCATGAATGTCTCAGAGTCTTCAACCATGGCTTCTGCCATATCGCCTTCCATTTTCACCAACTGCAAGACAAAAAAATTACACATATTCAAAAGAAAGGCTATTAAAAGTGCAGTTACCAATATCAATTTACCAGCTGCTAGTGGGAATTTTCTTTACTTTTTAACTATACTACAACTTTGCATTTTGAAGGAGTAAATATTCCCAGTCCTGTTTTAGCAGTTTGTTTGCGTAGGAACATGGGGCATTCCTCATGGCGCTGCACAGGATAATTCACGGCCTCTAGTGCAAGATCTGTCATTTTCTGTAAAAAAAACATCTCACAATTTCCAGGGTCTCAGATTGTGCTGGTGCAGGTGGGAGCCACACAGATTATATTTAGACACACAAAACAAGCACAACATAGACACCATCAGGAAGCTCACTGTGCAGCTGGAAATTTTTAATACATTAGCACTCTATTTGTGATGCAAGACACTGTATAATCCAAAACAGACAGCCGCCTTGTCCCTTTGATGCTTAGGGACTAGCTAGCCAAAGAAATACATGAACATTAGGGTAATCAATCAGACATGACACTACAGACTGCAGCCACAACATGCGAGTCCACCTTTACAAGGTAAGGCAAGCAAACGGCACAGGGAATATAAAACCGCAAAACCACCCGAAAGTGTACAATGCCTGTAACTACCAGATGGCAGCATTGCAAATCTAAGGCTGCATTCACACCTGAGCGACGGACGTTTGGTCGTTTTTTGGGCGTTTTTTTCCAGCGTTTTGTCGCGCGTATTCATGCTTATTTGCACGTTTGCATACAGCGTCGTCCGACGTTTTTGTACTTGACGTTTTTTATTTTAGCCAATAGGAAAAATTATCATCTTTTCATCACTTGTTGCTATGTTGGTAGATTTGTTTAATCTTCTGCCTGGGTGAAAAGTTCTATTGATTAAAGCGACAAAACGGCTGTAGCAAACGCTCGTTGTCGCGCTAGTCGCTTGAATCGAGCGTTTCCATTACTTTCTATGGGAAATGGAAATGCTCAAATACGCCCAAACCGCCTGATACGTGCGACAAAAAAGGGTCCGGAACTTTTTTTTAACTACAGGCGATGGGCGTCAGGCGCATCAGCGTTCAGATGTGAACCATCTCCATAGGCTTTCATGTATTTTTCTCCCTCTGGCGTTTGTGAGCGTCGCGCTACAGGCGACAAAACGCCTAGGTGTGAATGGAGCCTAAGACACCAATACCTGATGCTGAAAATCCTACATATAAAGCACCAACAGATCTAGGGAAGACCAGGAAACGTCAAAATGGCAACAAGAAAGGCAACTTGTTAACAAGCAGGACAGAAACCAGAATATACCTTATGGCCCGTACTGACAATCAGAAAATCAGACGAAAAATAGGATTTTTAATAGCTCAACTGTAAAATCCTTTTCTTGGAAGTACACCATGAGACGCATAGCCTTAAATCATTACATAGTGGGTTGTATGGTCACCAGAGGTGATTGAACACTGGCACAACCTATGAAGAAAAGTTCCCCTCCATATAACCCCTCCCCTATGGAAAGCAACAGTTTTTGTAGCAAAGCAGTAAGGTTCCCATAAGAAGGGGGACCTCTGTGTCCCGTGGTGTACTCCAAGAAAAGGATTTTAAAGGTAAGCTATTAACCACTTCGTTACCGAGCCTGTTTTTCAGATTCGGTGTATACGAGACTAAAACAGTTTTTTTTGCTAGAAAATTACTTAAAACCCCCAAACATTATATATATATATTTTTTTCTAACACCCTAGAGAATAAAATGGCAGTCATTGCAATACTTTTTCTCACACCGTATTTGCGCAGCGGTCTTACAAGCGCACTTTTTTTGGAAAAAATTCTCTTTTTTTTAATTAAAAAATAAGACAACAATAAATTTGGCCCAATTTTTTTATATATTGTGAAAGATAATGTTACGCCGAGTAAAATGATACCCAACATGTCACACTTAAAAATTGCGCCCGCTCGTGGCATGGCGTCAAACTTTTACCCTTAAAAATCTCGATAGGCGACGTTTAAAAAATTCTACAGGTTGCATTTTTTGAGATACAGAGGAGGTCTAGGGCTAGAATTATTGCTCTCGCTCTAACGATCGCGGCGATACCTCACTTGTGTGGTTTGAACACCGTTTTCATATGCGGGCGCTACTCGCGTATGCGTTCGCTTCTGTGCGCGAGCTCGTCGGGATGGGGCGTTTTAAATTTAAATTTTTTTTGTTTTCTTATTTATTTTAATTTAGTTTATAATATTTTACACTGAAATAAATAATAAAAAAATTATCACTTTTATTCCTATTACAAGAAATGTAAACATCCCTTGTAATAGAAAAAAGCATGACAGGTCCTCTTAAATATGAGATCTGGGGTCAAAAAGACCTCAGATCTCATATTTAGGCTTAAATGCAAAAAAAAAAAATTTAAATGTCATTTTTTCAAATGGCATTTAAAAAAAATGTCTCTTTAAGACGCTGGGCGGGACTGACGTTTTGACGTCACTTCCGCCCAGCAGAGCTGTTTTTAGAACAGAGTGATAGCGTACATAAGTTTAGTGTCAATACGTAAACCGTCAAAATGTAGCACAAGAGATAATATTGAATACTAAACAATGGCAAGTGACAAAAAAGGAGTACAAATTCACAAGCAGTAAAATGTACACAATGTGCTGGTCCAAGTAATGTGAAATCAGGGAGAACTACCGCTAGGGGCGCCCCTGAATGTGTAACACAGTGAACAATACAAATAATAATATATAAATCAGTGAAGAAATGCAAAAAAGTCTCTGAAAGTGTTTCCTAAATGTCCCAGAAGACAGGTTCGAAAGATGTCCCAGAAGACAGTTTCTAAAAGATGGAGGAAATGGTGCCGGGAAAGGACGTGGTACAGTGAACACCTCAGGTGGTCCCTAGCCCCTCACCTCACGGCTATGGCACGGATAGCCAAATAAAACCACCTCTGGCAGGGGGAGGAGGAATACACTTCAATAGACAGAAACGACATCAGCACTCAGCAGTAAGGCATGGAGAAGATACAAAGCAAGTAGGATATGGTGTTATGGAAGTGTCTAAACAGGCAACATCATTCACTCATACATCCACTCACATGAAGGTGATGGATGGTGGGCCTATCTCCCACGAACACCGAGTTCGTCCTAAGTCCTGGATGCACACCTGGCTCCTCTTCTTCTGTGTCTGAGCTGGGTGGACACTTGGAGCAGATAGAGGGGACCCTCACACAGCATATAGGATGGGAGGAAAAAAAAGACCATAGTACAGCCCCGCAAAAATGGAACAGGTTTATTAAAACATATAGGTGCACTCACATTTGGATGATAAAAACTGGGCACAGAAACCAAACGGACGGCAGGGGGGTCTTGCTGCGTCAGGCGTGTGGACTCTGATGCTCCTTGATCCCTACGCGTCTCGTCATGTCACATGAGACACGTAGGGATCAAGGAGCATCAGAGTCCACACGCCTGACGCAGCAAGACCCCCCTGCCGTCCGTTTGGTTTCTGTGCCCAGTTTTTATCATCCAAATGCGAGTGCACCTATATGTTTTAATAAACCTGTTCCATTTTTGCGGGGCTGTACTATGGTCTTTTTTTCTCCCATCCTATATGCTGTGTGAGGGTCCCCTCTATCTGCTCCAAGTGTCCACCCAGCTCAGACACAGAAGAAGAGGAGCCAGGTGTGCATCCAGGACTTAGGACGAACTCGGTGTTCGTGGGAGATAGGCCCACCATCCATCACCTCCATGTGAGTGGATGTATGAGTGAATGATGTTGCCTGTTTAGACACTTCCATAACACCATATCCTACTTGCTTTGTATCTTCTCCATGCCTTACTGCTGAGTGCTGATGTCGTTTCTGTCCATTGAAGTGTATTCCTCCTCCCCCTGCCAGAGGTGGTTTTATTTGGCTATCCGTGCCATAGCCGTGAGGTGAGGGGCTAGGGACCACCTGAGGTGTTCACTGTACCACGTCCTTTCCCGGCACTATTTCCTCCATCTTTTAGAAACTCTTCTGGGACATCTTTGGAACCTGTCTTCTGGGACATTTGGGAAACACTTTCAGAGACTTTTTTGCATTTCTTCACTGATTTATATATTATTATTTGTATTGTTCACTGTGTTACACATTCAGGGGCGCCCCTAGCGGTAGTTCTCCCTGATTTCACATTACTTGGACCAGCACATTGTGTACATTTTACTGCTTGTGAATTTGTACTCCTTTTTTGTCACTTGCCATTGTTTAGTATTCAATATTATCTTTTGTGCTACATTTTGACGGTTTACGTATTGACACTAAACTTTTGTACGCTATCACTCTGTTCTAAAAACACCACCCCTCCCACCCCCTCCCCCACGTTCACCAGCCCAGGGATTTATTTCCGTACCACCCTTGGATTTCACCCACTTTTCACAGCGCAGACACCACCCCCCTTGTTTTTCCATTTTCTACTTCTCTCTGCCCAGGACAGAGTGTCAGGTGTTTGCAGCAGTGACCCCATCCCACTCCACCACCCCCCTCGGTAGCGCAGGAGCCTCTATCTACAATACAATATCTTGATTCAAATGAAACGCAGACACCACTTTCAGAAGAAAAGTAGGATGGGGACGCAACACAATTTGGTCTTTGTGACAAACTAAATAAGGCTCTTTACAAGAAAGAGCTGCCAACTCAGAAACTCTCCTAGAAGAAGACATAGCAACCAAAAAGAGGCCAATTTCCTACTCAAAAGGATTAACGGAATATGGAGAATAAATTCAAAGGGCTGCTTCTGCAAGACCGACAACACAGATTCAAATTCCATGGGCACAAGGGGAAGTTCGACCGGCGTATTTACCCGTAGTACCCCCTGAATGCCCGGACTAGGGAATGGGATGCAAGCGGTTTCTGAAAGAAAACCGATAGAGCCGAGATCTGACCCTACTGGTACTCGGAGCTAATTTCATATCTGCGCCCAATTGACAAAAGGCCAGAATCCTACTAATTACATTTTTTGCGGATTCCACCCTCTGCATTCACACCAGGCCACATATGCCTTCCAGATCCTATAATAAGCCTGGAGGCCGGCTTAATAGCATTAATGTGAGTGGAGAGAATTGGACCCAAGAGTCCCCGTTTCTTCAATATGTAGATTTCAACAGCCAAGCCGTCAAATTTAGCTTTCATAAGGAAAGATGCAACACTGGACCCTGCAATAGCAGGTCTTTAAATGGAAGAATCCAAGGTTCGCCAACTGCCATCTTTACAATCTTAGTGTACCAGGCCCTTCTGGACCAATTCGAGGCCACCAAGATTACTGGTATTCCCCCTTTCCAGATTTTGCAAAGCAGTCCCTGTAAGAGCGGAACTGGAGGGAATGCATAGATCAGTTAAAACAGATCCCAGGGAATCATTATTGCATACGTTCTGAAGGCTAGAGGATCTCTTGTCCTTGACACAAAGGTGTCCAGTTTTCTCTGTTGACCCTGGAGGCGAGCAAGTTCACATCTGGGGTTCCCCATTTCAGACATATGGCCTGAAAAATATCAGGGTGAAGAGACCACTCCTCTCGCAACAGTTGCTGGCAGCTCAGGTAATCCGCTTGCCAATTCTCTACTCCTGGAATGAAGATTGCAGAAAGACAGGGAAGATGATTTGCGGCCCATATTAATATCCGGTTCACTTCTGAGCATCCCGACTCCGGGTACCCCCGATTGATATAGGCTACTGCCGTAGCATTGTCGGATTGTATCTGAACCGGGAAAACCCTGCAACCTGTGTGTCCAGGTCCTGAGGGCCAGATATACTGCCCGAACTTCCAATAGGTTGATCGGCAAGCTCCTTTCGGACTTAGACCAAATTCCTTGGTCCTCTTCCAGAACTGTACCCCAACCAGACAGGCTGTCATCCATGGATATCACCTTCCAGGTGACTGGGGGGGGAAGGTTTTCCCTCTTTTCAAGTTTTTGATGTCCAACCGAGGCTTTGACGTACCCTTAAGGACGGGTACATTGGCAGATCTAGAGCCTGGATCTTCCTGTTCCAGGTAGCCAAAATACTATTTTGCACAAATCTCGAATGAAACTGGGCATAGGGGATGACCTCGAAGAAGGCCACCATCTTCCCCAACAACCTCATGCAAAGACGAATAGATGGTTCTGTCTTTGACCATGCGGACCAGATCCTTCAAGGCTTTGATCTTTGCCTCTGGAAGAAAAACTCTGCTTTGGGCTGTGTATGATAATGCACAAATACTCCACCCTTCTTAAGGGTTGTAGAGAGGATTTCTGTAGGTTGAAGATCCATCCTAACTGTACTAGGTACTTTACCGTACAGCGTACACTGTGGTTTAATTGTGTTACTGACTGTTCTACTAGAAGCAAGTCATCTAGATAAGCCGTCATCGCTATGCCCTGAGATTAGGCAAAAGCAGGGCCAGAACTTTCGTTAACACCTGGGGTGCACTAGCCAAGCCAAAAGGCAGAGCTATAAAAATGGTAATGGCAGTGTTCCACTGCGAATCTTAGGAACTTTTGGTTAGCCAGATCAATAGGTACGTGTAAGTATGTGTCTGATGTCTATTGACGCCAAGAATTCTCCACCTTGTAGGGTGGAGACCACCGATCGTATGGTTTCCATTCGGAAATGGTGAATGTTCAGAAACCGATTCAGAGCTTTTAGATCCAGAATGGATATGATGTCTGTTTGGTTTTGGAACCCCAAAAACCCTGAACCTTGCTTTTAGGGGGACTTCCATGATTACCCCTTGGGACAGAAAGTGATCCAAAGCTTGGAAGAGAGGTTTACTTTTTAAAGGATCTTTGGAGATGGTTGAACTTACAAAATCGAAAAGGCGGCATTTCTCGAAATTCCAGCTTATACCCTAGGGATAACTGTAAACTACCCATTGTCCTGGATCTCCGTCTGCCAAGTTGCTAAAAACTGCCGAAGCTGACGCGCCCCCCCCCCCTACTCTGCCGAGCGGGAGCAGCCCTTCATAAGGGAGCTTCAGGGTTTTGTTTGTTAGCTTGTTACTTGTTCGCTCAGGACCTGACACATGCCAACTGCTGCTATGGCAGGTTGAGGCACAGAGCCAGCCATAAGGAAGACTTAAGGTGTTGTAAAGGTTTGTTTTTTTAATTTCTAAATGGGTCACTTTAAGATAGTGCATTGTTGGTTCACTTATCTTTTCCTTCAATTTCCCTTCTAAATGTTTTTTTTCTTTGTCTGAATTTCTCACTTCCTGTTACTCCTCAGTAAGGTGTTTAGTAAGCTGTTCTAAATGACTTTCCACCTCTCGAATGATGGTGGAAAGCTTACCGAGGAGAAACGGGAAGTGAGAAATTAAAAAAAAAAAAAAAAAAACATTTAGAAGGGAACTGGAAGAAAAGGGTAAGTGAACCAACAATGCACTAGCTTAAAGGAACCTATTTAGAAAAGACGGACCTTTACAGCCCCTTTAAGCAAAGACTCCAATTTATTTTCAGAAGGATCTTTAAGCACCTGAGCATTGTCTACAGGACAGGTTTCTATTCACACAAGAAACGGAAGCATCTACATTAGGCAGTTTCCATTTCTTAGTAAACTTTTCCTCCATTGGATAAAGAACATCAAATTTCTAGGAGAAAACACTTATCTGGAGATTGCCAGTCTGCGTAAATCAGGTTCTCCAATAAAGGATGAACAGGAAAAGAACAAGCAGCCTGTGGGGATTTTAATGAACCCAGGGAGGAGACAGGTGATTCAGATAACCCAGACAAGGGTAATTTGAAAGTGGAATGGACTGTTTCAGCATAACATGGCAGCTGCAAATTAACTGCTTGCCGACCACCCACGTAGCTCTACGTCCTATCTTTTTCGGCCGCCGGGGGCCCGCGCATGCCCGGCGGGCGCGATCGCCGCCGGGCATGCGTGCTCGTTCGTTACAGAGCGGGGAACGAGAGCTATGTGTGTAAACACATAGCTCTCGTTCCTGTCAGCGGGGGAAACGCGGATCTTCTGTTTATACAATGTAAAAACAGAAGATCAGTGATTCCCCCTAGTGAGGCCACCCCCCCATACAGTTAGAACACACCAGGAACACACATAACCCCTTCCCTGTCCCCTAGTGTTAACCCCTTCACTGCCAATGGCATTTTTATAGTAATCCAATGCATTTTTATAGCATTGATCGCTATAAAAATGCCAATGGTCCCAAAAATGTGTCAAAAGTGTCCGATGTGTCCGCCATAATATCGCAGTACATTACTAGTAAAAAAAAAAAAAAAAAGCCATAAAACTACCCCCTTTTTTGTAAACGCTATAAATTTTGCGCAAACCAATCAATAAACGCTAATTGCGATTTTTTTTAACGAAAAATATGTAGAAGAATACGTATCGGCCTAAACTGAGGGGAAAAAAAAATTTTTTTTTTAGATATTTTTTGGGGATATTTATTATAGCAAAATGTAAAAAATATTGAATTTTTTTCAAAATAGTCGCTCTATTTTTGTTTATAGCGCAAAAAATAAAAACCGCAGAGATGATCAAATACCACCAAAAGAAAGCTCTATTTGTGGGAAAAAAAGGACGCAGTGCCCAATCACAAAAAGTGCTCTGGTCAGGAAGGGGGTAAATCCTTCCGGGGCTGAAGTGGTTAAGAACCTGGGAAGCAGAAAATTTCATCTGATATTCCTGAACCATCCGACTTCTCATCTCCTGAAGGTGCTGCGTTATCCCATTAATTATCAGATTTTTCTGAAGGAGGATCTAGGGCAGGATTTGACAAATTTGCTTGGAATCTAAAGCTGGAAAGCTAAATATTTAGGAGCCAGAAAACGCGACGTGTCCCGACGGGCTCGCGCGCAGAAGTGAACACATACGTGAGTAGCGCCCGCATATGAAAACGGTATCGCCACGATCGTTAGAGCGAGAGCAATAATTCTAGCCCTAGACCTCCTCTAACTCAAAACATGCAACCTGTAGAATTTTTTTAAACGTTGCCTATGGAGATTTTAAAGGGTAAAAGTTTGTCGGCATCCCACGAGCGGACACAATTTTGACGCGTGACATGTTGGGTATAAATTTACTCAGCGCAACATTATCTTTCACAATATATAAAAATGACACTGTGCTTTCATGTGCCCCCACCTCGCCTGCCGCGCGATCGGGGGGCCCGTGACGGTCAGTAATTGAGGCCCCGGCTTTGCAGGCCGCGGCCTCAATTACAGGCGCGGGCTCCAGGTCACAAATTCTTGTCGCAATTGCGACCTGGTGCCCGGATTTTGTCGAGCCCTGATCTAGGGCAACAGAAGAGGACCTACTTCACTTTTTGTCCTTCTGCAAGGATGCTGCGATTAAAAGCAGCGATTCTCCGTTCCAAATTGTTCAGAGCTACTGCCAAGGTGTCTTCAGTGACATATGCAGGAGCCGGTACAACAGGAGAGGCTTCTATGCCTGATAATGGCAATGGCTCATCCTATATAGGTGCTTTAGGTTTTGTAGGAGAGGATGGTAACTAGGCAGGAATTGCCAGAACCCCCTGAGTCAGGTGGGGAAGCTTTACTGTCTTTTTTTGCCCACCCTGCATTTCTCCTATAGGAAGACATTGGTCATAAGCCAAAAGCAGAGGTACAAACAAATGCATACACTACTGTGTTAGTTAAGCAATATACATATAGTATGCAACTAATCACACAGCTTTGATGCAGAGTAGGTGTCCAGGAGTGCCTGTATCCAATCACACAGTGAGGCTTACGAGCCCCTGGCTGCTGTCTGCTCTCACCGACTTCCCCTGGTGTCCGAGGTCATTTTCAAGCCCCCCGTCCTGTGCAGTAGAGCGGGGTGCGCCCGCTCGCTCCCGTGATCGTGCCCGCCTTCCTTTCGGCTGTGGCCGTAAAAAGGCGCGTGTAGGGGAATGGTGGCATTAACACAGGGGAGACTAAAGGACCTTCTGACCACCCTACCTTGCCCAGGAAGGCATCGTGTATCAGGAATGCAGAGCATGCAGCGGAGGAAGCGTGCGGTCTGTGGAGCAGCCGACACTGACTTCTCTGGAGCATGACGAGTGAAACTCCTTAAGACAGTTTTAGGATTCCCCCCCCCCCCCCCCCCACTTACCTGATCCCCACCATAGGACTGCTAGAAAACCCAGACAGAACCAACCTTTACCCATCACTGGGGGGGGTAGGTCGTGCCAACCTTCGGGGGTCTGGGTTCCTACTTAAAGGAGACCTCTTCCCTGGGCCTTGTAAAAAAGACACTGCCAGAAAACTTTTGCTTTTAGTTTGTATAGCGAAAAGCACTGGACCCTAGAGCCCAGTCCTCCAAAGAGATGTTACAGGCGAACCTCGGTCTTCTGCGAGGTACATGTACTAACCATTTAGGATGTATAAAATAAGCATTTTGGATGGATCCAAAAGTGCAGCCCCTATTAACCCCTGGAGGGATTCTTAGTAGAGCTTTGCCTTACCATATCCTTAGTCGTGACCAACACCTTAGACACTGGCGAAAAAACTGAGGTACTTTGCTTAGGGGGAGGGGTTATATGGAGGGGAACTTGTTTTTATTGGATGTGCCAGTGTCCAATCACCTCTGGTGACCATACAACCCACTATGTAATGATTTAAGGCTCTCTGTCCCGTGGTGTACGATAAAGAAAATACCGCTTTCAAAACGCAATCGTACGATAAATCGGATTGTAAGTACAGAGCATTAGAGAGCCAATCACGACAATATTCATCTGATATTAGATCGGACAAGCACGAAAATTTCTGGTACGATACCAGATTGTACAATTTGTCAGTATAGTTGTCGTCCGAAAATACAAGACAAATACATTACAATACGACATCACTTCCATTTTTTTTCCTGTCATACGAGAATTTGTGACTTTAATATCCTATTACATTTCTACTTGTGGCTATCAGAAAAAGTGACACGACCGGTTGTCTGATTTTCTGATCGATTGTATGGCCATAAGGCTCCGTTTACACCTAGTCGTTGTACATCTAGGCGAATCCCGAATAGCCGCAAAACCCGGGGACACGCTTGTGATTTCTTTACTTTCAATGGCACCCCAATCGTGGCCCGATGTTTGGCGACAGGCTTCCCGTGATTTTGTTTGCACAATTTTGCTATGATTTGTCTAGCGACAATCGCAGCAAAAACATTTAGATGCCTGGTAACTTTTTCTAAGATCTCTTCCAGGGCACCATTCGAGAGATGGGCTCCTCCCACATGTGACAGGAAACACAAATGTTCACCATTATAAAATTTCTTAGTCATACCTGCGTGCTTCAGCAGTAAAGCACTAAAGGAACTCCCAGGGAAACTATATGCCTTAAAGTGGATGTAAACCCTCACATATATTGAGTTTAGCAGCAATTAACAATTAAGGTTAGCTTTTTTTAACCACTTTTGTACCGTAGGACGTCATATGACGTCCTGGACTTCAGTGGGGGGTATCTGAATGATGTCTGCAACTACAGGCATCATTTAGATATCTTTTTCCAGACGGCAATTTTGAGCACCATAAGAACGATCATAGCAGTGGTTCCGCCTCTTGATCGTTCTTACATGCGGCGGAAGGGGAAATCCCTCCTCTCCCGCCACCATCCGGTGCTTCTCCAGGCTCTCCTGTGCCATCGGAGGCCCGAAGAATGAATCGGCCGTCGCCGAAGAGCATAGAGATTTCCAGTGACCATATGGTCACCGGTAATCTCTATGATCGTAGTGGGCCCGGACGCAACGTTATGACATCATGTCCAGGTACCCAAAAGTAAAAGCCGTAAACGCGGCTGAAAGCATGAGATGTGAATTTTATTTTCCGATCTCATGCTCTCCATCCTGAAGGAGAGTTGCGGGGTCCCCGCATCTCTCCATAAAGAGGACCTGTCACACACTATTCCTATTACAAGGGATGTTTACATTCCTTGTAATAGGAATAAAAGTGATAAAAAAAAAAAAAAAAATCAGACGTGAACGCAAATCCCACCCACATATGTAAACGCCGTTCACTTCAAACCACCCATGTGAGGTATCGCCGCATGCGTTAGATTGAGAGCAAGAATTCTAGCACTAGACCACCTCTAACTCTAAACTGGTAACCTGTAAAAAAAATATTAAATCGCCGCCTATAGAGATTTTTAAGTACCATGGCGCCATTCCATGAGTGTGCGCAATTTTAAAGCGTGACAAGTTAGGTATCTATTTAATCAGCATAACATCACATCTTTCACATTATACAAAAAAATTGGGCCAACTTTACTGTCATGAACCCGTTGTTTTTCCCCCTAAAAAAGGGCGTTTGACAAATGTATTGCGCGAATGCCATGCGAGATAAAAAGTTGCAATGACCGCCACTTTATTCCCTAGGGTGTCTGCTAAAAAAAAAAAAAAAAAGAAAAAAAGCACACACTTTCCTACATCACGGGACACAGAGCTGGATAGTAATAACTATATGGGATGTCCCAAAGCAATGCCCTTGAGGGGAGGAAACAAAACAAAACAGGGCGCCATCAGACGTGAGGACCCATACCGCTGCCTGCAGCACACTGCGCCTAAAGGAGATAGCCTCAAGCCTTTTTACATCCACTTGATAAAATCTAGTGAATGTATGTACCGAACACCAAGTTGCAGCCTTGCAGATCTGAGTCATAAAGGCTTAATGATGCACCGCTCATGAAGCACCAACTGCTCTGGTAGAATGCGCTCTAACTTGAAAAGGCACAACGCTCCCTTTCAAACCATAAGCCAGAAAAAACGTACATCAGTGAGAACTGATCCAGAGGGGTAACCAATGCATCCATCCCGTAAGCGAGTGGATCCCTTGTCTTTGACACAAAGTTGTCCACCTTCGTGTTGAAGCTGGACACAAACAAATCTACGTCCGGGGTCCCTCATCTTTGATATATGGCCAAGATGATGTCGGGGTGAAAAGACCATTCCCCAGAGACAACTGCTGGCAACTTAGGAAGTCTGCCTGCCAATTCTCTATTCCCAGAACAAAGTAGAGCTGCACGATTAATCGTAAGAAAATTGCGATCTCGGTTGACCCCCCCCCCCCACACACAAGATCTCCAGGACAGATGACCCACGATTTTCGGGTGCGTCCATAGGAAACTCCCCGGCTTCGGCCTAGGTCTGGAGCGGTGGCTTTCTCATAGGAAGTGACGTTTCGGCGCTGCCATCTTGCTCCACCCCACACTCCTGCACAGTAATGATAGTGAGAAGGGGGCAAGCGGACATCTTGTTACACCCAACAGTTATTTTCAACACAAAAACGGAGCTTATGTGGTTAAATACAGAATATGTAAATCTGACAGACTGTTTTACATGTTAAATTTTAAAAACCGCAGCAAACCTGCTGACCTTACATGGTTGCTAATGTGAAAGAACAGCTGTCCATGCTAGGATATGGTTCACCTCCCTCGGGGCTGTGCGACTCCTGGTGCCCCCTTGGTGATGACTTCTCTAGATTTAGAATCCAACCCAAGTATCCTAGAAACTTGACTACTGACCAGACTGGTTTAAAACGGGCTACTGACCGATCCACCAACAACAGATCGTCCAGGTATGATATAACTTATGCCCTGAGCCCTTAGCCTGGCCAGGAGTGGGGCTAGAACCTTTGTAAAACACCCAGGGTGCAGTAGCCAGACCGAAGGGCAAGGCTACAAACCGATGAGATTACTTTACTTTGAATCTCAGGAATTTCTGGTGAGCGGGAAAAATAGGTACATGCAGATATTCATCCTTGATGTCGAGTGATGCTAGCAGTTCTCCTCCCCGAAGGGTGGAAACTACCGACCGGATTGATCCATGCGAAAAATTTAGGAATTCATTCAGACCTTTGAGATTTGGTTTTGGCACCGTGAAGAAATTTGAATAAAATCCCAAACCGTGCTCTTCTGTGGGAATCTTTACGAACACCCGTTGAGACAACCGGTCTAATCACCGGTCTAGCGCCGAAAACAGATCTTCCCTTTACTGGATCCTTGGGAACGCTTGATCTCAGAAAACTAGGCTGGGGAAACTCTCGCAACTCTAGTTTGTAACCTAGAGATACGGTAGAGATGACTTATCTGTCCTAGATCTCCTCTTGCCAAGTTGCAGAGAACTGCAGAAGTCTTCCCCCCACCCGTTCGAGCGGGGGCTCCCCTTCATAAGGAGGCTTTGGGACTCTGCTTAATAGGTTTCTGCCCCCAGGGCCTCTTGTGTTCCTGGGCTTTACCTTGAGTTTTTTCTTGACCCTGGCGGCGGAGGCTGTCGTGACTGCCTAAAGACTGAGGTCCCTGGCACCGGAAAGAAAGCTTGTTTAAAAAAAAAAAAAGGCTACACCTCTTAACTGGTAAAGAGAGTACTCTTCCCACTAGAAATCTTTTGAATGCAGAATGCATTTCTCCAAATCATACCCGAACAACCGTTCTCCGTGAAATGGAAAACCAGCTAAAAGCTTCTTGCATGGCGACTCGGCTGACCAATTTAACCACAGGATTCTATGCATATGCACCAACGGGAGGCCTGATGAATAGAATCCTTAATAGCGTCAACAGCAAAAACAAAGCTTTTGGTAGACCAAGTCTTGTGCTTGCTGAGCAGGAAACACCCTGAGAACCTGTTTCACCTGATCTTTTAGGAATTGACACATGCCTATTGCTGCTAACACATGTTGAGCTACAGCACCTGCAATAGAAAGGAGGTTTTCAGAAAAGGATTCCAGTCTTATCTGTTGGATCCCTAAACATTGTCTACTGGACAAGTTAGACTTTTATTCACACAAGAGATAGCAGCCACTCCATGGGATAAAGTACAGAGAATATAAGAGGAAGAAAAATGTTATCTGGATGACACCATTCCTCATATACAAGCTGTTCCAACAAAAGGATGGACAGGAAAGCCATGCAGGGCCTATGGGGCTTTCAAAGAACACAAGGAAGAAACAGGCCTTCCAGCTGGCTTTGTTAAAGGCAACTTAAATGCTAAACACAACATTTCTGTAAAGGATTGTACTAGCAATTTTTTAGATTGTGACACTGAAAAGGGTTCATCTCCGGTAGAATCTTTAGAAGAATCAAACCGACTCATCCTCTACTGGCCACTGCTGCTCAGTAGGATGAGGGCCAGGGGCGAGGGAGGGAGACCTACCACGCCTTTGTTCCACCCTGGGAAGAAAATGCGATTAGAGGCGCCAATCGTTCTTCCAAACCTATGAGAGCTGAAGTACTTCCTCAGTAATATAGGCAGGGGTCTAAAGGATGGAGGTGGCTGCAGCTACTGACAGTCCCGATGACTCACCCTGGTCAGCCACATCAGGTACTTCCGGAGAGGCTGGCACTGCGGAGGCATGACCAGGAACCCCAGAGACCGATTGCGATGCTTTTGGAGCCTCTTCTTTTTTTGAGAAATTTGTTCCCGTTTTAGCAGCCCTAGTCCCTGAATTCCTGAAAGACATCCAGGAAGTGCCAAGCACAAAAGCAGAAGTACTATAATATATAAAAACACACACACACACCTCAACTGCTGAAGTATAGTCCAGCAAGAAAATGCTGCTATCCATTGTTCAGCCTGCATCACTGGGGAGTGCCTGTATCACTCACGTTCCCCCGTCGCTGCCATGTCCCTCCGTCAGCTCCTACCTCACACAAGGTAATGCTTATATAGGGTGAACACTCCTGCACATGCACCGTGTGAGAACGTGGACACCGGGTCATGCACACACCGCCGCTCTAAGCCACACCCCTCCTCCCCAGAACACCCTCCAGCAATCAAATCTGCCGTTTCCCGCGAGCGCCGCTTGGGAGTCAAGAAGGGAAGAGGGAGAACTTCTCCAGGAGCCCCGAGGGAGAGGAAAAAAGCACCGCCCACAGGACAGGAACTGCGCCGACTGACGGGGTGGGGTGCGACCGTATTCATATCAGCCTGCTGTTCACCGGCAACCCCCCCCCCCCCTCAACATCGCCGAAGGGCTGGACTGCACCCAGGAGGAAAGCCTATGGCACTCAGCGACCCACTGGATGGATGGATACGTTTCTTACATACCCCCGAATGGCAAAAAATAGGCATAAATGTACTCAAAAGCAGACATCCATAAGTGAACTTTAAAGTTCCTTAGGAATCTTCATTTACTTTTCACGCCATGGGATTCTGCTGACAGAAAAAAACGTCAGACCCAATCTTCAGCTCATCATGGTGGGCTATGTCAAAGACTTTCAGGGACCGGGTTCCCCATAAGGTTTTCACCCTCCAGGACCTGTATCGCACTCGGCCAGTAAAACTTTGGTACATAACCAAAAGCACTGGTTTCCTGGATCCAGCTCTTCCAAGAGAAACATTATAAACACTTCTTTAACCGTGACCAACACCTTAGGCACTGGCGAAAAGACTGAGGAACTCCCCGTACAGGAGGGGATGGCCTTGGGTGTGCAAATGTCCATCACCTTAAGGAGGCCTATAACCCATATAGCTATTACTATCCAGCTGTGTCCTGTGATGTACGAAAAAGAAAGTCATTTTTTTCCTTTTTATTAAACCTTGTGTATTGTGCCTATAAAGTCCATGATATTGTCCAAATGTAGCCTTCCAATGTAGTTATGACAAGGCAGCTTCCCTATCATTTTTGTATCCAGTTTCATCCTGTTGTGATGCAGGTAATTTAATCTAAAAATACAGAATAACTCCTATACCCTGTTGTAAAAATTTTCAGACCTTTCTTCATAAATTTTCATAAAAATCCTGGGCATGAAAGAAATGTCAAAAGGCAAGGGTGTGCATTGCAAATGTAGGGTGGTTTTTGGGCCCTGAACCACAAATCTCAAGTGTCTTTGATGCCCATGATATATGCTATGGTCCGTAGTACTTTTTCCATGTCTTCTGAAGGGAAGAGGGTACCTTCCGACACTTCATCTTCCTCGTCTGAATCTGAACATAACTGGTTAAGGACCGCCGCATGTACATTTACGTCGGCAGAATGGCACCGACAGGCACATCAAAGTATATATACGTTGGTGCCTTGAATGGGTTCGGGGGTCCGATCGGACCCACCCCCCATACATACGGCGGTCCCTGTAGCTGGCCGAGCAATCCGGGATGAGGGGGCGGCTATTAGTTTTTGTCCGCCCCCTCCGGATCGCTCTCAGCCAATCCGCGCGCCCCCCCGCCCTGTCACTTCCTCCTCCTGTGTAAACACAGGAAGAAGGGAGCGATGTTATCTCTCCTCTCAGCGTTTTTTTCAACCACCGCTGAGGAGAGATCACATCGCACAGTAAGTCTGCACTAACACTACACTGACACACACTACACATAGTCACATTAACCCCTTGCGATCCCCCCCCCCCCCCCCGTCACTGAATGCAGTAATCATACATGTATGATAACTGTATTTAGTGTCATTGTGACAGGCAGTGTGACAGTCAGTTAGTTAGGTTCAAGGTAGCCCCCGAACCCCCCCCCCCCCCTAAAAAAGTTTTAACCCCTTGATCACCACCCTAGTTAACCCTTTCACTCCCTATTGCCAGCGTCACTAAGCGATAATTTTTCTGATCGCTGCATTAGTGTCGCTGTTCCCGCTAGGTAGCTAATTTTTTTTTACTAAAGACATATGGCTAAATAC
This sequence comes from Rana kukunoris, assembly GCA_029574335.1. Lineage (NCBI taxonomy): Eukaryota > Metazoa > Chordata > Amphibia > Anura > Ranidae > Rana > Rana kukunoris. Next base: position 269,506,779 of record CM056059.1, on the reverse strand, counting down.
ATTTTTGCCTAAATGATTGACTAAAATTTAGTTTATTTGATTTTTCTTATAAGTAAAAAATATTGTTTTTTTTCAAAAATGTCGCTCTATTTTTGTATATAGCACAAAAAATAAAAATCGCAGAGGCGATCAAATACCACCAAAAGAAAGCTCTATTTGTGGGAAGAAAAGGACGCAAATTTTGTTTGGGAGCCACGTCGCACGACCGCGCAATTGTCAGTTAAAGCGACGCAGTGCCGAATCGCAAAAAGGGGCAAGGTCATTTACCTGCATTTTGGTCTGGGTCTTAAGTGGATAAGCGGTCCTCCGATTCAGAGTCTGGGTCATCAGAGTCTGCTTCCTGCTCTGACCAGGCCACATCTTTCCCACTACACAATGGGAGGGGTACCCGATTTGTGTATGGTTTGCTGGCCAGACTGGCATTTGCTGGAACTTCCAGTTCTATGGAAGAGCGCAGCGGCCCAATAGTGCTTTTTATTTCTTTCTTAAAAGAATCAAGCACATCTGAGGAAGCCTTGCAATTCCTTGGCAAGCATTTGATACAACGCTGGAAGAGTGGTTTTGTCCAATCTGCCAGGAATTTGTGATTGCAAGAAGCGCATGCTTTGCTACTGGGTCTTTGTCCTTTTGTCTACTGGGGCCTTTGTCTGAAAATAAGCAAAAGGGAACCCCAGTAAGAAGCGACGTGAACGCCAGAGGTTATGCGCATGGCGTTCCGGCTCCCCCGACGTCTTGCTGCTCTTGTCCCCTATGGAAAACCTTGCGCTTCCTGTCACGGGTGGGAGGAGCCTCCCAGATGCTGCCCTGTAATACGATTAGAGGAATGGAGCACCATTGAATGCAACGGGATCCAAGCGCGTCCTAGCTCAAATCAGGCAGAGGTGTATTTTTGAAACATTTTCCTATACAAAATGCATTGAATAGAGGATTTTCTGCTCATTACTGTAGTCTCCTCGCCATCAGAAAATGACTGATTAGCAGGAAAACAAAAAATGTGGCCCTTGGAGCCCTCTGATGTGGCCCGTGACCTCCTGCTCTGGGATGGAAAAGAATATAATGCTGTTATTAAAGGTCAGTTTATTACTAAAATTACAGTGTATATATGGGCATATGTTCTGCAGTGGTTACTGGGCTGCTTTCAAACGAATCTGCAGATGCAGAGCAGCGCACCTGCGGGTTACCTGCACTGAGCCATAGACATCTGTTACCTGCACGTTTGGTGAGCTTTCTGAAAGCGCACCAAACCTGCAGTATATTCTAGAAGTCTATTGCAAAGTGCAGGAAAGCCAAAGGTATACTGTGTTGCACCCACGGTGCGGGTAAACCACAACGCATCAGTGCGAAAGCAGCCATAGACCCCATTCACGTGGTCAGTCAACCCAATTGGACCCTCCATTCACCTCTAAGGATTGGCAGATGTAAATTGAACTGTGTCCTACCTCCAATCTGATCAGGCTGTGTCCGTATCTGCTCTGTATATGCAGAGCAGACACGGACCTGCCATCTGCCCACTCCGCTGATTGTGACCCGCGATCAGTTACCAAGTCGCTTAAGTGGCCCTTGTGTTTCAAAAGGTTGGGCACCCCTGCTCTATGTGCTAGCCTAAATAGACAAGGTGGAGAGGTTGCAGGCATAGGGCTCAGTGCATGTTCAAGCCTAAAGCTGGGTACCCAAGGGCCAAATATTGCCTGATTCAATAGAAACCAGCTGACAATCTGTCAGTGTGTACAGCTGTCTTTCTGACAGAAACCAGTCCAACAACCAGCTTTTGTCAAACATGCAGGAAAACCAGCATCCAATCAGCACTCACAGCCAATGCCTGCAAGTGCTGATCAGAGTGTTTTAGTGGAAAAGCTCACCCCCCCCCCCCAGTAGCGATTAAATATTACCTAAAAGAAAGCTCTGTCTCAAAAAAATAAAAATAAGACCATTACGCAATGCTGTACGCAAACAAAAAATTTCCAAGTGTAATGCCCGGTACACACGATCCGATTATCGGACGAATGATCGTCCGTTTTTTTTTGTATGCTAATCTCATGTCGAATCTGATGAGTTTACTAAAGTCACAAAAATTCTCGTACGGCAGAATAAAAAAATCCGAAGTGATGTCATGTGTTGTAGTGTATTTGTATTGCATTTTCGAATGACAGCTGTACTGATTAATCGAAAAATCGATCTGGCATCGTACGAAAGAAAATTCCGTGCATGTCCGATAGAATAAAAATCGGAACTGTCCTGATCGGCTCTCGGAAGCGCTGTACTAACGATCCGATTATCGTACGATCGTTTCGAAAGCGGCATTTTCCGTACGATTTTCAGATCGTGCGTACGGGGCTTAAGCACTTAAAAGCTCAAAATTGTCCGGGGCAGGAAGGGGGTAAAAGTGTCCTGTATTGAAGTAATTGCAAAGTCTTGTTAAACAAAAAAAAAAAAAAAAACACACACGCTCTACTTGCCTCCTATGTAGTTGGTTTTGCATAGAGCAGCCCGGATCCTCCTCTCAGGTCCCTTGTTGCTGCTCCTGACCCCTCCCTCCTATGGAGTTCCCCCACAGTCAGCAGCTTCTTATGGAGCACTGGAGAAGAGTCACAGATGTGTGTTTCCATTTAGACACGGAGCCCCGACCTCGGCTACTCTCCCTTGACTGACTGACTGAGAGCTGCGGGAGCCACTGGCACCGCTGCTGTGTCCCAGATGGCTTAGACATTCGTGGACATTGTTGGAGAGATGGGGCTCAAGTAATAAGGGGGGTGTGTAGTATCCAAACATGGAATACAGCCAACATCAGGCACTCTCATACAGCCAAGAAATCTTGAACTCCAGCATGAGGTAGATTAACCTCTTCCCATCCGCGCTATAGCCGAAATACGGCTACAGCGCGGACCTGAATTGCCGGGAGGCGTCTATATACGGTCTCCCCTTTCCTCATTCCGAGCGTGCATCTAGGAACTTCTGTGCAGGCCGTGTCCATTGGACAAAGCCAATCACAGATCGCGGTAAATAGCCAATCACAGTGGCTATTTACAGCGCGATCGCCGTGGCCAATGAGATGATCTCAAATACGAGATCATCTCACTGCCGGCTCTCCCTCCTCACACAGACACCGCGTGCGAGGAGGGAGAGCAATCTGTTAGTAATATAAAGTGAGTGACAATACTAAAGTGACAAATCCGTGCCAGGGAAACACCAGTACCACCTGTGCCCACCTGTGATCAGTGCCCATCTGCTGCCCTCAGTGCACACCTTAGCCACCTCACCGGCGCACATCTCTGCGGCCACAACAGTGCCGCCTCAGTACACAACAGTGCCGCCTCAGTACACAACAGTGCCGCCTCAGTACACAACAGTGCCGCCTCAGTACACAACAGTGCCGCCTCAGTACACAACAGTGCCGCCTCAGTACACAACAGTGCCGCCTCAGTACACAACAGTGCCGCCTCAGTACACAACAGTGCCGCCTCAGTACACAACAGTGCCGCCTCAGTACACAACAGTGCCGCCTCAGTACACAACAGTGCCGCCTCAGTACACAACAGTGCCGCCTCAGTACACAACAGTGCCGCCTCAGTACACAACAGTGCCGCCTCAGTACACATTTCAGTACCCACCTTCTTTCCATGCCCGACGAGGAGCTCTCTTTTTCGGATTCCTATTCGGATTCTGAGTCCGACGTAAACTATGAGCCAGTCTACAGTAGTGGAACAGTGACAGGCTCAGAGGGGGAAGATAGTTGGCCCGCCAAAACGAAGGCGCTCTGGTGAGAAGGCAGTGCCATCCACCAGCACCGCAGTGCCATCCACCAGCACCTTGGCAAAAAAGGCCAAGGACCAATGGCCAGCTTCCCTATGCCCTTCAGAACCCCTAGTGGCTTCCTCCTAATTCAGGAGAAGCCAACATTCCCCCGTTTCACTGCCCAGCCAGGAGTCCAGGTGGACACGTATAATTTTTCCCTAATCAATTTTTGTTGATTTAATTTTTACTGAGGACATGCTATCTAGAATTGTGGCCCAGTGCAACCTATATGCCCAACAATTTATTTCAAATAATCCATCATCTTATTATGCCCGTCCCTTCGAGTGGAGAGACCCAACGGTGGAGGAGTTGAAGTTTTTTTAGGCCTCACATTTTGCATGGGACTCAACAAAAAAAAAATGAAATGTGAGCCTTTTGGTCAAAACGCCCCATCTACCATATGCCAATCTTCTCTGCAACAATGCCCAGAACCAGATACTTTATGATCATGAGGTTCCTCCACTTCAATGATAATACCTAGTGCCTTCCCCAAAATCACCCAAATTATGACAGGCTTTTCAAAGTCCCCCCTTAAATTTTTCGGGGAGTATTCCCCCAGTTATGTACCCCGGACCAACACATGTGTGGAGGAGTCCCTTGTAAAATGTAGTGGCAGACTTAAAATCAAGCAGTTTATCCCTGGCAAAAGGGCCCGCTATGGGGTGAAGGTTTACAAACTATGTGACCGAGTTACAGGGTACCTGTATGCCTTAGTGTACGAAGGGAAGGACATCCAGCTGCATCCCCCCCAATTGCCCAGACTACTTGGGATCAAGTGGAAAAGTTGTTTGGCAACTCATCGACCCCCTACTGCACAAAGGCTACCATCTGTATGTAGATAATTTCTACACATCTCTTCCCCTGTTCCACAACCTTCACCGGAAGCAGACGCCAGCATGTGGTACAGTCATTAAAAAAAAAAAAAAAATCGGAGGGGGCTTTCCTCAAAGTCTTGTAAATAAGAAGTTAAGATGAGAATCGGCACATCCATCCAAAAGCCCACATGCATCCAGGACTACAATTCGTTCATGGGGGGGATCGACTTTAACGACCAAATGCTGGAACCCTACTTTGCCACAAGACGGACGTACCATTGCTACAAATAAGTAGCAGGGGAATCATCTAGGTGGGGGGGGGGGGGGGGACATGGCTGCATATGTGGGGGGGGACAAAAAAAAAAAAAGTATCGGTATCGGCGAGTACATGAAAAAAAAGTATCGGTACTTGTACTCGGTCCTAAAAAAAAAAAAATGGTACCGGGACAACCCGAGTAAACGTAATGCTCGGTTCCTGCCTACACACACACACACACACACACACACACACACACACTTTACACCCCCTATGCCACTGCCTGCTCTGCAACTGACCCTGGCTTATTTGACCACACTTCTGCATAACGATTCTGTAATATCTCTCCCTGATCTGGAATTGACCCTGGACTGTTTGACCATGTTTTTGCCTGCCTCATGGACCGATCTTGTACCCTGCTGCTGGCCTAGTGGGATTCAACAAGTCTCACACATGGGGTATCGTTTAACTCAGGAGTAGCAGAATGTATTTTGGGGTGTCATTTGTGGTATGCACATGCCATGTGAGAGAAATAAGCTATTAAAATTACAATTTTGAGGGGGGGGGGGGGATGTAAAAAATAAATAAAAATAATAATAATAATATATATTATATATATATATATATATATATATATCTTAATTTTGCAAAGTATTGTGGGGGGAAAATTACAACTTCAAATAACTCACCATGCATCTTACTAAATACCTTGGGACATCTTTCCAAAAAAGGGGTAATTTGGGGTGCATTTTTACTTTACTGGCTTGTTAGGGTCTCAAAAAATGATAGTCCGTCAGTAAATCAGATGCGATACATTTATTATGATTTGCACTATAGCCTGTAGACAAACTTTTACACAGACCAAATTTCCACAAATTTTGGGTTATTTTTACCAAAGACATGTACTAATTTGCAAAATGTTATCACAGAAATTAAGAAAAATGATGGTGGCAGGTTGTACAGGAGAGAAGTGTGGAGGGTATGATGGGGCATTATGGGGAGCGATGTTGGGTAGAGAAGGGAAGGTAAGTGGCCATGGAATGATGTCTCTCGGGGGGGGGGGGGGGTAGGAAGCCGTTCTGAGTGGTGTCCGTCTGTATACGGTGGTCTGGGGGTGATGTAAGCTGGGGGGAGTTGGGGGCTGAGAAGTGGTCAGATAGCGATGTCTATAATGAAAAAAAAAACCACCTCATTTACTACTATATACAATACTGCTAAATGAAGACAATCTAATATAAGAAGTATATCCATCTATATACTGTATCCAGTTCCTAGCACTCTGTATACCTGGATGATGTGAAGGTAATGGGTGACCATTCATGTCTCCCTGTATTATCCAAGCACTGAGTCACTCTGTACAATCAGACCACAAACAGGGTTACATGAATGGTCATAAATGACTTGACATTATCTGCACTGAGGATTTGGGAATGTTTGTACAGACAAAGTGTTCAGGCTTGGGCGATAGACTGTCAGCTGTGATCAGGCTGCAGACTCCCCCCCCCACACACACTCACTATCTCCTCCGATTCTAATGTCAGCTTAACCCTTCAATGCATCAGTAAAAACAAATCCTCCTGAAAGTTTACAGCATTCCACCTATGGAGACTTGTCACAAAACTCAGCTCACTTCTCCCTGCGTGCAGTGTGAACAGCAGTCTGCCCGACAAATTACAGTGAGCTCCGCCTCCCGATTCTCTCACTACACCGCACTGGTGATTAGGGGGGTTCAGTCAGATCAGAGAGACCCTGCCTGCAGGAGACTGGAGGGGGGACAGACAGACAAAGGAACTTCGGATTTTCAACACACACCACAGGCACTGTGTATTAAGACATGCCTTTTTCTTGTCTCCACAGTGGCAGGTGTTCTAATGTTCCCCCTGCCCAGATGGTCTAGCCCTAGTCTGCGCTAAGTAATGTGCCCGGGTGTCAAGCAGTACAAAACCCGGGCACATGATTCAAGACCCGTACTGTCCAGGTGAATCATGGACAGGTGGCAACCCTATATTAAATCCAGAGCGGGCCCCCGCCCAGGTATTCTTTTTTTCCTCACCTGATCAGGACTGGAATCACCAGGTATCCCTTACCGTTTGTCGCCCCAGCCAGGTTAAGCCTCTCCTGGGTCAAGTCCTTCCTGTACAGCCTCTAAATGAGCTACATGGTTGAGCCCTATTCTGGTGGTGCAGGCTTCTCAAAGAAAGCTTCAAACAAGCTTTAACGCAAGTGACAGCATTTCCTTTTGCTTTTATTTCCTTTCTCTGTGTTATGGGCGTTTGCAATTACCAAGATATCTGCAGCAGTGCATGTACACCTGAGCTTGAGAGGCAGGAAGTGAAGCAGCCTCTGTTTCCTGGCTAGAGCTTTCCAGGATGGTGATCTGATCCTGCTCAGGCACTGATAATCATCACTAATGGAAAATGTGAGTTGTAAATGGTCACTGCATTTTGGCAACAAATGGTGGAGATATCTACTCATGTATGCTACATACTTATGTGGTCATTGTTACAGGTATGTTTTCACCTTTTATGGCATTTACCTGGGTTTTTCTTATGTCCTTCTCGGTGTTGCTCTAGGATCATTGTGCTCTTTATGGCATTCACCTGAACTCTTCCCATCTTCTCAATGCTTGCTCTGGGATCACTGTGATGGGCTCAGTTTCCACTAGTGCGACTTGTCACTGCAAAATCGCATTACAAGCCGTACCCCATGATTTCCAATGAGTAATGTTAATATCTGTGTCCATAGACCCCCAAGAATAAACATGCATTGCTCCAAGTTGCATCAAATTTGCAGCAAATCATGCGACTTTCAGGTTGCAAAAGTGGAGACTTGGCGTTATGCCGTTTTCATTTCAGTCTGCTGCTTTGCTCTGTTTCTAGGGAAACTCTGTCCAGTCAGGCCACCCATTGCTTTAAAGGAACACTAAAGGTTAGTTTTTTATTAGATCAATTGATTGCTGTAAGCTAGAGCATTTAAATATCACTTACCTAGTATTTCCTTTTGACCTCCAAAATACAGTAATCCAGGTTTGAAAATGCCATTTCCTGTCTCTCCTCTTTTCTTTCCACCAGCACCTGAGCTGCTTGGCATGGTGGAAAGCAGAATGTGCTCACCCCCTCCCTATGACTACAGCGCAGCGTGAATATGCTCTCTTAACCCTCACAGGCATGGAGGCTAAGCCTAATGGGAACTACAGTTCCCACTAGGCCGTGATGTAGCAAGAATGAAAGCGCACCGCAAACCAGGAAGTCAGTGAGAATAATGATTCAGGAGTGCTGGAGGTGAATAAAACAGCTCGATTTCAACAGGTATCAAACTAGTTATAATGCAAAAAACATTACGTTTTACTTTATCAGCTACTGTCAGACTTTAATTTAAGAGGAAAATATTTTTGTCTTTACAACCCCTTTAAGGTATAGGGATTAGGTAAGTAGTAAAGATTGAGAAAAAAGAGCCAATATCTATATTCCTGTAAGGATCACAAGATGGGGGGAGCCTTCTGACGGTCAAGACAAGTTACCATCTAAGGCAATGTTGATTAAAGAGGGAGTTCACCCTTAAAACCACTTTCTCCCATCCCATCCAGCATACTGGCGTCAGCGCCAGTATGCTGTCTTTTTTTTTTTATCGATGTACTTACCTCTTAATAGATAATTTAATTTTCGTCCTACCGCGGGGTATAGTGCCGCTATATCGCGTCACGCCTTCCGAAAACAGCCGACTAGCACTCGGCTGTTCTCGGCGCCTGCGCACAGACCCAGGAGCTGACTGCGCAGGCGCCGTATACAGCAGAGTCCTATTTCGGCTTTTTTCGGAGGGCGTGAAGCGGCTATATACGGCGCCTGCGCAGTCAGCTCCTAGGTCTATGCTCAGGCGCCGTATAGCGCCGAGAACAGCCGAGTGCTAGTCGGCTGTTTTCGGAAGGCGTGACGCTATATAGCGGCGCCATACCCCGCGGTAGGACAAAAATTAAATTATCTATTAAGAGGCAAGTACATCGATATTAAAAAAAAAAAAAAAAGCATACTGGCGCTGACCCCAGTATGCTGGATGGGAGAAAGTGGTTTTAAGGGTGAACCCCCTCTTTAAGCTCATCAATTAGCCCCTCATCACTACTCTCCGTTTACAAACATCACAAATTACCAGCCCTTATAGTTGTTGCATTTGTAATGAAAAGTCATTGCCTGCAAAGCTAGCACTATACAGTCCTGCAAGGATCTCAAGATGAAGAGAGTCTGCTAAAAGCCAGAACAGTCACCAAGAGCAGTCATACAGGCAATTGATCAATATCATCTCACCTCTGATTATGTTTGCTACCCGCTTACAAACACCACAGGTACCAGCCCTAATAGTTGCTGCATTCGTGGTGGAAAGTTATTGCTTGACAAGCTACAGTGCATGAATTGCCTAGCACTTCCAACCAGAGCCAGTAGGTGGTGTCCAAATTGGAAAGTTTGCCATGGGAAGAAAGCATTAAAGGGGCCACAAGCTTTGAAGCTTGCCCAATAGAGACCCTTTTTCAGCAAGGGCAGTTAAGGACGCAATTACCTGGGGCGAAGTGGAGTAAACTCTCCACAAGGTTAAAACACCAATTTCCTTCACTGAACTGGAGGAGTTAATCCAGAAAGACTTGAAAGGATCAAAGTAAAATGCCCTTATAAACAGGCTGTCAAAACTGTATACCCTGAAAAGGCTAAAAGGTCAACCTGCTGCAGTCTCCTCCAATGGTGGATGCATTATTAATGTAGCTGGCAAGACATGCTACTTTACTGTCACATTCAAGGAGGCTCTAGTCCAAAGATTTGATCTAGATCTGAAGTGCTTCTACATACTGTAGCATCTGCAGGTGCCGACACACCAGCAGTAACCAGCCCATGTGCCGAGGGAGTGAATGGTTCATAATTATTAACCAGCTGCTGCACCTGCAGGACTCTGGAAAGTGCCAGGGTCTGCATCCCTTTAGACGCGATTCCCTTTTGGGAGTATCTTATCAAAAATAAAAATGATCACAGTATATGACAATCTGGCTTTTATCTTAGTGCAGACTTCTGGGAAAATCAGTGAGCCAGTCATACAAGCAGGAAATGATGATTCATTGCTTTTTACAGGAAATTGCAGCTTTGGAAAAGTGGAGTAATACTTTCAATAAGCCCGTCTGGAAGATGTGAAGAGACAAGGTGGTAAGAGCTTTGTAAGAACCGAAAATGGGGGCATACTTTGTAGTGGACGTGTCAGACATCAATTGATGTTTTTTCAAGAGCGGTGTTGCCCGCGGTCATGGCAAGAAGTGTATTATGGCTAAAGGCATGGTTGGTGGATCCTGTTAAAAAAAAAAAAAATGGTGCAAGACACCAGAACACCGATCCAATCTATTTGGGAGTAGACAGGATACAGCCATCTTAAGGGTGACCATTAGCAGGTCAGGGCGAATATCATCTGGAAAAAAAAAAACACACTGAAAATTCCAGCATACAGGTGGCAACCCCCAAGTGGATACACGGATGCAAAATCCTACAGACTGGGGAAAAGATTAGTAATGAACTGGAGAAGTACCAAATCTTCATTATTGAAGGCTTAACCACTTGCTGACGGCCGTACGAGTTTGTACGGCCGCAGCGCGGCTCTAGATCTGAGTCAATGAGTTTTCTCGTCCGCCCCTTTTTGCCTTTCCCTGCGCGTACTGGGAGCGCGTGCAGGGAACTGCTGTGCTGGCCGTGTCCCCTGGACACAGCCAAACACAGATCGCGGTAAATAGCCAATCACAGCGGCTATTTACAGCGCGATCTGGGTGGCCAATGGGAGATGATCTCAAATGTAAACATATGAGATCATCTCTCATTGCCGTCTCTCTCTCCTCACACAGACAGCGCGTCTGAGGAGAGAGAGATATCTGTGAGTGTGTTTTGCAGTTACAAAGTAACAAAGTGTCCAAAGTGTTAAATCAGTGCCTAATCAGTCCCCAATCAGTGCCCACCTGGTACCACCTGTGCCACCAGTACCACCTGTGCCCACCTGTGATCAGTGCCCATCTGCCGCCTCTGCACATCTGCAATCAGTGCGTATCAGTGCACGATCTGCAATCAGTGCCCACTTGTGCCACCCCAGCGCACATCTGTGCCGCCTCATTAGTGCTACCTGTGTCGCCTCATTAGTGCTACCTGTGTCGCCTCATTAGTGGCACCTGATCGGTGTACATCTGTTCCACCACCTCAGTACCCATCTCTGCCACCTCAGTACCCATCTCTGCCGCCTCAGTACCCATCTCTGCCGCACACACCTGTGAAGTCGCCAGCAATGTCAAGACGTCATTTTTCCCTACAGCAGGCGTATCAAATTCTTTCAGCGCCTGACGAGAGCATCGGGGAGCTCTCTTCTTCCAATTCCCATTCGGATTCGGATGTAGACTATGAGCCAGTCTACACTAGTGGATCAGCGACAGACTCAGAGGGGGAAGATAGTCGGCCCGCCAAAAGAAGGCGCTCTGGTGAGGAGGCGTGCAGACGAGTGCAAATCACCACCCATCCACCAGCACCGACGTGCCATCCACCAGCACCGACGTGCCATCCACCAGCACCGAAGTGCCATCCACCAGCACCGAAGTGCCATCCACCAGCACCGAAGTGCCATCCACCAGCACCGCAGTGCCATCCACCAGCACCGCAGTGCCATCCACCAGCACCGCAGTGCCATCCACCAGCACCGCAGTGCCATCCACCAGCACCGCAGTGCCATCCACCAGCACCGCAGTGCCATCCACCAGCACCGCAGTGCCATCCACCAGCACCGCAGTGCCTCGGCAACAAAGGCCAAGGACCCATGCCAGCCTTCCCTATGCCCTTCAGTACCCCCTGTGGCTTCCTCCAAATTCCGGAGAAGCCAACATTCCCCCTTTCACTGCCCAGCCAGGAGTCCAGGTGAACACGGACAATTTTTCCCCAAATTAATTTTTTTGATTTATTTTTTACTGAGGAACTGCCATCTAGAATTGTGGCCCAGTGCAATTTATATGCCCAACAATTTATCACCAACAATCCCACATCTTCTTATGCCCGTCCCTTCAATTGGAGAGACCTTACGGTGGAGGAGTTTAGTTTTTTTTTAGGCCTCACCTTTTGCATGGGACTCAACCCAAAAAACGAAAAGCATTCCTTTTGGTCAAAACGCCCCATTTATCATATGCCCATCTTTTCTACAACAATGCCCAGAACCAGATACTTCATGATCATGAGGTTCCTTCACTTCAACGATAATACCCAGTGCCTTCCCCGAAATCACCCAAATTTTGACATGCTTTTCAAAATTCGCCCCTTACTAAATTATTTTTCTGAATTATTCCCCCAAATATATACCCCGGAACAAAACATTTGTGTCGATGAGTCCCTCCTTAAATTTTGTGGCCGACTGAAAATAAAACAGTTTATCCCCAGCAAAAGGGCCCGCTATGGGGTGAAGGTTTATAAACTTTGTGAACGAGCCACAGGGTACCTGTGTTCTTTCCTGGTCTACGAAGGGAAGGACACCCAGCTGAATCCCCCCAATTGCCCAGACTACTTGGGATCAAGTGGAAAAGTTGTCTGGCAACTCATCAACCCTCTCCTGGATAAAGGATACCACCTGTACGTGGACAACTTTTATACGTCTCTTCCCCTGTTCCACAACCTTCATCGGAAGCAGACCCCAGCATGTGGCACCGCCAGAAAGAACAGGAAAGCCTTTCCTCAAAGCCTTGTAAATAAAATGCTGAGGAAAGGGGAATCGGCAAGTCTGCGCAACAAGGAGGTGCTGGCAGTGAAGTGGAAGGACAGAAGAGACGTATACATGTTGTCCTCCATCCACAACAATTCCTTTGTGGAAACCCGCAGAAGGCGTGGCACCACCGTCCAAAAGCCCACCTGCATCCGGGACTACAACTCGTTCATGGGGGGAGTCGACCTAAATGATCAAATGTTGGAACCCTACCTTGCCACAAGGCGCACGTACCATTGGTACAAAAAAGTCGCAATTTATTTTTTTAATTTGGCCGTTTACAACTCCTATATTATTATCTATCGCAAGTCCACCCAAAACCCCCTAACCTTCCTTGGCTACCAGGAGGAAATTACCACTACCCTCATATTCCAGACTGACCTACCCCAAAATATCCGATCAGATGTTCTAAGTCGACTCTCCGAACGGCACTTCCCAGACAAAGTTCCTCCCACAGCATCAGGCCGACAAGGTCAAAAAAGATGCAAGGTGTGTACCAGTGAAGGAGTGAGACGAGACACAGTTTATTATTGTTCCCAGTGTCCTTCCCAACCAGGCCTCTGTGTAACGGACTGTTTTCGCCGTTACCATACTAAACTAAATTATTAGTTTAGTATGGTAAACGTAATCCTTCATTCCTGCCTTCAAACACCTTCACACCCCTTATGCCACTGCCTGCTTTGTAACGGATCCCGGCTTGTTATTGGACCACGCTTCTGCCTAATGATTTTGTAATACGTCTGCCTGATCTGGAATTGACCCTGGACTGTTTTTCGACCATTCTTCTGCCTAACGATTCTGTAATGCCTCTGCCTGATCTGGAATTGACCCTGGACTGTTTGACCATGCCTTTTACCTGCCTCTTGGACTGATCTTGTACCCTGCTACTGGACTAGTGGGATTCAACACAGGGGTCTCACATATGTGAGGGGCTCCAGAAAAGTTTTTCTAGATGAAGAAAAATATTTTTTTTGTTTTCTCATCTTAGATTAGGGTCTGGTTGCCCGGAGGCTTGAAAGAGATTTGGGTGGGAGAAGACTCTACCCCTGTCCCCATTCTGTCCTGAACGAGGCCCTCCTTCTGCCTGCTGCCTGTAGGACCTATGCCATCATGCCTCTGCCTGTTGCATGAACTGACCACCTGCACTAACCCTGACGGGACAGTATCCCTGCCTGGACAATTGTGTATGCCGTTGCTGACCAAGTCCCTGTCTGCTGCCTGGACCAGTGCTATCCACAGGTAATCTTTTGTTTACACTTTGCTCAGCAGAATGTATTTTAGGGTGTAATTTTTGCCATCTAAATGCTATGTGTTGGAAATATCTTATAAACGGACAACTTTGTGTAAAAAAAAAATGCGTTCATTTTTTTTCCACATGTTCCAAAAACGTCTGGGAAAAAATGAACCGTTCAAAAGATTTATTATGCCTCATAGGTTATACGTTGGGGTGTTAGCTTTCCAAAATGGGGTCACTTTGTGGGTAATTCCATTGTCCTGGTGTTCCAGGGCCTTCAAAAGTGTAATAGGTTGTCAACTAGTTAGATGTGCAATTTATGTTCCTAAAACCCCTGATGCCGCTCCCTGCACGTTGGGCCTCTGTATGTGGCCATGCAGTGAAAAAGTCTCACACATGGGGTATCGTTTTACTCAGGAGGAGTAGCAGAATGTATTTTGGGGTGTCATTTGTGGTATGCATATGTCATGTGAGAGAAATAAGCTATTACAATGACAATTTTGAGACATTTTTTAAATAAAAATCTTAATTTTGCAAAGTATTGTGGGAAAAAATTACAACTTCAAATAACTCACCATGCCTCTTACTGAATACCTTGGAATGTCTACTTTCCAAAAAGGGGTTATTTGGGGGGCATTTGTACTTTCCTGGCTTGTTGGGGTCTCAAGAAATAATAGGCCTTCAGTACACCAGGTGTGATCATATGTGATAATTTATTGTGATTTGCACTATAGCTTGTAGACTCTAAAACTTTCACACAGACCAAATAATTTCCAAAAATGTTGGGTTATTTTTATCAAAGACATGTAGCAGTATAAATTGTGGCCAAAATTTATGAAGAAAAATTAATAATTTGCAAAATTTTATCACAGAAACTAAGAAAAAAACATTTTTTTTTCAAAATTTTTGGTCTTTTTTCATTAATAGCGCAAAAAATAAAAAACCCAGAGGTGATCAAATACCACCAAAAGAAAGCTCTATTTGTATGAAAAAAAAAGGACAAAAAAATCATTTGGATACAGTGTTGCATGACTGAGTAATTGTCATTCAAAATGTGAGAGCCCTGAAAGCTGAAAATTGGTCTGGTCAGGAGGGTGTTTAAGTGCCCAGTATGGAAGTGGTTAAAGGTCTAAGGCTCCTGTCTTAAAGAATGGCGAAAGTCCCTTTAGGGGTGCACCAATTCAGAGGGTGCCTGTGTGAAGCTTTACACACATACCTGGATGGAAAACCTTCAGGATCAGTGGGCCATAACAGCTATATTGGTGTAACACTGGTGGAAGTTTAAGGGAGGTTAACCTTTCTAGTACAATCATTTTTATTGGAAAAGTATAACATGACAAACTCACCCATGCAGAGGCATAATTCAATGAGCATAACAATTGAATAACTTTGAGAGGTGGAAAGTTCACCTTTCAATCTCTTCCAGTCAGCCAGGCCACCAGTGTTGATGGAAAAGTAAAACATTCTGGCCCAGTTTTAACGTTTAAAAAAAAAAAAAAAAATAGCAATCGCGAAGGTTCTAGTTACCCAGAGGATATAAGGAGTTGGTTCCCCTCTGTTCCTAGCAAAACAATGTAATAAATAAGGTAATCTGTGCCCAGTTTAAAAAAAAAAAGGATAAAAAAAAAATAACTCGACAAGCAAAGGAAGTTGGAGTTGTGCAAGATGGAAAACCTCCAATTACATTATTCATAAACCTGGGAGACTGGATGCTCTGTAGGCTTATCAGACACCTACTTGTCCCAATTCTTCCTCAATTCCTCTACCAGTTTGAGTCCCTCCCTATCCCCTTCCCTCCCGGGGAGGTGATCCTTTTGGACGCCAGCAGGGAGGGCTGGGGAGCACACTACCAGCACTTTGCAGTCCAAAGCCGTTGGCCATTCAAGACACAGGAGGTGGTGGTATCTAACATCCTAGAAATGAAAGCAGCATTCCAAGTCCTCCTGGCCTTCAGTCTTCTTCTTAGGGGAAAGACGTCCTGTTGAAGATGGACAACAGGGCGGCAGTTGCCTATATCAAACAGGCAAGGTGGCACCAGAAGTCGCTCCATGATGCAGGAAGTTTGCCCAGTCTTCAAGTGGGCGCAGGTGAACCTCTCGTGGCTAAGGGCGATGTATGTCCCAGGAGCCCAGAACCAGCTGGCCAAAATGCTAAGCAAAAGCTTTGTTTTCCAACAACAAATGGACTCTGAGCCACCAAGCTTTCTCCCTCATAACCAAACTTGGGGCATGCTGGATATAGATTTAGCAGCAACACCAGACAACGCAAAGTGCCAGAGGTATCGGACAAGAACCCCTTGCCCATTAGTGGAGGGGACGGACTGCCTACAGCACGACTGGAACCTTCGTCTGGGTTACATCTTTCCCCAAACATCTCTCACACCAAGATTTCTTCTCAGGCTCAAGGAGGTCAGCATCAATTATAGCAGTCCTTCCTTTTTGGCCGAGGCAGCCATGGTTCACAACTCTTCTTCAGCTGAATACAGTAATTCCATTACTGCTTCCACCAGCAGCGGATCTACTCTCTCGGGCAACTTATTCATCCATGCCCGGAAAGAATGCATCCGACAGCCTGGAGATTGAAAGGGCTAGGTACCTAGACCAAGGTTGCTCTCAAAGTGGTAGAGATTCTTCAAGCAGGAAGATACACCACCAACAATACCTACAAGAGAATCTGGGAGAAGTTTTTCAGTCGCACAGCAACAAGCCTGGAACTCGTCATCTCCAACAGTTGCTCAAATCCTTGAGTTTCTCCAGTTAAGCTTAGATAAAGGCTTTGGGTCAAGTACCCTGAAAGTCCATGTATCGGCATGACAGCAGTCAAATGGGCGCAAGAGCCTCTCGTCATTCAGTTCCAGAGGGCCTGTCTAAAGATAAGGCCCCCAGAAAGTCTTCCTTCCCGACCTGGGATATTTCGGTTGTACTAAAAGTTATATCCCAAGAACCATCCGTTGGTAAACATCTCATTGTGTGACACAACGCTTAAGGTCACCTTCCTAATAGCGATAACATCGGCCAAGGGAGTATCAGAGATGCAAGCTCTATTGGCAAAGGAGCCAAACCTAATCATCTACCCAGACAAAGTAGTCTTAAAAGGAACACTAAAGGTTCGTTTTTTATTAGATCAATTGATTGCTGTAAGTTAGAGCATTTAAATATCACTTAGCTCGTTTTTGCTTTTGACCTCCAAAATACAGTAATCCAGGTTTGAAAATGCCAAATACTGTCTCTCCTCCTCTTGCTTTCCACCAGCATCTGCATGGTGGAAGGCAGAATGTGCTCACCCCCTCCCTATGACTACAGCCCTGCGTGAAGATGCTCTCGTATCCATCACAGGCATGGAGGCTAAGCCTAATGGGAACTGTAGTTCCCATTAGGCCGTGATGTAGCAAGAATAAATGTGCACCGCAAACCAGGAAGTCAGTGAGAATAACGATTCAGGAGTGACAGAGGTGAATAAAACAGCTTGATTTAAACACGTATCAAACTAGTTATACCGCAAAACATTACTTTTTACTTTATCAGCTACAGTCATACTTTAATTTAAGAGGAACATATTTTTGTCTTTACAACCCCTTTAACACCATCTGATTGCTTCATTCCGAAGGTTTCATCCTCTTTCCACTTCAATCAGGAGCTTAACGTTCCTGCTCTCTCCACAGAACAAGAGAAACCACATCCGCTGGATGCGAGAACCAACATCCTGGCATACCTCTCGACAATCAATGGCCTTAGGAAGTCTGAAAACCTCCTGGTTATCCCACACGGCGTTAGGAGAGGGCAATCGGCAACCTCTCACACCATTGCAGCATGGTTGGTTAAGACTATCAAAAAGGCTTACTCACTGAGCAAAAACACAAATACCTGAGGGCTTGAAGGCATATTCCGCAAGGACAATGGCGACCTCCTTGGCGGCCTACTGCAGGGTGTCCTCGGAAACGATTTGCCAAGCAGCGACTTTGTCATCTAGAAACTTTTATATCTCATTACAAGGTGGACTCTGCCCAACTGTCCACGCTAGAGTTTGGATGAGCAATTATTCAGTCAAACGCCTCTATTCCATGTAATAAAAAAAAAGTGACTATGCTCAGACCCACCTAGTTTGCGAGTTATTCCCCAAAGGTGTATGCTGCCATGATGCGACAGGAAAACGGAAAATTGTATACTCACCTTTACGTAATTTTCCTTTCCTGTTGCATCTTCATGGCAGGAATATATATATATATACAGTGCAGAAAATAAGTATTTGAACACCCTGCTATTTTGCAAGTTCTCCCACTTGGAAATCATGGAGGGGTCTGAAATTGTCATCGTAGGTGCATGTCCACTGTGAGAGACATAATCCAATTTTTTTCCCCAGAAATCACAATTTATGATTTTTTAACTATTTATTTGTATGATACAGCTGCAAATAAGTATTTGAACACCTGTCTATCAGCTAGAATTCCGACCCTCAAAGACCTGTTAGTCTGCCTTTAAAATGTCCACCTCCACTCCAATTATCCTAAATTAGATGCACCTGTTTGAGGTCATTAGCTGCATAAAGACACCTGTCCACCCCATACAATCAGTAAGAATCCAACTACTAACATGGCCAAGACCAAAGAGCTGTCCAAAGACACTAGAGACAAAATTGTACATCTCCACAAGGCTGGAAAGGGCTACGAGGAAATTGCCAAGCAGCTTGGTGAAAAAAGGTCCACTGTTGGAGCAATCATTAGAAAATGGAAGAAGCTAAACATGACTGTCAATCTCCCTCGGACTGGGGCTCCATGCAAAATCTCACCTCGTGGGGTCTCAATGATCCTAAGAAAGGTGAGAAATCAGCCCAGGACTACACGGGAGGAGCTGGTCAATGACCTGAAAAGAGCTGGGACCACCGTTTCCAAGGTTACTGTTGGTAATACACTAAGACGTCATGGTTTGAAATCATGCATGGCACGGAAGGTTCCCCTTCTTAAACCAGCACATGTCAAGGCCCGTCTTAAGTTTGCCAATGACCATTTGGATGATCCAGAGGAGTCATGGGAGAAAGTCATGTGGTCAGATGAGACCAAAATAGAACTTTTTGGTCATAATAAAGAAGAATGATGAGTACCATCCCAAGAACACCATCCCTAGTGTGAAGCATGGGGGTGGTAGCATCATGCTTTGGGGGTGTTTTTCTGCACATGGGACAGGGCGACTGCACTGTATTAAGGAGAGGATGACCGGGGCCATGTATTGCGAGATTTTGGGCAACAACCTCCTTCCCTCAGTTAGAGCTTTGAAGATGGGTCGAGGCTGGGTCTTCCAAACATGACAATGACCCGAAGCACACAGCCAGGATAACCAAGGAGTGGCTCTGTAAGAAGCATATCAAGGTTCTGGCGTGGCCTAGCCAGTCTCCAGACCTAAACCCAATAGAGAATCTTTGGAGGGAGCTCAAACTCCGTGTTTCTCAGCGACAGCCCAGAAACCTGACTGATCTAGAGAAGATCTGTGTGGAGGAGTGGGCCAAAATCCCTCCTCCAGTGTGTGCAAACCTGGTGAAAAACTACAAGAAATGTTTGACCTCTGTAATTGCAAACAAAGGCTACTGTACCAAATATTAACATTGATTTTCTCAGGTGTTCAAATACTTATTTGCAGCTGTATCATACAAATAAATAGTTAAAAAAATCATACATTGTGATTTCTGGAATATATTTTTTTGATTATGTCTCTCACAGTGGACATGCACCTACGATAACAATTTCAGACCCCTCCATGATTTCCAAGTGGGAGAACTTGCAAAATAGCAGGGTGTTCAAATACTTATTTTCTGCACTGTATATATACTGAGAATACCTGGGCGGGAGCCCTCTCTCCATGTTTAACCACTTGAGCCCCAAGCCTGTTTTTCAGATTTGGTGTTTACGAGACTAAAACAGTTTTTTTTTTGCTAGAAAATTACTTAAAACCCCCCAAATATTATATATATTTTTTTCTAACACCCTAGAGAATAAAATGGCAGTCATTGCAATACTTTTTCTCACACCGTATTTGCGCAGCGGTCTTACAACAGACTTTTTTTGGAAAAAATTCACTTTCTTGAATTAAAAAAACAATAAATTTGGCCCAATTTTTTTATATATATTGTGAAAGATAATGTTACGCTGAGTAAAACGATACCCAACATGTCACGCTTTAAAACTGCGCCCGCTCGTGGCATGGTGTAAAACTTTTACCCTTTAAAATCTCGATAGGCGACTAAAAAATTCTACAGGTTGCTTTTTTTGAGATACAGAGGAGTTCTAGGGCTAGAATTATTGCTCTCGCTCTAACGATCGCGGCGATACCTCACTTGTGTGGTTTGAACACAGTTTTCATATGCGGGCGCTACTCGCGTATGCGTTCGCTTCTGTGCGCGAGCTCGTCGGGACTGGGCGTTTTAAAAATTCTCTTTTCTTATTTTAATTTGGTTTTTAATTTTTTACACTGAAATAAAAAAAATTGATCACTTTTATTCCTATTACAAGGAATGTAAACATCCCTTGTAATAGAAAAAAGCATGACAGGTTCTCTTAAATATGAGATCTGGGGTCAAAAAAACCTCAGATCTCATATTTAGACTAAAATGCAAAAAAAAGAAAAAAAAAAAATTAAAACTGTCATTTTTCAAATGACAGGAAAAAAAAAATGTTTCTTTAAGACGCTGGGCGGGACTGACGTTTTGACGTCACTTCCGCCCAGCAGAGCTATGGGGACGGATGAGGGAAATTTTTCCTCAAGTCGCATTCCCGCTGAGGAGCCGAACGGACCCGATCGCCTCAGCCGCTACCGACGGCTCTGGTAAGCGGCGGAGGGCACGGGAGAGCGGCGGCACCCTCTCCCGCCACCGATAACGGCGATCTTGCGGCGAATCCGCCACGGAGACCGCCGTTATCGTGTACAGAACCGCCCCATGAAGAGATGGATATCTCGGTTGTGGCAGCAGCTACTGCCGTTACCGAGATATCCATCTTTAAAAACGTGACGTCCTTTGACTATGGGGCGGATCTGAAGTGAAGTGGTTAATAGCTATGCGGTCCTATCAGGTTGTGGAGGCGGAGCCACAACCCAAAAGGTGTATGCTGCCATGAAGATGCAACAGGGAAGGAAAAATTACGGTAAGGCGAGTATACAATTCAATTTTTCTGACCGCCCCCCCGCCCCCTCCCTCCCCCACACCTTCCGGATTGATGGATTTACATTTCACATATGATATCCCATATTTTATCAAATTCCCTGATATTCCTTCTCTCCTTCCAGATTGTTTCTGTGACTGCATTAGCCCATTCCATTACTGACGGGGGATTCTCTGCCTGCCATCTTTGAGCAATTAATTTCCTTGCCTGAAAAAGACACCTTATTATTGCTTTTGTTGTACTGGCTGTTCTATTTCTCTTTATACCCATAGGCCCAGTATGCATATTCTGGGATCCATCTCCAACTTTATTTTATATGTCGTATTTAAGACATTAAGGATCCCTTGCCAATACCTGAACAGTTTGACATCTCCATAGCATGTGTATTAGATTCCCCGTGTCCTGGCACCTTGGACATCCCTCATCTACTCTCCACCCAAAACTGAATAATCTTTTTGGAGTATAGTACGTCCTATATATCATCATAAAAAATGAAAACTTTTGTGCGGGCGAGACTGTTCTCCAATATCTTCCTCCACTGCCCATCTGTTATAGTCCCCAGGTCTTCCTCCCATTTCTCTCTGCTTTCAAGCTGTTCTGGGCCTTTATTTTTTTAATCACTCTTGGTATTGTGGCAGTAGGAGGGAATGCATATAACAGTTGCCATCCCCAAGCTCTAAATAAAAGGCATCAACTCCGCTGTTGCTATCCATAGGATTTAGTGAGAAGAACATTGGGGATTTTGCTATTGCTTTGGAGGCAAACAGATCTACCTCGGGCACCCCCCCACGTTTGAGTGATTTGTGCAAAGGTAGTTTGGTTTAGTGACCACTCCTGTCTGTTTCATGGTCTTCCGGCTCAGGGAGTCTGCCAGAGTATTGTCTGTCCCTTTCAGGTGGATGGCTGATAATGACCTTCTGTTTGATTCTGCATATAGCGGGATTGTTTCCATCAGCCTCATCAAGCTTTGGGACGTTGTCCCTCCTTGCCTGTTTAGGTATGAAATCGCTGTGGCATTGTCCGATAGTATTTTTACGTCTCTACCCTGTATTGCTGGTTTGAACTTTTTAAATGCTTCCCCTACAGCTTTTAGCTCCCTCATATTTGAGGCTTGGGCCCATCAGGAACTCCATTAGCCCTGTGTGTAGAGCCCCTTCATGTGTGCCCCACAGCCTAGAGCGCTGGCATCAGTGGCGATCCTGACTAGGTCGGATTGAGTCCATTTGCATCCTTCGATTTATCTAAGTGGGTTGATCGGAATGGACTTGTCCAGGGATGAATGGTTGCCATCCCACAGACAGAATGGATTCTGTAGGGGTGTCATGTGACTGTGCCCATGCGACAGCTGTAATTGAAGATGTCATCAGCCCTAGCACTGTCATTCCCTGTCTGATTGCCTGTGTGATTTTTTTTATGTTCTTTTCTTCCGTACACACGATCAAATCTATCTGGTGGAAACGGTCTGACAGACCGTTTCAGGAGACAAATTCGATCGTGTGTACGGGCGGACAGATTTTTCCAGCAGACAGATTTTAAAGACATATGCCCGCACATGCGCGGAAGTGTTTTACTTCCTGGTGCAGTGACGTGGCGGCGTCAACGTCATCTGCCGGCGGGGATTTTGGTTTGATTGTGTGTACAGCGATCAAACCAAAATAGCCCAGCAGACAAATCTGATCAAATCGGTCCGTCAGATCGATTTGAACAGATTTATTTAACGGTGTGTACGGGGGCCTTAAGGTTTTGGTTAGTCTGGAGTCCAGTATATAGCCCAAATAAACCATTTGGCTTGGGGTCATCTGTGATTTCTCTTCACTCACTATCCACCATAAGTTTTGCAGATGGTACATGCTTGTGCGAAGGTTGTTCTCTAGTGTTTCCACTAGGGTTGTCCCGATACTATACTCGGTATCCGGACCGATACCGAGTATTTGCGGGAGTACTTGATAACGAAATACAATACTTCCCCCAACTACCACCGCCGCCGCAAAGCCGTCGTTAATCCCGGTGCATGACAGCGGCGAGCATTACAAGCTTTCGCTTGTATACTTGTAAAGCCGGCGCCGCCATGTATAGACACTCCCCCTCTCGTGATTGGACGGATCCGTCCAATCACGAGAGGGGGAGTGTCCATACATGGCGGCACCGGCTTTACAAGTATACAAGCGAAAGCTTGTAATGCTCGCCGTTATCATGCACCGGGATTAACGGCAGCAGCGGCGGCTTTGCGGCACATCAGGTATGGGGGACAGGACATGGCTGCAATATGTGGGGGGGGGGGGGACAGACATGGCTGCAATATGTGGGGGGGGGGGGACAGACATGACTGCAATATGTGGGGGGGGGGGACAGACATGGCTGCAATATGTGGGGGACATGGCTGCAATATGTGGGGGACACATTTAAAAAAAAGTATCGGTATTCGGTATCGGCGACTACTTGAAAAAAAGAGTATCGGTACTTGTACTCGTTCCTAAAAAAGTGGCATCAGGACAACCCTAGTTTTCACTGAATCTGCAAAGAATAGTAGATTGTCTAGGTATGGTATTATGCCAACGCCTTGTTGTCTTGGACCCTTTAGCACTTCTGCCATTATCTTTGAGAAGATTCTGGGTGCTGAAATGCCGAAAGGGGGAGCTGTATATTGCAGGTGCAGAGTGGCTGCTGGCCCTTGTACTGCGAACCTCAGGAATGTTCGATGATTCTCCTTTATGGGGACATGTAGGTAGGCATCCTGAAGGTCTATGGTTGCCATAAATGTCTCCCATGGTAGGATGTTTCTGATCAAGTAAATAGACTCCAGTCTGAATTTTTTGTATTTTATTCCTCTGTTGAGTGGCTTGAGGTTCACTATGAGCCTCAGCTTGCCCGATTGTTTTTTCTTTGCAAAGATAAGGGAATAGAACCCCCTTTGTTCCTCTTCTTGAGGTACCTGGCTGATCACTTTCTGATCCGATAGACTGTAAAAAGGCTTTTGCTCAATCTTCGTCCTTTGGTAGCATGGTTACTAGGTACTTGGTTGGGGGGCAAGTGGCAAATTCTATCATGCATATGATGGATTTGATTTTTGTTGCTTCCATCCATTGGTGGGAAAAGGCTGCGAGTCTGCCCCTTTTTTGTTATTTGGGTTAGGAGGCTTCAGGATGAATTCACCCTTGCCTTTTGTTTTGTAGCCCCCATAGTGTCTTTGCTCCAGGCTTGTTAAACTTTTTGAATTGCCAAAAGGGCGTCTTCCCTTGTTTTTTGGTTTGGGGAAAACCCTTGTTCTTTGCTTTAGTCCTGTCTAGCACCATTTCTAGTTTAGACCCCAACAGTAGGTCTCCAGTGAATGGAATTCCCCATAGCCCGTTTTGTGAAGAGATGTCACCTCCCCAAGGTTTCAGCCACAGGGCTCTTTGGGTCGAGTTGAGTAGCGCTGTGGCCCTTAACCACTTCAGACCCGCGCTATTGACATAATACGTCAACAGCGCGGACCTGAGGCGCCAACTTGACGTCTTTGGATGTGATTTGTGTGCATTACCCGCGCGCACCACTGGGTGGCGCGCGGCGGGTAAACACTGTCCCGCCGCATCGCTGGGGATCCGATGCATGTACCTGGTGGCCGCGATGTCCGTAGGGTACATGCGATCGGCGGGAAACCGAACAGATGACAGCAGGGACGTGGAGCTCTGTGTGTAAATACAAGCAATACATTTAACCCCTTCCTCACCCCCTAGTGTTAACCCCTTCCCTGCCAGTCACATTTATACAGTAATTAGTGCATTTTTATATCACTGATCGCTGTATAAATGTGAATGGTCCCAAATTTGTGTCAAAAGTGTCCGCCGCAATATCGCAGTCGCAATAAAAATCGCAGATCGCCGCCATTACTAGTAAAAAAATTAATTAAAAAAATCATAATTCTGTTCCCCATTTTGTAGGCGCTATAACTTTTGCGCAAACCAGTCGCTTATTGCGATTTTAATTTTTTTTTCAAATATACGCCGAAAAATACGTATTGGCCTTAACTGTGAAAAAAGTTTTTTAAAAAAAATGGGATATTTATTATAGCAACAAGTAAAAAAAAGGGATTTTTAAATACAGCTTACCTGTAAAATCCTTTTCTTGGAGTACATCACGGGACACAGAGCGGCATATTCATTACTATGTGGGTTATATGGGAGTACCTTCAGGTGTGGACACTGGCAATCTCAAACAGGAAGTCAAACAGGAAGTCCCCTTATATAACCCCCTCCCCTAGAGGGAGTCCCTCAGTTTTGTAGCAAGCAGTATGCCTCCCAAAATGGTCACCCAAAAGAGGGGTGGGAGCTCTGTGTCCCGTGATGTACTCCAAGAAAAGGATTTTTACAGGTAAGCTGTATTTAAAAATCCCTTTTTCTTTCTCGTACATCACGGGACACAGAGCGGCATATTCATTACTATGTGGGATGTCCGAAAGCAATGCTTTAATGAGGGGAGGGAGACATCTTCCAAAGAAGGATTCAATTTAGAGATAAACTCAAATCATAATAATAATTCCAACTTAGTCAAGAAAAAACTTTCTCTTTTTTTTTTTTTTTTTTTTTTTTTTTTTATAACCAAGGGTGTTTCTGATCCCGAGGATTTCAAACTGCAGCCTGTAGTACTGCCTGTCCAAAGGCAGAATCCGCATTCCTTCTCACGTCTAGTTGCTAAAACCTTGTAAACGTGTGGACTGATGACCACGTTGCCGCCTTGCATATCTGAGTCATAGAGATCTGATGGTGTGCTGCCCAAGAGGCGCCCATGGCCCTGGTAGAATGGGCCTTTACCGACAACGGAGGAGGCAACCTCTTCAACCCGTAGGCTTGAATGATTAATTGTCTAATCCATCTCGAGATGGTGGATTTTGCAGCTGCCTGCCCCTTCTTGGGGCCATCTGGTAGAACGAATAACACATCTGTTTTCCGGATCTTTTCTGTAGCTTTAAGATAGGCCTTCATGGCCCGGACAATATCCAAGGTATGCAGCAACCCTTCCTTTCTAGATGTAGGTTTTGGAAAGAAGGATGGAAGTACCAAATCCTGGTTTAAGTGAAATTTAGATATAACCTTTGGTAGAAAGGAAGGATGGGGCCGGAGACCTGTATGACGCCGCAGGCCCGCCCCCCCCCGCCCTCCTGTCTGGATGGCGCGAAAATTCGTCAATAAGACGCGCGCGTGCACGCGCGCGCGCGTACCCGGAAACAGGAAGAACATGGAGGAGCCGCGCTGCTGGAGATCCATGGCGCAGAAACGGCGGCAGATTCAAAACTCCCGGCCAGGTAGGACTCTTTTAAGGCCCCTAAGGATCCTTTACTAGCCTCTAGGAAGCAACAGCAGGTTAGCTAGCAACACACTTTAGACAGGGGGGCCTAGTGATGGGGGGAGAAAGGGTGTCATCCTGTCTCTAAGACATAGTGATCACAGTTGCCCATGCAGAGCATACTCAGGCTATCCCCCCTTTTAGGTTAACCCCGGGGAGCCTGCTGTCGAACCAAGTCCCGCAGGCTCCCCCTTACCTGCTCCATGCTGCAGGATGTTTGACCAGCAAACTGATCCAGTCTCCCATCTCCGTGCGTATAGTCAGGCCCTGGGGTCCTATGAAGGTACCCACTGTCTGGACCTATATAGCACCCTGGCAAAACAGGAACCTTATGGTTTTTGCAAATCCAAGTCCTGGGCCCAGGGTCCAGCCCTCCAAAGAGGAGCATTATAGGCAAAACCCCACGGTTTGGGGCCCGGGTACTGTCCACTTTGGCACTGAGGCTCCTTGGACAGATCCGGTTAGCCCGCTTAATCCCAAAGGATGTGGAGCAAAGCTATTCCGTGACCAACACCTAAGACACTGGCGAAAAAACTGAGGGACTCCCTCTAGGGGAGGGGTTATATAGGGAGGGGACTTCCTGTTTTGAAGATTGCCAGGTCCCACTGAAGGTACTCCATATAACCCACATAGTAATGAATATGGCCCTCTATAAAAGGGCCTCAAATATTTTCTTTGTCCATGGACCACGCAAATGGTTCAGTAAGGTTTCGCCTGGGACCTGCTTCATCAAAGCTGCCGCTCGTCAGTGTGGGGATGGTTTTTATTAATTTTTCTCTAGGCATGTCACTTTCCAGTAGTTCTTGAAGCTGGGTTAACCAGATTAGCAAGGTGCGGGCTGCCAGCCATTACCGGATTGAGATTCGCAGCCCCTGCTTCCCAGGCCCTCTATAAAAGGGCCTCTATTTTCTTTGTCCATGGAATGGTTTAAGGTACCTGCTTCATCAAAGGCCAAGTCAGATTTATTTGTGACTTTTGCCAGAGAGGCATCCACTTTGGACATTTAGTCCAGTTTTTAGTGTCTGTCTCTGCAAATGGATATCTGCGCTTGACCGCAGCTTGTACGAAGAGTTCTCTCTGGGTCTTCCCACTCTTTTTTTGATGAAGTCTAAGAGTTTGGTGTACAGGGAATGTTCTAAGTTTCCTGGGTTGTAGCCTTTTTGTACATCTTGTCACGTAGTGCGAGCTCTGTAGCTTTTTTCCTCTTTAAATACCTAATGTGTCTGCTATTGGTTCATAAAGGTTATACGCGTCTTCCGAGAGAAATAAGTTGCCCTTTAAAGCCAGATCTTCCTCCTCAGAGTCTGAGCAAAGTCCATCCTCCGATACAGATTGCTCGGATTCGTCCAAATCCTCCTCCTGTTCCTGACGTTCTGCCTGTTACATGAAGGGACGCATTTCCTGCTGGTTGATGGAGCACAGGTCTGACTAGTATGTTTTGGCCCTTCTAACGTCTCAATAGCTAGGTTTCCTGGGTAGCGGTGCCAAGGCTTTCTTTATCCCTTTCTTAAAAGAGCTGAGCAACCTTGCAATTCTTTAGCTACCATTTTGTCTATGCATTTTTGGCACAGGGTTTTTTCCATTCAGGTGAAAACCGGTGGCTGCATGAAGCACATGTTTTGTTTCGTTTTCCTTTCCTCTGGGGTCCTTGCCCGAAATCAAGCACAAAAGGGGTCCCCGTGAGGAAGTGTGGTTAAAGACTGCCTGTGAGTGGGCAGTTTTTACAGTGAGGTTAAGACAGAGGTGACTGTAGTATTCTGGCTTACCTTAGAGCTGTCCTGGCTTGCAGGGCAGGGTGGAGAAGCATCAGACATGGTCAGCCACCAAAATCCTCTTGCTTAAAGGGAGCCTTGTTAACCGTTTCCTGCTTAAGTTCCGGCCTCGGGCCCAGCTGACCACATGCAGGTTGGTGGACATACCTGCACATGCCACAGTTGCTCGTGTCGTCCTTCCTGACCTTTAATTAGGGAGGAAGACTCTGCTATTTTGTCAAGGCATTAAAGCGGAGTCCTGCCCAAACTTCCGCTTAAACTACTCCTCGCCCCCAAACATGCAACATTTTAGCATTTACAATTTTTTTTTTTGGGGGGGGGGGCTTCTTGTCTCCCACTTCCGCTGAGGGACCGCTTAGGAGATTCGTCATTGCGCCTCAGGCGGCCCCTCCCTGTAGGCGATCAGCTGGGACCGTGACAGGTCCCAGGCAATCGCCTGTCCACTCCTAGAGCGCAGCGTGGCTCATGCAGCAAGTTCCCGGCCGTGAAGCCGAAAGCGGTCATTGCCAGGTGCCCACAGTCTGACTGGAGGCGTGGGCGGAGAGGGGGAGAGGAGCGACGCTCCGGGCGGCCACGCCACTGGACAGTGGAGCAGGTAAGTGTCGGTTTATTTAAAGGCAGCAGATACAAAAATTGTAGCTGCTGGCTTTTAATAAACATAAAACAGGCTGGAACTCCGCTTTAAGTCACTGGAAGTGTACGCTTTTTTTTCAGACTCCAGAAAAATGGCTGCAGACCGGAACCGGATGACCGGAAGTGACCTTTTACAGGCAGGCTGGGCATCAAACCGTTTATCCTCAGGAAAAAGGGCCAGATATGGGGTTAAAATGTACAAACTGACCGAGCCACTGTGTATATCTTCGTCTTCTTGGTGTAAGAAGGGAAAGACTCCCAACTGCATCCCCCTGAATGCCCAGAGTATATTGGAGCCATCAGAAAAGTTGTCCGGGAGCTTGTCTATCCTCTTCTTGGAAAGGGATACCATCCTTATGTGGATAATTTTTATACAAGCTTTCCCTTCTTCCGCAATCTTCACCGAAGGGACAACCCAGCATGTGGTACAGTAAGAGCCAATAGAAAGGGCTACCTGCAAAAACTTGTCAACGAAGGGCTACGACGAGAGGAGACGCGGTCTTTGTAGAACCAAGAGCCATTGACTGTCAAGTGGAGGGATAGACAAAAAGTCTACATGCTCACATAAATCCATAATGACACTTATGTTAAAGACCCCAGAAGAAATGGCCCAATCCAGAAACCAGCTTGTGTCCATGGGAGGAGCTAGAAGAGACACCACAGAGTCCTTGCCAACCTGGCCTCTGTATGAGGTGTATAAGGTGACCGTTTACGCCTTTACCATACTTCTCTCCATTAGGGAAGTATGGTAAATGTAATTATCTTTTCCTGTCATTTTCCTCCAAGCCCCTTATGCCACTGCACTGAACTGTACATACCTCTGCCTTCTCCGGAACCAAACCAGAACTATTATACGTCCAAGCTTCTGCCTAATGCTAAACTATACCCACCTCTGCCTGCTCTGGAACCGACCCTGGACTGTTTCACCATGTTTTTTGGCTGCCTTTTAGACTGATATTTTACCCTGCTATGCTAGGGGTCTCGCATATGTGACGGGCTCCAGAATTGTTTTTCTGGATGAAAATATTTTTTTTTTTAGTTTCCTCATTCCCAGATTAGGGACTCAAAGATTTGGGTGGGAGAAGCCCCTACCCCTGTCCCCATTCTTACCTGGCCTGCTCTGAGGACCAATATTTTGGCACGATCTCTAACCTGCACTGACCCTGGACTGTATATGGACAGTATCCCTGCCTGTACTGACTATGGACAATTCCATTCACTGTCGCCGACCACGTCCCTGCCTGCTGCCTGGATATGTGCTCTCCTGTGGACAACTGCACTACCAACACCACAAGTAATCTTTTGTTTGCCCTTTGCTCAGCAGAATGTATTTTAGGGTGCAATTGTTGGTATGTACATGCCATGTGTTAGAAATATGAAGGCCTTCAAAAATGTAATAGATCGTAAGGAAATTAGATGTGCGATTTATGTCCCTAGAACACCTGATGGTGCTCCTTGGATGTTGGGCATCTATGTGGCGAGTAAAAGTCTTACATATGTGGCATCGCCATACTCAGGAGTAGCAGAATGTATTTTGGGGTGTCATTTTTGCCATGTGTTGGAAATATCTTATAGATGGACAACCTTGTGTAAAATAAATTAGTTCAGTTTTTTCCCACCTTTTTCAAAAACGTTTGGAAAAAACAAGAACCGTTAAAAAAAAGACTCATTATGCCTTAGATTATATCTTGGGGTGTTAGCTTTCCAAAATGGGGTCACTTTGTGGGCGTTTCCATTGTCCTAGTGCTCCAGGGCCTTCAAAAGTGCAATAGGTGGTTGAAAGATTCGATGTGTAATTTATGCTCCTAGAACGCCCAAAGTTGCTACTTTAATGTTGAGCCTCTGTATGTGGCCAGGCTGTGTAAAAGTCTCACATGTGGTATCTCCATATTCACGAGTAGCAGAATGTATTTTGGATTGTCATTTGTGTAATGCACATGCCGCGTAAGTAAAAATAACCTGTTATGACAATTGTGTGTGTGGTCTTTATTTTGCAAAGAATTGTGGTGGGGGGGGGGGGGGGGGGGGGGGGGGGGAAATCGACAAAAAAAAACAAACACACACATGCCTCTTAATACCCTGGAATGTCTACTTTCCAAAAATGGGTAATTTGGGGGGTATTTGTACTTTCCTGGCTTGTTTAGTGTCTCACAAAATGATAGGCCTTCATTACATCAGGTGTGATCAATTTTCAATAATTGGCACGATCAATCGTTTTTATTGAAAATTTTCAAGTTTACAAAAAGGACAAATGAAAAAAGAAAATAATTGGCACGATAGCTTATAGACTAACTTTCACAACGACCAAATCATTTACACCGATTTGGGTTATTTTTACCAAACATATGTAGCAGTATAAATTTTGTCCAAAATGAATGAAGAAAAAATTAAAAATTTGCAAAATTTTAAAATGGAAATTAAGAAAAATGCCTTATTTTTAAACAACATTGTCTTTTTTTCATTCATAGCACAGAAAAAAAAAAAAGGAGGTGGTCAAATACCACTTTGTGTGAAAAAAGGACACAAATTTCATATGGGTAGTGTTGCATGACTGAGTAATTGTCATTAAAAATGCGAGAACACAAAGCTAAAAATTGGTCTGGTTAGAAAGTGGGTTTAAAGCGGAGGTTCACCCAAAAATCAACTTTCTGACATTAGATCCAGCATACTGCTAACATCTGCAGTATGCTGGGGTTTTTTTTTTTTGTACTTATCGTTTTATGAGCCGTTGTTATCCGGCTCCGAGCGGGGAATCCGGGTATAGGCCTTCCTAAGCCAAGAGGAGTTGATTGACTGGCTGCTAAGGCCAGTCTAAGAAATTAGGAAGGGAGCTGGTGCTCCTCCAGTCTGGTGAAAAACCTTTCCCATTCAGTGAGTGTCTGAGACACCAAGGTTGTGGCCACAACAGGCCGCGATGCAGACCCCAGCAAGGTAAACATGGAGCGGGTCAGCGCCTCGGACCTTCTATCAGAATGGTACTTGAAGACAGGGGTCCCTTCTATAGGGAGAGTGGTCACCACTTTTTAACCGGGCCCACTACCTGAGAGAGATGGAGATAGAGATTACTCAAAAAGGGGTACCAACCCGCCAGGCGCTGAGGAACTGCAAAGACTTCTGCGGCCTTTCCCATACCTTCTCAAGGAACTTGTCAAAAGAAAAAGGATACAGAAGTAAAAACTTTCACAGAGTGGTCTGGATTGTGTGCACAAAAAAGACTGAGCCCTCAGAGGATACCTCCGCTGCACAATACAGCATAAGCGAGTTCCTTGCAGCATCAATAAGCGCACTGACCCCAGTGAGGAGTCTTCCTCACAAGAAAAGTCCTGGTCCACTTACACAGACCACACAGAACCAGGGACATGACATCCAGGTTCCGGTCTGAGGCAAAGCAGTCCCCAGTGGATGGTGGGGGGGGAGGGGGCACATTTCAAAAGCAAAGTATCCATTAACCACAGGTGCAGGAACTCCAGCTGCCACTTTTGGCATGCCTTGGGGAGGAAGGACACGGACTCCATTTAGACAGCTCTCAGGGACACATTTCAGACATGAACAAATCCCACCATTCTTGCTGCGCTGACCGTGGGGTTACCCTGGGGACTCGCCAATCACCAGAGAAAACCTGTCAGTGCCGCTGCCTACCCTCAGAAAACAGTGTGTGTGTGTGTGTGTGTGTGGAGAAATGCTGTGAGGTAAAACCGGATCAAAAAATAATGAGATCTGTGGTGCGTCCTGTACAAGTCCAGCACTAGAGGCCAAAACCCCTCCAAAATGGCCGCCTCAGCAGGGAACGGCCACAGTAAAATGGCCGACCGCAATAGTAAGCTGCGCCATAGCGCGACTACAACAAAGTGGCTGCCAATGGGGATTTACAATGGTAGCAGCAGGCTACAAAAACATGGCGCTGGCACCGCAAAATGGCAGCAAAACGCTGCGACATGTATTGGAAGGCCCAACAGAAAACACAGGCCCAGACACCCCACATTCCCCTGGTGTGAAAATTAGCCCCCCCCCCCCCCACAGGTCAACCCCAACAGCAATAGAACAGCAGAGGGGAAAAAAATTACAGAGCAGGGAAGGGGCGACAGGAGAACCCCCAAACCCCAGGAATGCTCAGCCGTACCGACCGTAGGAGTAGCTGTCGGCCCAGTCCACTGTGAGTGAGACAACACCACAGCCAAGTCATATGTGGACCTGGAGCCGAAGCTCACCGGCCACCCCAGGAGCCATGGCGTATGTCGTGGCAGACCCAGCCTCTTTGCAAAGGTGTGCTCACACTCGCTGGCCGGACTGAGGAGACTACAAGGATCTATAATATCCAGCATGTCTCTCAGCTGACAGTTGATAGAAGATTCTTCAGAAAAAAATAAAAATGTCTCAGGGCGCTGGGCCCAAAAGGGAGCCATATGTCGTTGTTGTCCTTTGCTAGGCAAAAAGAAGCTGAGGCTGCATGGAGGAGGGTTATGTCTGGAGGGATCGCCCCCTGGGCAGGGCTTTTTAACTCTGTTAAAGTAACATGCATTTAATTATCTAACATGTTGTTTCTGCCTAGTCCTCTCCTGTGAACAGGAACGTAACCCACTTGTCAAGATTTAAGGAGCTGTGTCTGTCCATGGACGATAAGAAAAAAGTACATAGAAAAAAGCAGTGCAGCGCTAAAAAAAATTTAAAATACAGTAATAATAATAATAAAAAATATATATATCAAGTCCAAAAAAATGTATATATATAATGATCAATCGGAATGTTCAAGCTGATTCTTGTGCCTCACTGAGGTGTTCAGATGTAGCAACTCATCAAACACAGCAAACAGGTGTCCTAAATAGAAGTACAAGCCGCTCACCTGAACAAATGGACCTGTGTGTGAGCAGCAGGTCAAATGCGCTGTCCCTCAAAACAGGGGATTAAAGATTCAGCGGTGTCTCCTTAGACGCTCCCTTTCTCCAAACAGCTCCAGGTGATAGATGGTCATCCGAAGCACTCTCAACCATCTATCACCTGGAGCTGTTTGGAGAAAGGGAGCATAAGATTTCCTATCATCTGTGCCCAGTCTTGCCACACAAGAGTTAATCCAGCTCTGATCAATCCTCTTATTGTTCAGTGAAAAATAGACTTCCAGATAAAAACCTGTCTATATAAAAAATCAGTTTCTCTCTTCTTGCTTTAAGCGACAGGTTATTTACATATCTAGCTTGGACATGTTTATCATATGTTGTTATGTTTATCATAATATGAGGCGATCCAAAGTTCATTGTATATTACCAGGGTGTGTTATGTGGGGGAGGGGTGGATTTCTCACTTTTTATACTTTGGATCACCTCATATTATGATAAACATAACATATGATAAAAATATCCAAGCTAGATATGTAAATAACCTGTCACTCAAAGCAAGAAGAGAAAAACTGACTTTTTATTTAGACAGGTTTTTATCTGGAAGTCTAATTTTCACTGAACAATAAAATTCACTGAACAATAAAAGAGGATTGATCAGAGCCGGATAAACTCTGTGTGGCAAGACTGGGCACATATGATAGGAAATCTTATACTCTACATTGTGACATCAAAAAAATTAATTTCGGAGCAAAGCTCACTGGCCACCCCAGGAGTCATGGGGCATGTCGTGGCAGACCCAGCCTCTTTGCAAAGGTGTGCTCACACTCGCTAGCCAAACTGAGGAGACTGCAAGGATCTAATATCTGTCTCAGCCGACAGTTTAAAGAAGTCAAAAAGACAAAATCAAAATAAAATCTTTTCCTCAGGGCGCTGGGCACAAAGGGACCCATACGTCCTCCTCCTTTGCTAGGCAGAACGAAACTGAGGCTGCATGGTGCAGTGAGGAGGGTTATGTCTGGAGGGACCACCCCCTGGGCGGGGCTGTTCAACTCTGTTAATGTAACATGTATTTAACATGTTTCTGCCTAGTCCTCTCCTGTAAACAGGGAACATAACCTACTTGTCAAGATTTAAGGAGCTGTGTCCGTCCATGGACGATAAGAGAAAGTACCTTCTTTTAAGGTCACAATAATCAGCCAACTAATCGATTATGAAAGTTAGTTACAGTGCCTTGCGAAAGTATTCGGCCCCCTTGAACTTTGCAACCTTTTGCCACATTTCAGGCTTCAAACAAAGATGAAGTGGAACAAAATTTATTGGGTATTTTAAACTTTAACAAATAAAAAAAACTGAAAAATTGGGCGTGCAAAATTATTCAGCTCCCTTAACCAGTTAAGGACCGCCTACTGTACATTTACGTCAGCAGAATGGCACGGCTGGGCACATTAACATATATATACGTTGGTTCTAGTACCCAGCCGTGGGTCACAGGCACGCCCGCGGCGTGCTCCCGTGACCCGGTCCGAAGCTCCGGGACCACGGGGCTTCCCCGTGGCCGCAGCATCGATCACGTCATCCCTGTTATAGGGGGACGTGATCGATGATGTCACACCAACAGCCACACCCCCTACAGTTGTAAACACACACAGGGAACACACAAATCCTACAGCGCCCCCTTGTGGTCAACTCCCAAACTGCAACTGTCATTTCCACAGTAAACAATGCAATTTAAATGCATTTTTTGCTGTGAAAATGACAATTGTCCCAAAAATATGTCAAAATTGTCTGAAGTGTCCGCCATTATGTCGCAATCACAAAAAAAAAAAAAAAAAAAAAAAAAAAAAAAAAAAAAAAAAAAAAAATCGCTGATCGCCGCTATTAGTAGTAAAAAATAATAAAAATGCAATAAAACTATCCCTTATTTTGTAAACGCTATAAATTCTGTGAAAAAAATGTTTATATATATTTTGGGGGGATATTTATTATAGCAAAAAGTAAAAAATATTGAATTGTTTTCAAAATTGTCACTCCATTTTTGTTTATAGCGCAAAAAATAAAAACCGCAGAGGTAATCAAATACCACCAAAAGAAAGCTCTATTTGTGGGGAAAAAAGCACGCCAATTTTGTTTGGGAGCCACGTCGCACGACCGCGCAATTGTCAGTTAAAACTACGCAGTGCCGAATCGCAAAAAGGGGCAAGGTCCTTTACCTGCATTTTGGTCCGGGTCTTAAGTGGTTAAGTTAATACTTTGTAGCGCACGCACGCATTTATTATCTTTTTTATTTTAATACTAGCTCATTGTGCCGTTATATTTTTAATTCATATTTTTATTGCACCCCCCAGGACTGGGTGGATAGTGCAAATAAAACAAGTTTTTTATTTACCACACCATGGGAGCTTGTGCTTTTTTCCCCCGGGTGAACCAGGATCTCTAAACTACCACACCCTACCTCTTGGATCCACACAGTAACTGGAGGAAGATCCAGCACCCCAGTGATTACTACGTGCACCTTACCCCTGTAGGGGTTAGTGGATCTGGTGAGTGGGGACCTGGTGGGGGAGCACCGGAACACAGCGGAGACACCCTGTATTACAAGGTCGCAGGTGTGAATGGGGAGCA
Organism: Rana kukunoris; assembly: GCA_029574335.1. NCBI lineage: Eukaryota > Metazoa > Chordata > Amphibia > Anura > Ranidae > Rana > Rana kukunoris. The sequence continues at coordinate 269,470,608 of CM056059.1, read as the reverse complement.
GGTGTGTTAATTTGGTGTGATCGCTCTCAGGCTGGGTTCACACTGGCTCGACAAACACTCCGACATTGGGAGCTAATGTCCCTATGGGAGCCATCTTAACTGGTCCGACTTTGATCCTACTTCAGCCCATTAAATATCATTGAAGTCGGAATGCCGTCTTGCATGATCAGACTTTAGCATGCGACTTGTGTTCGAATGATTATGAGGGAAAACTCCACAACAAATTTTCAATTAAAAAAAAAAATGGCACGAGTTGCCCCTCCAAGAGCATACCAGGCCCTTCGGTCTGGTATGAATTTTAAGCGGGGAAACCCCTTGCGCTGAAAAAAATGGCGTGGGGTGGCGACGAGAAAGGGCCCCCCCTCCTGAACCATACCAAGCTGCATGCCCTCAAATATGGGGGATGGGTGCTTTGGGGCAGGGGGGCACCCAAAGCAACATGTTCCCATGTTGACGAGGACAAGGGCCTCTTCCCAACAACCCGGCCGTTGGTTGTCAGTGTCTGCGGGCGGGGGGCTTATCGGAAACCGGGAGCCCCTTTAATAAGAGGGCCACAGATCCTGCCCCCCCCACCCTATGTGAATGAGTATGGGGTACATAACACCTCTACCCATTCACATTGGGGGAAAAAGTGTCAATAATAAAATAAAAAAATAAACACACTAGACAGGTTTAAAAAACAATTAGGCAGCTCCGGAAGTCTTTTTCCAACTTCGGGGGTCTCTTCCGACTTCGCCCTGTGGCTTGAAGTCAGAGATGCGATCCCCGCTAATACCAGGCACTGTGTTTGGTATGAATCTTGGAGAGGGAACTCCACACCAAATTTTTAATAAAAAAACCGTTATGGGTTCCCCCTTCAAGAGCATACCAGGCCCTTCAGTCTGGTATGGGTTTTATGGGGAACCCCTACAATGAAAAAATGGCGTGGGGGTCCCCCCAAAATCCATACCAGACCCTTATCCGAGCACGCAGTCTGGCCGGTCAGAAAAAAAGGTCAGGGCAAGCGAGCGCCCCCCTCCTGAACCGTACCAAGCTGCATGCCCTCAACATGGGGGGGGTGGGTGCTTTGGGGCAGGGGGGTGCACTGTGCCTACCCCAAAGCACCCTGTTCCCATGTTGAGGTCCTCTTCCCGACAACCCTGACTGTTAGTTGTCGGGGTGGTTGCTTATTGGAATCTGGGAACCCACTTTAATAAGGGGGCCCCAGATCCCTATATAAATGTGGGGAAAACTAAAAAAAAAAAAAAAACACACTAGACATGTTTTAAAGTAATTTTATTAAGCAGCTCCGGGGGTCTTCTGACTTCGGGGGGGTCTCTTCCAACTTGTCCGGTGCTTTCTGTCGGGCTCCTCCTCTATCTTCTGCCAGCTCTTTTACTAGTGTTGGCCCGTCTTCTCTAGATGTTAACACGACGCTCTCTCACGCTGTAATGCCGTGTGCGCGATACGTAACGACTTATATGGACATAGGGTGGGGTCACCGGGTGATGTGACCCTGTCCCTTATAACGTCACAGCCCAGGGCATGCTGGGATGGTGATGTCATAAGGGGCAGTGTCAGTGGGTGACATCAACCGGTGACCCCACCCCTATACGGAGACAACCGGGCCAATGCTAGTAAAAGAGCAGGCAGAAGATAACGGAGGAACCTCGGTATAAGAACCGGAGAGCGAGAGAAGAGGCCGGAGAATTTGGAAGAAGACCCCCCCCCCCCCAGAGCTGCCTAATAAAATTACTTTAAAACCCTGTCGAGTTTTTTTTTAGTTTTTTACACCTTTTCCCCCCAGGTGAATGGGTAGGGGTACGATGTACCCCATACTCATTCACATAGGGTGGGGGACCAGGATCTGGGAGCCCCCTTATTAAAGGGAGCTCCCAGATTCCGATAAGCCCCCCGCCCGAAGACCAACAACCAGGGTTGTCGAGAAGGGGCCCTTGTCCTTAAAGGATCACTAAAGGAAAACATTTTTTAGCTAAATAGCTTCCTTTACCTTACTGCAGTACTGGTTTCATGTCCTTATTGTTCGTTTTTGCTTTGAAGTTGCTGTAATCCTGCTCTGTTCTCCAACTTCCTGCTTGTCTGTTTCCTTATAACCCCAGTGCTGGGAGCTTTCTCACGGTGGTTTAAGCTGTCATTACTGTGTGTCTAAAACTTCCCAGAACCAATCAGATTCATTTTAAAAACAAAACACTGCCCTGGATTTGTTTGTTTTTGTTCTGTGTGTAGTTCTACTTCACAGAAACATGAAGCCAGTTCAAAAGTGAAAGTAACCCGCAGGCACATTATATGATTGATTTTTATATATTTTAATCATTTTAAAAAGGAATCTGTTGACTTTTATGTCTCTATACCCTGTAAACAGTCATTTCAGCAAAAAATAAATAAAAATGTTTTCCTTTAGTGACCCTTTAACATTGAGGCAAGGGGTTTTGGGGTGGCGCAGGGCCCCCCTGCCCCAAAGCACCCACCCCCCCCCCCCATATTGAGGGCATGCGGCCTAGTACGGCTCAGGAAGGGGGGGCGCTTGTTTGTCCCCACCCCCTTTCCTGACTGGCCAGGCTGGTGCTCGGATATGGATCTTGGGGGGGGGGGGCCCACACCGTATGCTCATGAAGGGGGAACCCATGCCGGTTTAAAAAAAAAAAAAAAAAAAATAATTGGCGTGGAGTTTCCCTTTATGCACAAGTCGCATGCCAAAGTCAGATCAGTTAATACGGAATCTGACTTTGAATCATGCCAATATGAATGGTAGTCAAAATCGTGGAACAAGTCATACAAGTGTGAAAGAGGGCTAAGAGATTTGAGGTTTTCACCTCAGATGTCATATTTAAGAGGACCTGTCATGCTTTTTTTCTATTATAAGGGATGTTTACTTTTTTTTTTTTTAAAGCAGTGTAAAAATTAAAAACTTAAATAGGATTTTTTTTTTTTTTTAAAGTGCCTAGTCCTGACGAGCTTACACGCAGAAGCGAATGCATATGAAAATGGTGTTCAAACCACACGTGAGGTATGGATGCAAGGTATCTTTGCGATCATTAGAGCAAGAGCAATAATTCTAGCCCTAGACATCCTCTGTAACTCATAACATGCAACTTGTAGAATTTTTTAAACCTCGGCTATGGAGATTTTTATACAGGTAAAAGTTTGTCGCCATTCCACAAGCGGGCGCAACTTTGAAGCGTGACACTTTGGTATCAATTTACTCTGCGTAACATTATCTTTCACAATATATATTAAAAATAAAATTGGGCTAACTTTACTGTTGTCTTATTTTTTAAATAAAAAAAAAAAGGGGGGATTTTCCAAAAGTAAGTATGCTTGCAAGACTGCTGCGCAAATACGGTTTGACATAAAGTATTGCAACGACCGCCATTTTATTCTCTAAATTTGTCCACATTAGAATGTGTTTTCTACCTGCTTAAAGGGGAGGTTCCCCTAAAAATTAACTTTTAACATTGCATTTATCCTCTTAATCACATCTAGAATCACATCTAGAATCGGCTAGTATTTTTAAAAAAATCCGTCCGTACATACCATTTTCTTCATGTAGTCTCACCGCCGCTTCCGGGTATGATGGTCAGGGATGGGCGTGCCTACTTGATTGACAGGCATCCGACCGAAGCATACAGCGCGTCACGAAATGCCGAAAAAAGCCGAGCATCGTTGCACAGGCGCCATATAGAGCCGCACCAACTTTCGGCTTCTTTCGGCATCTCGTGACGGGCTGTATGCGTCGGTCGGATGCCTGTCCCCGACTATCATACCGGAAACGGCGGTGAGACTACATGAAGAAAATGGTATGTACGGACGGAATATTTTTTTAAATACCAGCCGATTCTAGATGTGATTAAGAGGATAAATGCAATGTTAAAAGTTTATTTTTAGGGGAACCTCCACTTTAAACCAGCTCCCATAGAGAAGCATGGTCAGTGCAGGAAGGTGTGGTAATAGAGTGTAGAAGTTCAGAGTGGAGCGCCACAGGTTCTGCCAGCAAACTTCTCCCAGTCCAGGAAGAGCGACATTTATTGCTTTTCAAAGTGTCAGTGAGGGGCCCCACACCCCGGTACCTGTAGAGCGGGGAGCCCGGTTGTCAGTGAGGTGTACACAGGCTGCGCTCCTCCCGCCTTCATCCCTCTCCCTCAGATCATCCGGTACGGACGCTCCACTCTCGGGAACGCCATCCAGGTATCACAGGGGACGGGAACACGTGACGTCAGAACAGGAGGAATAAGATACAAGACTGGAGCAGTTCTGCCGCTATAGCTTCCTCACTATCATACTACAGTCCCCACAATGCATTGCGGGCGGAGCTGTGCGAGTCATCCAATCACTGCCCACTGCCGCCTGTTGGGGGCGGTGCCAGAGCAGGGTGGGGGATAGGGAGGATCCTCTGAATTGGGGCCGACGCCAGGAGGGACGTGAGAGTTCAGAGGAGAGAGGAGGGGCCGGGCAGTCACCTGAGCGCAGCATAGAAAAAAAGGGAAATTGGGTAACGGCTGCACGGAGCGCTCTCCTGGGAGGGGGCGGGGCTAGACATTGAATATTACGATCGCATGCATCGTGCCGCATCAGGGACACCCGAATCGTGATGCACCGATTAAATTCGGCACCCCTAGTGCAAACCAGTGCCCACAATTGCAAGCAATCAGTGCCCAATATACAAAGAGAACTTTGACAGCCGGTGCAAACTAGCTCATTATGCCTTTTGCCTTTCAGGTGTAAAAAAATAAAAAATTACGGGTATACAACCGCTTTAACCAGCTGGCCGCTGCCATGATGTTACTCCTACGCAAGGATTGAAGGCCATCATCCTTGCACAGAGGGACAGTGCCATGGATGCAAGCTGAACTGTGCACACACAAGCACATAGCCAGAGAAGGATGCATGTTGCATTTATTTTCTGCAATATAAATCCTGCTTGTGCACAGTGTGCGACAATGGAACTTTAATTCCGCTTCCAAACAGGTCGGTGGCTCATTTAGCACAGGTGCCAGAGAATGCTTTGCGCTTTTGGAATGAATGCAAAGCGTTGCCTAATTGAACAAGGTGGAGAAGCGATGTTGTGCTCTCACCTTGTTCATTTACAACTCTTTGTACCCATTTAGAAAGTGTAAAGCATTATCCGAATGACACCCATGCTCTCCCATCACTGGAGTAGCAGTGTCTACTTTTGCGATTTCCAACTTCTGGGGGCATTGGCCAGAGACGTTATATACATAGTTACATGCAAGCTGGACCAAATTAACAATTCCATGAATTCATCTTTACATTTGAATGGCTTAATATGAGCAAGCCCCGACAAATATTTGCCATGCGCCTATTTTACACAGGAGTCTCTACTCTTGTAACAATAATTACACAAAAAAAGAAAAGAAAAAAAAAAAGTGATAACGTGCACGTTTTTAATACTAAACATCAAAACAAGTTTCAAACATAGCACTAAAAAAGCTACGCAAAAAGTTAAACTTGCAAAGGGGGAGGGGGACACACACACGTTGCTACTGGCTCCATTCTTCAAATTATATACAATAAGAAAAAAAAAAAAAAAAGTTATAGGTTTGAGATTACTTTTTCGTTTATCTGAACACACGAACTGCATACAATCACACATTGCTAGAAAGAAGCGGGAATCCCGTCCGGAGTCCACGTTACACAGACTTACAAAGAGATAGCAATCGGGGGGAAAACTCGTATGTCCGAGATCATACGTCAACCAGCAAAATTAAGTCCGCGATAATCTAATGAAACTGTTAGACGAAGAGTCTGTACAGAAAATGGAGGACAGGCCTACAGCGCTGGCCGACTGTTATCCGTCGCGCCCAAACCAAAACGATCACACAGCCACCTATTCATAAGCCTGAACGGCCAGCTCCAGAGAAAGTATTCCCTGACTTGAGCTCCAGATATTTTTTTCCAAAATTACAATAACGATAGAGGGAGACAAACATCCCCGTCAGTCGCCCGAACCGGAGCCCCATCGTGACACCTAGAGGCCGGAGAAAGCTCCTGCAAATTACCTATCATACTCGCCTTACCTCCCTAGAGCGACTTTTTCTCTCTTTTTTTCTGGTTTCTAATCAAATTCGACCGACTCAAGACAAACGGCACAGAAACGACTTTAGAACATACGCGTCTTGCAATATCCAGCTCACCGCTTAATCTCTCCAACCCACTGTTTCACAAAATGGCGGGATCTGCATGAAAGCGCATGCGTGGGTGGGGCGGAGCCAGGTGGCTGCTGGGAATTGTAGTTTAGCGTTTTGCACAAGCGGCAAGGTTGTATAGTATAGGAAGATGTTAATTTCGAGCGCCAATTTTAAAATAAAGGGTGATCACAGTATCATTATTTTATTTGTAGACATATAAAGTTCTATATGAAATAGGGAATGTTTAAAACCTCTAGCAGTATTTTTTGTTGTTGCTGTGTATTTGCCTACTTCTACTTCTGACGAACTAGGTACACAGACATAACCTAATTGTGCAGAATTTTATTGGCAATATTTATATGGACAGTAGAGAGGGAAGAATCAGATTAGGTGAGGCTGAAAGATTTAATTAGAGTCACAGGTCCAATAATTAACACAGTGGGGTTCCAAACAGAACAGTTGGTTTGCAAAAACAAATAAAGGGGCCATCTAAGTCCAATTGGAACAATAGTCTTTGAACAGTAGTCAGACATCCCAACCTGCAAAAACTAATTTCAGGAAGGTGGCAAACTCATTTCAGGGAGGTGGCACCCGCACCCAGCACCCCCCCCCCCCTTCGCAACAAAATATTTTAGTCGTTTTTTTTTTTTTTATATTATTTTTTATTTATTTTTACAATCCAATAGTCAGTGCAGAATACAAAAAAAAAAATTATAATAATTCTGAATTACACACCCCCACTCCGCCACTCCTACTAGAATAGGGGGGTGTATTTTTTTCCATTATCGGTGCCCCTTTCTGATGATCATGTGCTGTCAGAGCAAATGAAATATTTCTTCAGTTTTGAATGCATGCCCATTCAGCCCTGCTCGTACCTCGCATGTTCTTCTGCCTTGGCTCAAGTCCTGGCCAGCCGCCTGCCTGTTTATTTCCTTGCCTTCCCTGGTGGTGTAATCTCCCTCCCACCCAGCAGTAGCCAGGGCCTGGAAAATAAGACTTGACAGGCTGTGAGTCGGGCAGCAAAGGGCAGAGAGTCGCTGATTGCCGCCATTACTAGTGTAGCGCTACACCATTCAGGAGACGCTGATTAGATTGGGATCGGCGGATTAAGGTACCTTTGTGTGGTGTCTAGGGGTGGATGTAGTGAGCAGAAACGAATGTCCAACCTGTAGCTGAAGTTTTCTGAATGCTTTATTTTCCTGGTCCAACACATCAACTTGAGGGAAATATGAAAGGCTGATGAAAATGGAAAATTGAATACTTACCTTCCTGTAATTTTCCTTTCCTGGTGCCTACCCATGGCAGCATACCAATGGTCATGGCTCCGCCCCCGACTGACCCACAGAAGCACTTAACTCTCTAATAAAAGGAGTTGCTCCCCCCCATTAGGCATTCTTTGTAACTAGACCTCAGAACCGCAGAGCAGTCCACAAGGGATGGTGTATGCTGCCATGGGTAGGCACCAGGAAAGGAAAATTACAAGAAGGTAAGTATTCAATTTTCCATTTTCCTGGTGCCTCCATGGCAGCATACCAATGGTCAAATAACTCGCTTACAGGGAGGGTACTGCTCAAAAAAAATGAATTATAGAGTGGAGCATTCTAGCATTCTCCTCCCAAAGTCACGGGAGGTGAGAACTGCAGGATCTAGGCTGTAGTGTGCCATAAAGGTGCTGAAGGAAGACCAGCTTGCCACCTTGCAGATTGTCTCCAGGGAAACCCGTGCCAAAGCTGCCCAGGATGAGGCAATTCCTCTCGTTGAGTGAGCGTTCACCTCTTTTGGAATAGGAATACCACTAGCCCGATAGGTTCTTTGGATGAGTTTCACAATCCAGCTCGCCACTGTTGCCTTGGAGGCTGCTTCACCTTTCCTCGCCCCTCTGGGGATGATGATGTCCTTCCGGAACCCCTGAGTTAGCTTAAGGTAGTGCTTCAAGGATCTGGCTACGTCTAGCTCGTGCAAGCTTGAGGGGGCTTGCTCTTCTTCAAACGTTGGAATGACCCATTCTTGATTGAGATGAAATGCCGAAGGTACTTTGGGAATGAATTGGTGAATGGGCTGTAAGACCACCCTGTCTGGGAAGAAGGTGATATAAAGTTCCTGGGCTCCCAGGGCTTGGATTTCCGATACTCTGCGCCCTGATGTGATGGCAATTAGAAAGGCCGTCTTCCAAGTAATGTTTTCCAATGAGCAATCCTCCGTAGGAGCGAAGGGGGAACGTGCTAGAGCTTCTAGCACTATTGTTAGGTCCCACTTGGGGTATAGTGACTTTCTAGGGGGACGTAGCCTAAGTACTACTTTCAGGAATCGGTCCACCAACGGGCTATGGGCCCAACGGCCCAATCCTTCAGGGCTGAGATGGCAGACACCTGGACCTTTAGTGTGCTGTGGCCCAAACCTAGATCTAACCCAGACTGTAGAAATAACAGAACATTATGAACTCCGGGGAATAATGGGTCAAACTGGTTGGACTCTGCCAGAGCCACACATTTTTTCCATATTCTGTAGTAAGAAGCATTTGTGGATGATTTCCTTGCCTGTAAAAGGGTTTGAATAACACCATGTGAGCACCCTAAGTCGCCCAGCCTCCTCCGTTCAATTTCCAGGCCCTCAAGTCCAGGATCTCTGGAAGTGGGTGAAGGAAGTCGCCTTGCGACAGTAGGTTGTTCCTGAGCGCTAGCGGAATCGGACTGCATAGTGACAGAATGATCAAGAGCGGGAACCATGGCCTCTTCGGCCAATATGGAATGATTGCTAGGATGGTGACATCTTCTCTTGTTAGACGTTGGAGAAACCTCAGAATTAAAGGAGTTGGGGGAAAGGCATAACCCAACTGAAATGTCCAGGGTTGGATCAAGGCATCTATCCCTGCTGAGGTCGGACATGGTCCCCTCGAGAAGAACAGGGGGGTCTTTGCATTGAGAGGAGAGGCAAAAAGATCTATTTGGTGGAGTCCCCCACTGTTGGCATATTTCGTTAAAAACCTCCTGGTCTAGAGACCATTCGTTGTTGCTGCAAAACGACCTTGAAAGGCGATCGGCTAATTGGCCATCCAAGCAGCCCTCAGCTCCAGGATATTGGATATCACTCCCTCCGCACTGCACGGCCACCTCCCTTGAACTAGCTTGTTTTGGGTGTGGGCCCCCCGACCAAGCTGGCTGGCATCTGAGGTAAGGGTGGTCCATGTGATCGGCCCGAGAAACCGAGGAACTAGCAGATTGGAAGGTCTCGTCCACCACCATAGGCTGGACTTCATTGAAGAGGTGACAACTATTCTCTGCCTGAGGTGTTCTTTCCCCCATTGTGCTAGGAAACCTAGTTGGAATTCCCGCAGATGCCATCTGGCCCATTTTATCATTGGTATGCATGATTCAAGGGAGCCTGTGAGGCTCAGACAGTCTGATGCTGACATGCTGCGAGATCCCATTGCTCTCTTTACCTTTTGGATTAAGATTGGAATCTTCTTGGGTGGAAGAGAGACAGCTCCCTCTGGGGTATTGAACGAGGCCCCCAAATAAGTCATTCTCTGTGTTGGTGTTAGTTGGCTTTTTTCCAGGTTGATTAGCCAGCAGCACCTGGACAAGGTGTTCAGTACTGTTTGAATATGTTTCCACTAAGGTGTTTTTGTGCTGGGACAGAATCAGAATATCGTCCAGATAGTATAGCACTCGGATTCCCCTTTCCCGAAGGGGCGCTAAGACGGCCCCCAAGACTTTCGTAAATGTTCTGGGAGCTGATGAGATTCCAAACGGGAGACATTGGAACTGTAGATGAAGACTGCCCACTTTGAACAGTAAGAAATGCTGGAACTGGTTGTGTATGGGAATATGTAGATACGCATCTTGAAGGTCAATGGAGGCCATCCAGTCCCCCGGTTGGACCGATAGGATCACTGTGTTCAGTGACTCCATCTTGAAGCGCTCCAATCTGATATACTTGTCTAATCTCTTTAGATCCAATACGGGCCTCCATCCTCCATCCTCCCGTCTTCTTGGGAACCAAAAAGACGGGAGAGTAGAATCCCGAATGTGTCTCCGACTCTGGCACCGGAAGAACTGCCTTCTGTTGTAGGAGTTGTGACGGTGGTAGAAAATATCCCTGTCTAGTGTGCTCCACCTGGCTGCGTGGTGTTACAGAGACTTGCCGTTACTTAGAAACATCCATTGATAGGCCCAACACTGAAAGTGGCCCATGGATAATTTGTGAAAGGGACACTGTCTACTTTGGACTCGCCACTTTATCCAATTCTGGGGAACCCACAGTTCACGCCAGGGCTGAGGAGGGGGCCTCTCAGAGGACTAATAGATCGGGGTCTGATACATGCATCTCATTTCTTGAAGGAAGGCTCATGGCACACCACGCGGGAAATGGTTACGGGTGAGCTTCCTTACCGACTGGACATTTGGAGGGCATTACAACTGCGACACTTCTTAGACACTCTGAAATCCCCTATAAGTTATGAACGTAAACTTACAAGATTTGAAGGGTACTGTATTGGCAGTGGAGTCCTTCGGCACACCCTCTCAAGAATTAGTGAGTTATTGAATGTACCGACAGAGGATTTTCAGGCCCCCTTTTTAACAGGTGGGAGAAGGAGCTGGGAAGACCCTTTACAGAAGATCAAAAGAGTAAAATACTCCAGAATATATTTGAATCGTCAGTCTGTGTGAAAACACATGAGATTAATTATAAGATTCTATCTCAGTGGTATCGTACTCCGGTAGTATTAAAACGGTACTACCCAGACACCTCTGATAGATGTTGGAGGTGCGGTAAGCAAGAAGGAACCTTACTACATATCTTCTGGTTGTGCCCAAAGATTTCAAATTTTTGGATAAGGGTTCAGGGAATAGTGCAGAAATTTAGTAAAGAAAAACTACCAGATGAATGGCTCTTTTATCTATTACAGGATTCGGAGCTGACGATAAAGGGATATAGGAAATCTGTGGTTAGTCACCTTTTAAATGCCGCCCGTGCCTGTATCACGGGGATGTGGAAGCAGACACAACCGCCTACGGTAAAGATGTGGCTTAATAGAGTAGAAGAAATGAACAGAATGGAGGACCTGGTATGGACCTCCAGACAGAAACGCAAAGTATATCTTGAAATGTGGGCCAAATGGAACGGGTTCAGATATTCAGAACAAGGGAAGGCCCTGATAGATGTAAAATAAAGGGAGACCCGGCCCTGCGGCGGAGGGGGGATGGGTGGATAAGAGAGGAGGAGCTTCTGCCCCCCCCCTTTTTTTTTTTTGCTTGATTTTGGTTATTGGTTATGATTTTGGTTTGACTTGTGGGGGAGGGGGGGTGGGTGGGAATGTGGGTGGGAATGTTGGGGCAGAGAGTGACATCATAGGGGCTACCCCTCCCTTTTGGGGACATAGAGATCCCCTGGAGGTAGGGGAGGCTTATCGACCTGAGGGGGTGAAGGGAAAGGTACCTACAGATCCAAAGGCTACCAGAGGTCTAGACGAAGGTCTGTGGGTGGAGAGAGAAGTGAAGTGAGGTGATGTGATAGGAACACACTTTTTTCTTCTTTGTATAAAAGATGTGATTATGATTTATTTGGGTATCTCCTCTTTTGTTTTTTCCTCTTATTGTATTGTTAAATTATATAATGTTTTTCCCTTGCTCCTCGGCCAGATGAATGGCCCTCCATCTGTATGTCACCTGGTATGCTCATAAAAAATAAAGGAAAATTTAAAGAAAATATCCCTGTCATCCATTCCCTTCTTCTCTAATAAAAGAAAATCACCCAATATTCCACGAGTAGGAATATCCCTGGAATCGCCGAATAATCCACACATGAGCCAAAGCTTAATGCTGGATGTAAACAGGACACCCTTTATTGAAAGTACACAGCACACTTTTATACAGGATTTGGAACATCCCGCCCCCAACAACCGCTTTCTTATTGGTCCTTTTTAAAGTCCAGGCAGTTTCCCATCAGTGATGATGAAGAAAAGAGGGAAGGACGGCCGCACTCCAAGGATTTTCAAACGAAAAAAGTTGTCTTTATTGTATATAAAGACAACTTTTTTCGTTTGAAAATCCTTGGAGTGCGGCCGTCCTTCCCTCTTTTCTTCATCATCATTGCTATTTGCATCGCCAGCACCTTGGTAATCTAATTATCCTTGATCGTCTACAGGTCTCACCTGGAGCGGTGATTTCTTTTCTTTTGTCTTTTTTGGATTTTGCAGTTTCCCATCAGGTCCTCCCTAACCATGCAAATGAGGACTTGAAAATGACACAGCAGAGATTGGTCAGAAAAGTTTGAACAGAAAGACTGCTATGGGTATTCAGACAAAAGCCCCAGGGGAGCAATCAATGTACACAATAGCCAGCCATAGAACAATGGAACTGTCTGGAGAGTTGAGACAGGGCAGACGACATTCACACCTGATAATCAAAAGGCTTTAGATAGGGTTATTACACAATGGACAATTAGTATATCTTCTGAGTCTATTGACCTGGTTGGGCTTCAGAATAAAATCTCCTGTAATCTCTCAAGACATCCTGGAATATGAACTATCCGTAATGTCCCATTTTCTGTAATACATGAATTAGGATTTCACGTAGAAACACTTCAGTATTTCATGGTCCATGACAGGAGTTTTTCGGATGTATTGAAATAATACTTCCCTTTTCTCTTCGGAGGACGGTATTTTGGTATTTTGGAAGGAAAATGGTGGGGGGCGGGACTTGAATCTCCAAAAATGTCCCCAGAGGACGGTGGACATTACCCATTGGTCGGTGCAACCTTCTACCCAAACCTGCGCATAGAATTGGAGCCTTGCTCCCACTAAGCCGGTCTGGGTGGTAGGGGAGTCAAAAAGACTTCTGGGTATCCCCAGCTGAAGTAGTGGGCTTCGGCTTTCCTGATCTAAGGAAGGAGGCTTGTGATCCTCTCCAGCCCCTTCTGGAATCTCTACCTGGGCGGTAGGATCTTGAGTCCCTTCCTGTCTGCTGGGCCTCCGGCCTGGGAGCCAATCTCTTCCTCCTGCTCCTATCTTGAGGGATCAAACCGCTCTTTCCACCCGTGACTCTGGTAATTGCGGAGTCCATTTTCTCCCCAAACAGTGATTTCCCGTCGTACGGGATGCGACACCATGATTGCTTGGATGATGGGTCTGCCGCCCATGGTTTCAGCCACAGGGCCCTCCTGGCCGTGATAGAATATAGCATGGCCCTGGAAGAACATCTTAGGACGTCTATAGCCGCCTCCGCCATGAAATCTGATGCCAGCTTCAGTTCATCCAGCGCCTTGATAACTTCTTCGGTGTCAATGCCTGCTCTGAGAGCTGTCTCAATGTTATCCGACCACACCCTGGTGGCCCTGGAAATGGAGGACAATGCTACTGCCGGCTTGCAGGCCCCTCCAGTTACCTGGGACACCCTTTTTAGATCCGCGTCGATCCTTCGATCTAGGGCATCCTTGAAGGAGACCGCGTCCTCTAGAGGTAGGGTCGTATTTTTGGCCAGCCTCATAACTGAGGCGTCCACAGCTGGAATGGAGTCAAAAAGCTTGGAAACCGTCTCGGCTAAAGGATACAATTTCTGGAAACGATTAAAGGCGACTGGTCTCTTATCTACCTTCTGCCATTCCGTTAAGACAATCCCTTTAATTTCCTCCATTAGCGGGAAATTTGCAACCTTTTTTGTTAAATGAGGAAAATATTTTTTTGTTTTGGATGGAGGCTCAGGGTCCTCCTCCCATTGGATTTAGTCTTTGACTTCTACCACGAAGGGTTCTACTAAGTCAAAATCAAAGGTTGAAAATTCTTCCTCGTTTGAGACGGGATCGTCCTCCGAGATGCTTCCCCCAGGGTGTGAGGTAGATGGCCCTGCGACTTCCTGAACAGCGGAAGGAGGAGATGGAATACTTTGTGTTGAGGCCAACTCTCTGATTGATTTCTTGATCAGATCTTTAATAGAGTTTGAGGGACCCTGTCTTTTGGCTGTAGCCTCCAAAAAACATTGGCCACAGGCTAGTTTTCCTGGCATGGCCTTCTTCCCACAAACCCAACAGTCATCCCTCTTTGGTTTGGAGGAGGAGTGGTGGGAGGAACTCTGATGACTACTTGAGTTACGGCCTGAAGCGTGGGAGTGACCCGAACTCCTGTAGCTCCTCGAGCCTCTGTTGTGGGAAGATCTGCGAGATGAGTCTCGTTGCGGGCTGCGGAGACAAAATCCCAGGGGGCTGTATTGTAAGCCTGTAGGGGGTGCTCTTTTTTTTCTAAGAAAGCTTACCTGTCTGATGCAGCCCTTACCTAGTGGATTGTAGAGGATCTTTTTGTAGTGGCATGACTATGTCCAGGGTAGCTATGGGTAAATTATATAGATTACTATGAGGGTTTGGGCAAATTAACTGTACCAACCTCTCTACATACACCATATCCCTGCCCTTTGTAAAAATTGTACAAACTTATGCCTACCACACATATAAAAATACATACATGTACAAAACAATATTTAAGGAAAAGGAAAATCAAAAAAAAAAAAAGGAATTCACTCTTTCTCTTCCCCCCTATCTTTTTTTATTTTTTAATTTATTTTTTAAAGAAAAACTAAGGTGCTAAGGTGCTCTACCTTGGCAGGGATCCATAGTGCAAATGCAGCAGGGGAAGGAAGAGTGGAATGGAGATGTTATCCCACAGGTCGCCTGCTCTCAAATGAGTGATCCAGGCTGTTTAAGTATCTTGGGAGTACCAAGATGGCCGCCCGCTGCGTCGTGCACATGCGCGGCCGCGGTGCCGCAACTCCGCCCATCGAGGTGACGAGGCTGAGACACGCGACGCACGCGAAGCGTCCCACAGCCCGTGGAGGGAGCTGGTGCTGGGATACTCAGCCGGAGAGCCTCTCTCCCCCCCCCCGAACCGCCACCGCGATGCTGTGGGTGAGATGTAACTGGCACCATGCAGTATAATGGGCATAGCCCTGAAAGGCAGATTTTTCCTAATGGAGGGAACCGAGAGGGGGGTGCCTAGGACAGTCAGCCTATGTCACCTGGCGAGGAGATGGACATGCTCCTGGAGGTATGTGTAAATGCCATAAAAAGATCCACAGAAAAAAAGGCTCCTATACTTATCTTGCGCCTTTAGCAGCCCAAGTGTTAGGACTCCGTCCTGCAGGAGAGCATGAACCTGCAACGGTCACACCATAAGACGGTGAGGTAGAGCTGAGACACGATCCTGCGGGGATGAGGACAGAAAAAAGAATGCCTAATGGGGGGGAGCAACTCCTTTTATTAAAGTATATTGTGTGGACGATAGGGGACTATAGCGGTGCTTATAATATTACATACAAAAATAATTTTTTAATAATTTATTATAATATTTAAACATATAGCAGTATACAACATATATCTTATAACTAAGGGCTGTGCAAATTAACTTTTAATTGATCGATTAATCTTTAATTTTTTTGATCAATCAAAATCTTTTTGATCGATTAAAATTCTCACCTCTCCGCCGGCTTCTGGGCCTTCAGGGAGTACCATTCGGAGATCCGGTAATGTCACAGACACCGGCGGGGCTTGCCGGGGCCATCTGAAGGGCTCCTTTGCTGTGCCTTCATATCTGCATGCTGGCGGGACCTTACTATCTGCCACATGCAAGGGCTGTTACACTTCCCTCTATCACTTCCCTCTATCACTTCCCTCTATCACTTCCCTCTATCACTTCCCTCTATCACTTCCCTCTATCACTTCCCTCTATCACTTCCCTCTATCAACCTGGGATTCTACAGCCATCTACTGGGAGTTGTGATAGTTCCCTTCATGGGACATCTACATGCCGACGGACTGATGTTAACCCCTCCTCATCTGGATTCAGCAGTGGCATCGTTGTACACATTTTTATACCAGTATCATACTTAGCTACATGTTTTTATGACAGCTTTTGTTACCGTTTGGTATTACTCACACCATTTTTACAGTTTATGTAGCTACATCGATTTTATCTCCAGTGCAATATTTATTTGGTTACCTACTTGAAGACTATAAAAGTTTTAATGCTATTCCCATCGAGCGCTGCCTTTGTGTGTTTTTTGTATCCTGCTATCCATTTTTCCAGTGGTTGGTAGCTGCACTGGGAATCAGCCTGCAAGGAGATCAGCTAAAAGTAGTTGGATCTGTATGTGCGTTATAATTAATCGAAATTAGTTGATTAATCGATTAAAAAAAAAAACGATTAATCGAACACAAAAATTTTGATCAGTAACAGCCCTACGCTATAACCAATACAAAGAGTCAGGTTGACATTAAAACCAGGTAGCTGTGAATCCCGGTTGTATATAAAGTGCGTGTTGCGAGCGGTCACAGCCCAGATGATGTTCGGCCCAATATATTTTGCCTATAGAAAGGCTTCCTCAGGGGCTAGGTTGGGACCCACACTTACAATTGTACACCGGGTGTACAAGAGCTGAATTGTAAGTGTGGGTCCCAACCTAGCCCCTGAGGAAGCTTTTCTATAGGCGAAATATATTGGGCCAAACACCATCTGGGCTGTGACTGCTCGCAACACGCACTTTATATACAACCGGGATTCACAGCTACCTGGTTTTAATGTCAACCTGACTCTTTGTATTGGTCATAAGATATATTTTGTATACTGCTATATGTTTAAATATTTTAATAAATTATTAAAAAATTATTTTTGTATGTAATAATATAAGCACCGCTATAGTCCCCTATCGTCCACACAATATACTCTACTATTTCATGGGATGAGGTGCGACCAACCTATATTAAGACTTAACCAAGCAGATCCCATTTCCTCTCTTCTCCTTTTATTAGAGAGTTAAGTGGTCCTGTGGGTCAGTCGGGGGCAGAGCCATGACCATTGGTATGCTGTCATGGAGGCACCAGGAAAGAAGAGTAACTTCGCAGATTCAGGCTTGGATAAAGAAAGCAATCCTGCCTTCTGTAATTTAGTCAATCACGTCGCCACTCCAGCCAGAGTGGGTGCAGTGCACCTGGACAGGCCTCTCCCACAGGCCTGGCAGCCAGAGTGTCACTGAGATAGCTGAGAGGAACAGGTCGCTGCCACCGACTTGGCTCTAGAACAGTGTTTTTCAACCTTTTTTTCAACCAAGGCACACTTTAAAATCTGTCAGAATCTCGAGGCACACCAAACCAAAAATTGGAAAAAAAAATTATGCCACTTGCTATTTGCACAGTGGTTCAATTAATTAAAACAAAACCTAATATAATATCCCAATTTGTGGGTAACCTTCATCTATTCTGTGAAGAACACTAAAAGCAGACAATGTAATCCAGCAATAGCACATACCTACATGCCTTTGATTAAAAATGATTAGAAAATTATTTTTACTTCCAGCATAATACTTCTAAAACTCGCAATAATAAAGTATGCAATTTTCTATTACGTTTTGTCCTGGAAGGTGTCCACCTTATTATGTTACTATGTAAAGATTAATTTGACATTCTGCCTACACCAATGCTAAGTAAGGTTGCCACGTATCCAGTAAAAATTTAACTTATCACCAATTACATTAATGGGACCATAAGGCTGATAAGACGTCCATCATAGGCGCTGCAGCTTCCGGCAACACACGGCGCTCGCTCGGAGCTCATAATTAATTATCCTCCTAACCTGCACTGTAATAACAAATCATTTTGCCGCGGCACACCTGGGGACTCTTCACGGCACACCAGTTGAAAAACACTGCTCTAGAAGATTAGTAGAGGCCTCTGCCACAGGTCCAGTACTTAAGAACAATAGAGCGTATTCTCTCTATCCCATTCTCTTGAAATGCGGAACCCCAGTAAGTCACTGAGGTCCCTCAGTCATTTCAGTGTCTCTGAGCCATGAGATCCCAGAGTCGGGAACTCCGCGTGATGTGCACACACCCTGAAGGTGGTTGCCGCACCTGGAACCAGGAACCCGCGAAGACCCCGGAAAATGGCATCTGCCACAGATATACCCTCCCCTAGCATGCCCCGCGAGTGAAAAACTCCTCCATTTGGCTGCTGGGGAAAAGCGGCTCTGCCTGAATCCCTCTGGTGCCACCTGCTGTCCAGAGATGGGACCACATCTCTGGAACGCAGAATGACCCACAGGATAATTCAGGACTGACAGCTGCCGAATTTGAACAAATCAACCTGGGTGAGAGCAAGTAAGTCTCTCACCCTACTAACTTTAGCGTAGCGCCCTTTCTGAAAGTAAGGGGGCGCTACATACCCCCCCCCCACTTAAACGGACACTGTCCCCAGTGTCCCAAGGCATTCAAGCCTGAATGCCAGCCTGACGTCTGCTAACAGGACAAAAAAGTAGGAAAAAGAGAAACACAATGGTAAACTTTCACTTACACATAATACCTTATTGGAACATAATAGACAAAAACGAAGACATCACATGATATTACAATACATACACAACCCTATCTATCTAAGCTGCCCATGCTCCGCAGTGTTGATAGTAGGTGGGTCCAATAACCTGCATAGGAAATACAAAAGAAACAAACACACATATCCACAATATACATCCTGATATATTAATAATTTTACTATTTACACATCTCCAAGGTTGGAATTTAGACTGCACCCTCGGGCCCGAATGTGAAGTCTCCCTTCCTCCCAGGGAGCTATAAGTGCTAGAACATACTTTTACTCTGCTGCAAAAATTAAACACAATGGCCCGAATGCACGTAGGACTTACGCCGACGTATCTCGAGATACGCCGCTGTAAGTACAAATGTGTGCCGTCGTATCTATGCACCGATTCACAAAGCTAGATACGTCGAAAAATAAGGCTTCAGCCGCCCGACGTAACTTGCCTATGCCGGCGTATCATGGGCGCATAGTTACGCTGGGCGCATTCGGCGTTCCCATTTTAAATATGCAAATGAGTAAGATACGCCGATTCACAAACTTACTTGCGTCCGGCGAATGTGTTAAGTGATTTGCGTAAGGGTTACGTCCGGCGTAAAGTTATTCCTTATATAGGAGGTGCAACTCATGCAAAGGTATGGACCATGGGGTGGATTCACAAAACAATTACGCCTGTCTAACTGGGGTTAGACAGGAGTAATTTCAAATTTCCCGCGGCGTATCACTAGTTTGAATTCTCAAACCATGATACGCCGGCTTCGGGCTTCGATCCGAGAGGCTTACGTCTTCGTAAGCCTTCGGATCTACGCTGCCATCTATTTGCGGCCGCTGGGAGGAGTTCGCGTCGTTTTAATGCGTCGGGATATGCAAATGTGTTTTTACGGGGATTCACGAACAAACGAGCGAGCGTCGCAATCGTTTTCGTCTATTTTTTTATACGTAAAGTTAGAGCAGCTTTTTGCTGCTCTAACTTTACGTAGCCCATGTTAAGTATGGCCGCCGTTCCCGCTTCGAATTTATTTAATTTTTTATTTTGTTTACGTAACTCGTCGGGACGTGGATCGCCCGTAAAGTACGCTACATAAACAACGAATGACGTCACGACGTGATTTCGCGCAATGCACGGCGGGAAATTTGCGAACGGAGCATGCGCAGATCGATCGCCGCGGGAACGCGCCTACTTTAAATGTTTCACGCCCCCTACTCGCGCGGATGGATTACGACGGGAGAAATACACTACGCCGCCGTCGTTTACCGAAAAAAATCTACCTGAATTCCACGTAGATCAAGGTAAAAAACGGCGGCGTAGCGTATTTCTGATACGCTACGATAATCCATTTCTCTGTGAATCCACCCCCATGTGCGTAGGTTAAGTTCATGTCGCAGGCAGTGTTTTGACGTATCTTATGCAGTTATTTCAACGTGACTGTGAGCATGCGCACTGGGATGCATCCAAGCTATTTTTTTTTTTCTTTCTTTTTTTTTCTTCACATCAGACTTTACCATATCCAGAGAGTCACTCGTGTTTTCACAAGTAGAGAGGGACCGTTATCTCCACTTCGGTAATGTATCATTTGTGAATTTCTATTTTGTTTATTTACTTTTAATTTTTGTTTTATTTGTTTCTCTTTTTTTTTTTTTATATTATATATAGATACATTTTTATGGATATTCCTCTACTTATTATTATTTACTAAAATATACCCTTAAAGTTCTACACTTCCTCCTGTTTATTCTCTCTTTTTCTACTCTCCCTGCTGATCTTCTCTATATCTACCCTCCCCTCTACCCAACCCCTTCTCCTGCAATTTCCGGGAGCCGACAATTCATTATAGCCGCGAGTCATTCCTTCAGAATGTCACTTTTCACATGCTGACATTACACCCAGGGCCGCCATCAGGGGGATACACCTGTAAGGGGCCCGGGGGTGCCCATTATGCCTGGAGGCCCCCAGGGCCCCAGATGGTAACCCCCCTCTTTTATTTTATTTTTATATATTTTTAAAAAAAATGTTTTATTATTTTTTATTAAAGGGCCAATTTTTGGATTATTTTTTTAAGCAGTCCGGAGGTCCCCAGGGGCCCAGAGGCCCCCAGGGCCCCGGGTGGCAACCCCCCATATTTTTTGTTATTAAAGGGCCAATGTTTTTTTTGGGGGGTCTGGAGGTCCCAAGTGGCCCGGAGATCCCCAGGGCTCCAGATGACAACCCCCCTTTTTTTTAAAAAAAATACAAAGAATTATATATTTTTATATTTTTTTTAGTTATTTTTTTTAACATATATATATATATATATATATATATATATATATATATATATATATTTATATTTATATATAATATTATTATGAAAGGGCCCAGAGGACCCCAGATGACAACCTTTTTTCTTATAAAAATGTTATAAACATTTTATATTTTCCCCAGGTTGTTTTTTTTTTATTATTATTTTTTAAAGTGTATTTTGTGCGTGAAGTCGAGAGAGAGGAGCTGGACTGCAGGAGTTGGGAGTAGGCAGACCCTCCACCCGGAGGCAATCGCCATCCTACTCCATGCCCCGGTGGCAATGGCTGGTCTCCCACTCACCCCACCCTACCTGCTCCACTTGGGAGCCCGACGGGACAGAGGGACTCCCCCTATGAAGGAGTCTAGCCCACCCAGCCAGCCCTGTAGGTCCTTCGCCTCTCTTTATTTTAAGAGACCTCATGGCCAAAGCGCGTGCGTGTTAAACCAATTTCGTGTGCGTGCAAGTGTGGTGTTTTTTTTTGGGGGGGGCATACTAAGCACAGGCGTACCTTGCATAGCACACCCACCAAATTCAATTCACATGTAGTCGAGACCGGGATCCGAACCCTTGGCTGCAGAGGTAAACGGCTTGTCAGCGCAGTGCCAATCACGTTGAGCCACCACAGCTCCCACCCCATGTTATGCTTGTTTAGATATTTTTTTAGTTATTTTTTATTAAAGGGCCCAGAGCTCCCAAGGCAACCCCCTTTTTTTTTATATATATACTGTATATATACAGATATGTTTTAGTTATTTTTCATTAAAGGGCCCAGAGGTTTATTTTTATTAAAGGGCCCAGAGGTCCCCAGGGCCCCCGGATGGCTACCACCCTTTTTTAATATATATTTTTCTATATTTTTTTTTTGTAAGGGAAGCCCCCGCTTATCAAATTGCGGCAGCCCCCCCCCCCTTCTCAATTTCAGGCGGCAACACCCCCCCCCCTGTTCTCTGCTCCAGGGGGCCCATGCCTGAAGCTGTGTAAGGGGCCCCATAATTCCTGATGGCGGCCCTGATTCCTCCCCCCCCCCATGGTACGAAATTTCAAGGAATTTTTTACTTTTATTGTTGCACTTTAACCACTTCCATACCGCGCCTATTCTGGCACTTCTCTCCTTCATGTAACAATTATATTTTCTTCCTTGAAAATTACTCAGGACCCCCAAACATTATATATATTTTATTAACAAACACCCTAGGGAATAAAGTGGCGGCCATTTTTTCTTACAAATTTCCAACGGTATTTGCGCCAAAAATTTTCTAAAGCTTTTATTTTTTTTGGTTACAAAAAAAAACCTGTTTCATGAATGAAAAAATAAGAAAGCAGTAAGGCTAGCCCAATTTTTAGGGAATCGGGTGAAAGATGATGTTACACCGAGTAAATAGATACCTAACTTGTCACGCTTTCATATTGCGCACACTCATGGAATGGCGCTAAACTTCGTTATTAAAAATCTCCATAGGCGACGCTCGACTTTTTTTTTCAGGTTACCAGTTTTAAGTTACAGAGGTGGTCTAGTGCTAAAATTATTGCTCTCACTCTAACGCACGCTATGATACCTCACATGTGGGGTTTGAAGGGTGTTTACATATGTGGGTGGGACTTGCATGCGTGTTCGATTCTGAGTGCGAGCTACTAGGGACAGGGGCATTTAAATTTAGTGTTTTTTTTTTTTTTACTTAATATTTTTATTTTTGCACTTGTTTGTCCCTTTTTTTGTATTATTTTTCACTTTTCTTCCTATTACAAGGAATGTAAACATCCCTTGTAATAGGACTAGTGTGTGACAGGTCCTCTTTATAGAGAGAGGCGGGGTCAATTAGACCCCACATCTGTCCTCCAGGCTAGAAAGCATGGAATTGGAAAAAAAAATAAAAATCATCTCATGCTTTCAGCTGCGATCATGTTCGTTCAGCACAGTGGTGTAGTGTGTAGCATGTTCACCTAGCAGCAAAAGGGTTGCTGGTTCGAATCCCGCCCGTGACACTATCTGCCTGGAGTTTGCATGTTCTCCCTGTGCCTGTGTGGGTTTCCTCCCCCAATCTAAAAACATGCTGTAAATTGGATCCTGTCTAAATAAGCCCTAATATGCAGTAGGATAGTAGTTTTGTGCTGCCCTAGGCCTGACCAAATTTCGGCACCCCCTAATAGAAAAATGACCCACCCTTCCTGTCAAGGCCACACCCTGTTTTTTTATGACCCACCCAGGAATTTTCAGGGGACACACACAAGTTCTGTGGGGGGGGGGGGGGGGCGGCACAGGAGTCCCTTAATTTGCCTAGTTTTTCTATCACTTCCTGTTTGGCTATGGGGCAGGAAGTGAAAGCCAATCTCCCCAAACGGACAGAGATAATACAAAATAAACTGACAGAGCTTCTAACCACCCCCCCAACTCTATCCAAAATGAAAGAAAACAAAAAAATAAAAGTGATGATTATAGTTCCAGTTTAACCCCAAATTTCAGATCATTTTATTGAGAGGCTTAAGAAAATATAACCATGCCAATAGGCCAGGCTCCAGCGTCGCCAATATGTATGAATGTGTGTTAGGGACCCCCACAAACACCACCCAATGTTAAATCAACAATTGTCTTGTTTGTTTTGGGGATGCCTGCACCCCTGATAGGGTAAAGATATATGGAAAGGCTCCTGCGCTACCAAGGGGGATGGGTGAGGTGAAGTGGACTGGGGATACTGCAGCAGACCCCTAAAACTCTGTCCTGGGCAGAGAGAAAATAGCATATAAAAAGGGAGGGGGTGGTGTCTGCGCTGAAATAGTGAAAGGGGGAGGGGGGAATAGGTGAATATGTGTGGGAATGGGGCAGGTGACTGGTGGAATGGATGGTGAATGAAGGTGAATTTAGGACAACATAATAACCAACATTATACAATGAACAATGTGAATGGTTATACACATTAAGGGTGATTACCAATAAGTATTGTGACAACAAAGGGAAAAAAACTAGCCGGTGCAATGTGAAACCAAAAGAGCCTTAAATAAAACACAATACTAGATCCAAACAGACTGTAAGACCAGAGAAAAATCCATGGGGGAATGCCTCTGGATACACAAAAAAAATGAATAAATAAATAAATGAATGAATAAATAGTCTCTGGTGAAAAAACCAAAAAGTCCAGGAAAGTCCAGAGTGAAATAGTGGTGCCAGGAAAGGGTGACAGCAGAAAACACCTTGGGTGGTCCCCAGCTCCTCATCCTCAAGGCTATTGCACGGATAGCCTACAACAGCACCTCCCAGTGGAGGACAGTGATCCCTCAGCAGGGTGTTGTGGAAATCTGGGGGTTTGCAAGGCACACCCCCATCTTGCCTAGTGCTGTAAAGCACATTCCCCATCTTAAATGAAATGATGCCATGTTTAAGCTAACAGATTTACTCACCATATATTCCCTGCCATTCATCCATACCAATCAAGAGACATTACAACAGCTGTCCTCCTTCATCGCTCCCCAGCATCTCTGCTGCCGACGCCCTCTACAGGCAGTTTTATTAAGACAATAGATTTCACAGACCACCTCTGATTGGACAAAATCACAGCATATGACCACAGGAAGTCATGTCACAGCATGTGACCTCCTCTACAGGACGTGATGTCACAGATAAACCCTACTAACAGGGATTCATTACAGTAATAACACAATATAATAGTACAATAACACAATATGATACAGAAATAATACAATAACTAATGAACCCAATTCCTGATAAGGAGAGCCCTTATGCAGCAGTATGCTCATACCATCATACTCATGTTGATCAGACAGAGATGACAAAAGCACACATCCGCTAAACCAATAGTGTGCCTGCAGAGTGATGCGTCACAAAGGCGAATATCTGTGCATCACACAGGGGCCCTTGCGCCGGCGACACTCACTCTTCAAACACCCTTCTCCAAATCAGGAAGTGCATCTCAACCAGCCTCAGACTGCCCCAATCAGTTCTAATTAGAGCGGGTTGGGGAAGTGTCAAGACTGGGTGCCAATATGGCAACAATACATATTAAATACATCTTCAAATTTCCACCACAAGGGCAAGCAACAGAAGCACTCCTCAGCAGTAAAAAAATGAAGCAGGTAGAAGCGGGTGAGTGACAATACAAAAACTTCTATGTGGATAGCTTGTGTCACTCATACATCCACTCACCACAAGGTGATGGATGATGGGCCTATCTCCCACGAACAGCGAGTTCGTTCTTGATCAAGTAGCAGGTACCCTCTTCTAAGATGGCCAAATAGTCACTCAAAGCAATGGACCTCTCAGGTAGCATACATGATGAAAAAGAAACAGACCATAGCACAATCCCGCAAGGTAAAAAACACATTTAATAAAAAATAACACTCACATTTAAAACGATCCAATGGGCATAAAACAAACAGACGTCAGGTGGAACACTCTGCGTCAGGCGTCTGGACTCTGTGGCTCCTCGATCCCTACGCGTCTCGTCACACCACGTGACTTCCTTAATTCATTCACTTCCTGCCACATAGCCAAACAGGAAGTGAGGGAAAAACCTGAGTAATGTCTTGTTGGGGACACACAGATCAATCTAAATTGTTTCCCATTTTGGAAATTGCATTTTGCTGTGTACACCCCAAATTAGTATGGATCTTGGACTTTGGGGTCCATTTACTAAAGGCAAATCCACTTTGCACTACAAGTGGACAAGCTAGGAATAAAAATAAAAACTTGGCGGGATTGGAAGTTAAAACCATCAGTGCTTCCCTTCTGATTTTCATTGCCTAGGCTACTACTGCAGAGCGGCTTTGCCTTTACTAAACCCCAAAGTAACTAATCATTTGGGGTGTACACAGCAGTGCAATTTGCTTAATGGGGACACTAGTTAGATTGACCTGTGTCCCGAAGAAAAGACCATTGGTAGGGTTTTAACCTCACTTCCTGTTCAGCTGTGTGACAGGAAGTGAAGCCAATTTTAAGAAAAGGGACACAAAGCCCAACCTAAAAACACTAGCAGGGGTTCTAACACTCAATTGGCTTCCCTCAAACAACCCACAATTAGAATAGGATTGTCTTGTGCTAGTTTCAAGCACAGCGCTGTAAATCAGCACTTCAAGGCTGTCCACCAATACACCCCCCCCCCCCCCCAAACAGGCCTTGTTTGCAGGTTTTCCTTCATCTTGCACATGTGCTTTAAAAAGCCAGTCTGGACATCAATTCTAGGAAACAATACTTACCGCTTTGTCCTTCCTTTTCTTTTTTTTTTTTTTAAATTCTTTATTTTATCCTTTTCCTTTCCATAATTCATTTACAAACATAATAACAATCCAACTTGAGATATACAGACAACATTTCCTTTTACCACTACATCTTGTTAATAGTTTACTGTATATTCAGCAGCTACTATGATTACCCTTACCCCCCCCCCCCCCACCAGGTCTACTTCCTGGTTGGTTCCCTTGGTCGCCCCCAAAAACAAAAACAAAAAATAAATTAACGCACATCAAAAAAAATGTGCCTCAATATGTCCTTCTCTCTCTGTCTCTCCCTCCCCCCTCCACCCTCATGGGTTCTGCTCCCTATAGTTGATATAAGGCTCTCATACTTGTCTATATTTCTCCTCCTGTTCTCTCATTCCCATTGTCAAGTATTCCATCAATTGGATTTCTGTTACTCTGTTAAGCCAGTGTTGTCGCGTCGGGGATGTCGTGCTTTTCTATAGAGATGGAATACAGGCCTTAGCTGCTGTAAGCAAATGCCTAAGCAGTGAGTTTTTATATTTTGCCGTTGACATTGGGAAATCGTTCAGTAATAGTGCCGCTGGGTTGTCTCTCAAGTTCACTTTGGTAATTACATCTATTGTTTCGGCTACCATTTCCCAATATTCCTTTAATTTCGGGCATTCCCAGAATAGATGTATCATGGTACCTCTTGCTTCCCCACATCGCCAACATTGATCTGACACCTGGGGGAACATTCGTTTTAATACCTCCGGAGTCCTGTACCATCTAGTTAGGATTTTGTATCCCCCCTCTTGGTATCTAGTCGCCAACGAGGCCTTGTGGGTAAACCTAAAAATGTTTTCTTTCTGGTTCTCCGAGAATCTGATCCCTAAATCTCTTTCCCATGCCTGGATAAATAATAAGTCTTGCGGGGCTTCTGATTCTACTAAGAGGCTATACATATATGATAGGCTATGTCTCACTGGGTCGCCTTTATTACATACTTTTTCGAAAACAGATAGCTCCCGAGTTAACTCCCCCTGTGGTCTAATTGCTTGAATAGCCGCTTTCAATTGTAGTTGTCTCATTACATCTAGCGTACTTCCTAATCTCTCCTCCCTCTCTGCTGCGTTTCCACCCTGGCTATGATTCGTGAAATGAATAAGTCTACTCAGTCCTCCCCGTCTTAAATTATTAAAATGGGTATCCGTCAAACCTAATTCAAATCTAGGGTTCCCTAGTACTGGTATTAGTGGGCTTGGATGTTTAGAGATTTTTGTTTTTCCAAATATCCTCTTTATGGCCCGTATCGTGGCCCCTACTGTGGGATGTTTCTTCACCTCTTGTGGGATATCTGACTCTGAGATCCATGCCATTCCCTCTAGAGGGATGTTCGTTATTTTCTGTTCTATATGGATCCAAGGTTTATCCTTCTGGTGTATACACCACTCTACCACTCTTGCCATATGGCAGGCATCATAGTAGCTCATTGGATCTGGAAATCCCACTCCTCCCTTCTCTTTAGGTAGAGTCAGGACCTCCCTCCTTATTCTCGCTGGTTTTCCTGCCCAGATAAATTTAATAAATCTAGATCTTAAATCTCTCAAAAAGCCAAGAGGGATTTTTACTGGTAGGGTCTGAATTAAATAGAGCAATCTCGGCATTACGTTCATTTTAATAATATTAATTATCCCAAACCAGGTAAAAATCTCCTTGTCCCATCTCTGTAAGTCGGTTTTAATCACTCTTGTTAGTGGGGTAAAATTTAATTCAAAAATCCTATTTAGATTTCTTGGCATCTTGGTTCCCAGATATACTATATGGGAGTTTGTCCAACTAAAGGAAAACTGTGTTGCCAATAATTGTTGTGTTTGTTCGTTGACCTCCACACCCATCGCCTCCGATTTATTGTAGTTTACCTTAAAGTTGGACAGGTCTCCATATTCCCTTATCTCTTTTAATAGAACTGGTAGGGATAGGCCTGGGCTTGTTAAGGAGAACAGTAGGTCATCTGCGAATGCCGCAACCTTGTACTCGTCTCCCCTCACTCTGATACCTCTAATGTCTCTATTTGCCCATATTGTTCTCAGGAAGGGTTCCAGGGCCAGGATGAAGATAAACGGCGAGAGTGGGAACCCTTGTCTTGTGCCATTCCTTATTGGGAAGGGATCAGACATTATTTCGTTTATCTTCACTCTGGCCGTCGGACACGAGTACAAGCCCATGATCCAGTTCCGCATCCCCTCTCCCAGTCCTATATGTGATAAGATCGCTTTCAAGAATCCCCAATCCACTCTATCAAAAGCTTTCTCTGCATCGGTTGCTACCAATACCGATGGATTTTTGTAAAGCTGTGATAGGTAGATAGTACTTAATACTCTTTGTGTGTTTTCCCTCCCCTCTCTTCCTGGTGTGAACCCAACCTGGTCGGGGTGTATCAGAAGGGGGATATAGGTGGCAAGCCTATTGGCCAGGATTTTCGAAAAGATCTTCAAATCTACATTCAACAAAGAGATCGGTCGATAACTGCTACATTGCGCAGGGTCTTTCCCTTCTTTAGGAATTATAGCTATGTGGGCTGCTAGTGTGTCTCTTAACATCTGTTGTCCTTCTCTTAATGAGTTAAATGCAATCAGAAATTGAGGTGCCAACTTTTCATAAAAAGTTTTATAATACAACAGGGTGTAGCCATCTGGTCCTGGAGATTTACCTGGCTTCATTTCTTTAATTGCCTCTGCTAATTCCTCTGCTGTTTTTGGGCCCTCAATGGTCGCAATTTTTTCGTCCGGTATTTTAGGCATCCCTGAGGCCGAAATGTATGCCTTTATTCGTTCTTCTCTACTCTGACTTCCTGCCTTATCCGGTTGTTTATCCAATTGATATAACTTACTATAGTACTCTCTAAAGGCCTTTGCTATTAATTGTGGGGAACTGACTAAGATGTCTCCTTGTATTTTTATTTTTTCAATATGGTTCTTTGCTCTTGACTCTCTCAATGCGTTTGCCAGCATCCTACTTGGCTTGTTCCCGTATTCATAGTACACCCTCCTGCACCGACTTAATTTGGCCTTGGCCTTATCCATTAATAATAGATTCAACTTATCTCGTAGAGTCATTAATCTCTCTTCGACATGTAATCTTTGTGTTTGTTTGTGTTCGTTCTCTAATATACGGATCTCGCCAAGCAGGCTGTCTAGCTTTGCATTCAAAGAGCGTTTTCGCTGTGTTCCTAAAGAGATGAGGATTCCCCCCCTCATATAACATTTGTGTGTCTCCCACTTAATCAGCGGAGCCATACCATCCGAATCGTTTGTCAGAAAAAAGGTTTCTATTTCTTGGTCTATCTTACTCTCATATATAGGATCTTTCAATAATGTTTCATTGATCTTCCAGTTCCATTCCCTCGGACCCGTTTCCCCCCATTCCAGGCAGCAACTCACGGGGGCATGGTCTGATATTGTAAAAGATCCCATTGAGGCTTCTCTCAGATTCCCCAATATACTTTGTAGTCGAGTCTTGTATATGTTTTATATTTAGCTGAGTAGAAGCTGTAGTCTCTCTCGTGGGCATGTAGGATCCTCCAACTGTCTATTAGCTGTAGTTCTTGGAGCATTCTCCTCGCTTTGCGCAATTTTATATTTGATATATGGTAGGATCCCTTTGAGGTATCCAGACTGGGTTCTAAGACCATATTTAGGTCTCCTCCCACGATTAGGGCCCCTTCCTTATTTTGGTTTATTAGATCCAGATATTTTTCTAATGCAAATACTGGATTCTCATTTGGTAGGTATATGTTCACTAAAGTAATTTTTTGTTCATTCAGCGTCCCTTTCACAAGAAGAAAGCGTCCTTCCTCATCAGTTATTACTTTGGATTCCTTCCATATTATCTTTTTAGCCAACAAAATTGCTACCCCGTTTGCCTTTGAGGTCTGGGAGGCACCATGATACACCACCGGGAATCTTAAACTCTTGAACTTTGGCACCTTATCTTTCCTGAAGTGTGTTTCTTGCAAAAAAATGATTTGTGATTTGAGTCTCCCCAATTCCATTAGTATTTTTGCTCTTTTTTCACTTTTACTCTGCTCATCCTGTGTTCCATCTTTTATCCTATCTTTTATTGACCTCTCGCCTTCCCTATCAAGTTCCCCCGCTCAGATGTTGTTTCTTGGACACCTAATTTTCAGAGTAAAAGAACCGATTATTTGACCAATGGTAGCTATCCAGGCAGGGCAAAGAGAGAGGGCACTCCCCTCACAATAGTCCACGACACCGTGAACAACGGTGGAGGGTGGAAGAGGGTACGGGAGAGAGGCGATGTATAGGAACACCAGGGGAGAGAGTGAGAGCTTCCCCTCCGAAAACCCAAGGAGGGGGAGAGAGAGAGAGACAAAAAAAAAAAAAAAAAGCAACCCCAATGCCTCGGGTCCTAGTCCACCGTCCAAGTCCCCAAGTATTAACTTCGTTTCCCTACTCCCTCTTGGGCCTCAGTTCTACCTTGTTTGTGGGTTCCCACTGTATTTAGGGAAAGAGAGGGAAAAAAAAATAAAAAATAAAAAAAAATAAAAAAAAAACACAATTGAGCGTCTCCGACTTCCCTCCACTTGGAGGAGAGGCGCTCTGGTGGGGGTACGTGTATGAGCACTGCGGAGAGTCTCGCCTAAGTGCTGCCTCCGGTGCACCCCTTCTAATCTTCCAATCTTCAACTTTGAGTCTTCTCCCCTTTTTCCTTCCCCAGCCCTCCCTGTCCCAGTCCCCTTCATCTCCGCCTCATCTTAAGGCGGGGAGGGGCAAGGGGGCTCCAATAGAGTAAAAAAAAAAAAGAAAAGCCTCTATGGAGCCCTCTGACCCCTTTTACACATAGTAACACAGTCACACAGTAACCCAGTTGAAGTTAACCAGCTAAATAACCACATTTCTATCTGTACATCGGATAAACATTCTAGAAAGGCAAAAAAAAAAAAAAAGACACATATTCTCCTCTTCATTCTATTCTGTCCTCCTGAGGTTTCTAACTTTTATGTTACACAGTATATTATATTCTTGGCCTTCCCAGTGCTTTATCCCTGTTATCGGTCTAGTTCGGAACTATTCCCTACCCTAGATCTCCAGCCCCCTAAAAAACAAAAAAAATAAAATAAAAAATAAAGTGTTTAGTGATCTTGCCCAGTGTCTGTGTGTGTATACTAAATATTTATATGGGTGACATATAAGTGCATGTGGAATGTTATTTATGCGTTGTTTACGTTGTGACATGTGTTTATTGTTTACCTAATTCTTTGATTTATGTGTATGTGTGTGTGTATACATGTGTGACCCTTTTTCCCATGTGGTATTGGGTGTTGAAAAGAAAAAGGAAAAAAAAATGTGAGAAAATATAAAAAGAAAAAAAGACATTCCCCCCCCACCCTACCCAATCCCCACCCTCCCCCACACACAAGAGTATATATATTCCCCTCACCTCCCTCCCCTCCCATCTCCATCCCCATCCCCACTCCTCCCTCCCCCCCCAAAAAAAAAAAAAATAATAAAAATTTTTTTTTTTTTATATATAGGGGCCAGATACACTAAGGCAGGGCGCGAAAAAAAAAAAAGAGAAACAGGAGATAAGTGAGGAGGGGGGGGGGGGGTCAGGGGCACAGTCACCCCCCATACACGATCATTTCTGCTGTTTAATCTCCCAAGTATTCGACCCTCCCCCACTCCCCCCCCCTCCCCTCCCCACCAGAAATGCCCCATCGATTCCTGCAATGTGGTATCTCTCTGCTGTGTTATTATATGTTACTATGTTCTGTTATGATGTATATAGTATATAGTACCCCCCCCACCCATTTCTCATCTCACTCCCTCTTCACATTCATTCAGATGGTCTTCTTAATGTTTATTGATATCAACTAGTTGACTAATTTATTCAGCTATTGGGACCTCGCTCTCTTATTTCAGGCAGTTCCAACCAGTCTGGGACCTCTATAGGGTCTGAGCCCAGAAAATCGAAAAGTAACGGGAGCTGTGATGGCTCCCTCAGATTGAAGCTCCTTTCTTCCCTTTTAACAGTAACAGCCAGTGGGTACCCCCAGCGATATGTAGCGCCCTTGTTACGTATAAGGTCCAATAGAGGTTTTAACAGGCGCCTTCGGGTTCTGGTCTGCCAGCAGAGATCAGGGAATACTTGAATGTTCATGTCCTCCCAGAGTATTGTTCCCTCCTTCCATGCTGCCCTTAGTATCTCCTCCTTTACTCTGTAGAAGTGGACTCTACATAATACATCACGAGGATTGGGCAGTTCAAGGTTCCTTGCTGTGGGGACCTTATGTACTCTGTCCAGCTCCAGGGAGGTTTCGGGGGGGTTCTTTAAGATTTTATTCAATATAGATGTGACCGTTTCTCTTAATGCCAGTCCCTCAAAACTCTCTGGTATCCCCTTAATCCGTAAGTTGTTTCTTCTACTCCTATTGTCCGCCTCTTCTGCATATAATTGTAGCCTAATCATATGTTGTTGCTGCCTCTCCAGTTTGTCTTCAAGGGCTAGCAATCTGGAATCTGTCTTCTCCTGGCGCTTCTCCACCCCCGCTACTTTCTGTTCCCCCTCCTCCACTTTTATGCGTACCTCATTAATTTCTTCTCTTAGTATGCCTGTTATATTCATTAGCATAGTCTGAATATCATCCTTAGTTGGCAAAGCCTGTATGAGCATACTGAGTTGTCTAATGTCCGGGTTTGATTCTGTGGGGGTTTTCTGCATGCCCCCATGTATACCCTGTGTATTAGGTAAACATACCTGGTCTGTTCTTTCTGTTCTTTCCAAGGCAGAGATGGGGATAGTTTCTCCATTTCTATTCATTTCCTCCCACTGGCCACGTGTCTCTGATAGTAGCTCAGATGTCTCCGCTTCAATGTATGACTCCCGGAGCGGATAGAATGTCTGGGTAACAGAAGGGTTTGTAGCGGGGATTAAAGTAGTCTCTACGTGGGTTTGCCGTCTGTCTCTGCACCGCTCGCGGCTCTCAGCCGTGGTAGATTTCTCCGTCTCCGTCTCCACTGTGCTCTGCGCTGCTCTCTCCTCCCTTCCCCGCTGCTCTATGTCTCTGGGAGTTTCTGCTGTCCGGGTTCGCAGGACAGTCGGCTCTATCAGGTCGCTCGTTCGTTCCTCTCCACCGCTATTAAACTTGCAGCTAAGAATGGGAGGCGCCGTTTGTGTCACCGCTGCCGCTGGGAGAGAGCTTTCTATCAGAGATTCCCTCCGCAGACTTCTCCCGGCGTCGGCGTCTCCCTGCTGTGTCTTTACCACCATGTAGCGGGTGATGTATGAATGGCTGGGCGGGTGAGTTCCCCCGGATTTTCTTCCAGCACTCCTAGTTCGCCGCGACATCCGCTGTTCGCACCCGCCGCCGGGAGGAGGGGGGGGGGATGTCGGGGCTGGGGCTATGGGGCCGCCGTTCTCCTGGAGGGGTGCACCGTGTTGACGCTGTTAGACTCTCCTTCTCATCTCGAGCTCACTCCGCCATGCTCAACACACTCCCCCGGAAGCGGAAGTCTCCATTGTCCTTCCTTTTCTGGTGACTAAACATTTCATGCATACACACCAGGAAAGAGCTTAGAGACAAATCACACTTGATGGTTTAGGCCCAAACTATTTCAGCTGCAGCTGTTGAAATCCATAGCATGAAAAAATATCACAAAACAAACTTCAAAATTTGAAAGTAATTTTATTGGTCCACAAAACAGGAAAAAAAAAGGAAAGCAAAACAAAATATTAAAAATAAACACAAAAAAAATATAAAAAAACATAAAAACAAAAAATAGACCAACGTTTATTTCACACAGTCATTGGAAAATGAATCACGCTTTTGAAATAACAGGATAGACCCACAGGATTAAAACATTAGTCATTAACATCTTGAGAAACATTTTGCAAAATTATGCAGCAGACAAAACATCAAAAAAACAAAACTTGCTCCAAAACATCTCTGTTTCGCTCCGCCATTCCTTCCAGCCAGCAAGTCTGCGCCCTCTGAGGGCAGCTGACACGTGCTCTATCCACGCTTTTTATAACATGTGTGCTAATGAACCAATTGGAAACACATGAAGAAATGTCAGCCTCTTGTTTGTGTGCACTTGTAACTGCTTACACCTGTTAAGGATGTCCTTAAATTACTAAGCCAAAAAACAAGCTTTCTGAGCATGCTCAGAAAGATGCATGTCATTTTCAGGCACAAACACCCAGCTTATTTTTCTAAGTGTTCGAGCATGCCCAGTTCACTCGAAATGCATTACCATAATCAAATCTGCAATGGTGGATGAAAGCATTAGAGGTGTTTTATTTTTTTTGGTCCCCCTGAACTGATGCTTTACAACCTGAAGGGGAGGTCTGATAGAATTTTTACGTAACAACCATAAATAATAATAATTAAAATGCCCCTGTCCCTAGTAGCTCGCAGTCAGAAGCGAACACGCAGCATTTTTTTTTCCGGTTACCAGTTTAGATTTACAGGTAAGGTCTAGTGCTAAAAGTATTCCTCTCGCTCTTACGCACGCTATGATACCTCACATGTGTGGTTTGAAGGATGTTTCCATATGTGGGCGGGCCTTAAATGTGTAAGTCCCGCCCACATATTTAACCCCTGTTCAAACCCCACATGTGAGGTATCATAGCGTACGTTAGAGCGAGAGCAATACTTTTAGCACTAGACCTCCTCTGTAAATCTAAACTGGTAACCTGAAATAAAATAAAAAAGTGTTGCCTATGGGTATTTTCAAGTACTGAAGTTTGGCGCCATTCCATGAGTGTGTGCAATATTAAAGCGTGACATGTTGGGTATCTATTTACTCGGTGTAACATCTTCTTTCACATTATGGCCCTAAATTGGGCTAACTTTAGTGTTTTCTTAATTTGTAACCACTTGAGCCCCAGACCATATTACTGGTCACTGACCGGGCCAGTTTTTGCATTTCAACACTGCGTCATTTTAACTGACAATTGGGCGAGGAAGGGGTTGATTATGTTACCTGGGTGTGTTCTAACTGTAAAGGGGGTGGGACTGACTAGGGGAAATGACAGATCACTGTTCATACATTGTATGGACAGACGAGCAGGCATCCCCCCCCCTGACAGGACAGGGATAAAGGGGAACTCCACACCAAATTTTAAAAAAACGGCGTGGGGGTCCCCCTCCAGGTGCACAACAGGCTCTTAGATTTGGTCTGGAACATAAGGGGTTAAACCCACGCCAAAAACGGCGTGGGGTTCCCCCTCAGATCCAGACCAAACCCTTATCCCAGGCACGCAGTCTGGCCGGACAGGAATGGGGGTGGGGACGAGCGAGCGCCCCCCCCCCTCCTGAGCCGTACCAGACCACATGCCCTCGACATGGGGGAGTGTGTGCTTTGGGGGAGGGGGGCACTGCCGCCGCCGACACGTGCTCTTCCGCTGGGGGGAGAGACACCCACCGATGCTCTCCACCATGTTCGGCCAGGCCCCCACCCCAAATTAAGCTCTTTCACATCCGGGGGGGGCCGGCGGGAAATGGCGGAGAACAACGGGGGCGTCGCCACTCCTCGGTCTTCTAGCCGTTTTCTGCCGGGGGGGGGGGAACACCCACTGATGCTCTCTGCCATGTTCGGCCGGGCCCCCACCCCAAAATTAAGCTCTTTCACATCCGGGGGGGGGGGGGCGGCCGAAAACAGCGGAGAATAACGGGGGTGTCGCTCCCCCTCGGGCTTCTCCGCTTCTTCCCGGCTCCTCCTGAGGCCAGGGCTTCTTTCGCTGTCTTCCGCCGGAGGGCGCCACTCTCCGGGCTTCTCGTCGCTGTCTTCTGCCGCGGGGCGCCACCCGCGGGCTTTGTCGGCTTCTGCCTGGCTCCTCCGCGGGGGCCAGGCCTTCTCGTCGCTGTGTCGCCGTCTTCTGCCGCCGCCCCCTTCGACGTTTTCTGCCGGGATAAGGGTCGCACATCCCATCCCGGACTTCAACGTGGCGGGCTTCTCGTCGCTGTGTCGCCATCTTCCGCTGCCGCCCCCTTTACCACGAAGCTCCCGTGCTTGTGTGGGAGGGCAGCGCACATCCCACCCCGGGCTTCTCGTCGCTGTCTTCCGCCGTGGGGTGACACTCGCGGGCTTCTTTGGCGACATCCGCTTCTGCCTGGCTCCGCCGCTGGGGCCAGGGCTTCTTCTTCCATTCGATGTTGACACGGCGAGGTCCAGCGATGAAATGCCGACAGAGCGGTGGGCACGGACTTATATTGGCATAGGGCGTGGGCGTGGTTATGCCACCATGTGACCTTAACCCATGTGACATCACATTCCCATCATGCCCTCGCCGCGTCAACATCGAATGGAAGAAGAAGCCCTGGCCCCAGCGGCGGAGCCAGGCAGAAGTGGAGGTCGCCAAAGAAGCCCGCGAGTGTCACCCCGCGGCGGAAGACAGCGACGAGAAGCCCGCGAAAACGACTAGAAGACCGGGGTGGGATGTGCGACCCTCACCCCGGCCGAAAACTTCGAAGCCCGCTGCCCTCCCACACAAGCACGGGAGCTTCGTGGTGAAGAGGGCGGCGGTGGAAGACTGCGGCGGCGAAGACCGGGGTGGGTTGGCGGAAGACCCCCGGAGCTGACTAATAAATTATTTTATTCTTGTGTGGTTTATTTGTGTTTACACTTTTTCCACCAGGTGAATGGGTAGGGGTACCATGTACCCCATACTCATTCACATAGGGTGGGGGGCCGGAATCTGGGGGCCGCCTTATTAAAGGGGCTCCCAGATTCTGATTGGCTCCCGTCCGCATACCCCGACAACCAATGGCCAGGGTTGTCGGGAAGAGGCTCTTGTCCCTATCGACATGGGGACAAGAGTGCTTTGGGGTGGGGGGGCAGTGCCCCCCTCCCCCAAAGCGCAAACTCCCCCATGTCGAGGGCATGTGGTCTGGTACGGCTCAGGAGGGGGGGGCGCTCCCTCGTCCCCACCCCCATTCCTGTCCAGCTAGACTGCGTGCCTGGGATAAGGCTTGGTACGGATCTGGGGGGGAACCCCACGTTGTTTTTGGCATGGGTTAACCCCTCACGTTCCGGACTAAAGCCGAAGAGCCTATTATACCCCTGGATGGAACCCGCACCGGTTTCAAATTTGAAATTTGGCGCGGAGTTCCACTTCAGTGTCAGCGCAGCCCGAGAACAGCTCGGAGATTGCCGTGCGCCGCTTCACGCAGTGCAAATACTGCTACGCCGCTTGGTATTTACCAAGAATTTCTCGGCGTACTGACGCGGCGCACGGCATTCCCTGAAATCTCGCTCTGCGCATGCCCAGTATGCAAATGAACCTTCCGAGGTTCTGGCGTACTTTGCAAGCGCACGGGGATCGCTTCTCAAAAGTCACTTTCACTTTCAATTCGGCCCGTCACACACGTTCAAACACATGTCACAACACTTCCCCTGCATCACCCCCCTCCCTCCCCTCATAAACTCCCGCCCAAATCCCCGATATTTACATTACTAAATGCCGTACGCCAGTTCTGTACTGGCGTGCTGTGCGCCCTCTCCTGGGCGCATTAGGCAGTTTAGTAAATGAAGAAATACACTGCACTGGCAGTGTATCTCTTTTGTAAATGTCAAAAACAGTTTTACTCCTGCTTGTGCACCATGAGTCATGGCGCACAGGCTTGGTAAATCAGCCCCTATGTCTGTCAATATTTGGTATATTTTTGATGTTATATGTTTTATTGGTATTTGCGTGGCACACAGTTTTTCAAGTTGAGTAAGATTCTCTCCCTCTCTTATTGGTGTGGGAATTGATTTTACCAAATGCTGAAATTGTAGATATTCCCATTGGTTAATGTTCCATCCAAGTTCTTCTTTTATCTTCTGGAATGATTTAATCTTTCCCCTTTCTATAATATCTTTTATTTGTGCTGTTCCTATTTTATTTCCTAATCGTGTCTCTTTTCCCGGCAAAAAATAATTTGTGCTCGTGAGTGGTATTAAAGGTAAATTGTAAATCCAATTATTCTGTTTATACAATGTGTCCCATACTCGAAAGGCATTCGTGGTTATTCCATGGATATTTCTCCCCAGATCTCTATATTTGCTAGGTATCCATATATTTTTATGTAGTGCTGTATTACTTATACTATTTTCTACTTGTACCCATTTCTTTTCTTTTTCTTTGTGTTTATTTCCCCATTCTACGAATAGTGCTATAATTGTAGATTTATAATATCTCTCTATATCTGGTGCTGCTAATCCACCAAATTTTTTAAAATTTATCCTAGGGGTTTTATTGTTCCAGATATACTTTACCAACATTAATTTCATTATCTTAAAAAAACTTTGGGGAATTTTTATGGGCAGCGTCTGGAATTTGTATGTTATTTTTGGTAGGTTCATCATCTTAAAGGCATTGATTCTTCCGATCCATGTGAGGGCTTTTGTAGCATTTTTTTTTAAATCTGTTTTCACCTCGTTTAATAAGGGAATAATCTAGTCTGGAGTACATCTTATGTACCACTGAGTGATAGGAGTAATCTTTTTTACTGGGATGTTGAATCCTCCAAATGTCCACCAGTTGATATTCAAAAAGTTTTCTTTTTAACCTTCTTGTTTCTTTTGTTTCAGTGTTCGTCCTCGTGGATGTGGAATCTAATTTATTATCCATATAGAAATTTAGATCTCCTGCCAGTATTAGCTTGCCTTTTTTTACTTCATCAAGTTCTTTTAAGGTTTTTACAAAAATTTTTTTAGGGCGTTTGTTCGGACCGTATATATTAACCAGTGTATATCTTATGTTAGCGATGGTTCCTATTAATATAAAAAATCTGCCATTTGGGTCAGTTTTTCTCTCCTCTATCTTAAAATCCAAATTTTTCCCGAAGCCGATTGACACCCCTTTTGCCCATTTTTGCTTTGCTTTGCTTATATTACTCTCTAGTGCCAGGTGTGTTTCTTGTAAGAATATTATTTCAGCACCTTTCCTCTCTAGTTCTCGCATTACCATATGTCGCTTTTGAGGGGAATTTAATCCTCTGACATTATATGTTATAAGATTAATTGAACCCATTTCTTGTTAATTGTTTCCTCTTTCGCCACGTAGTTAGAACTATTTTCCCTATGCCCGTCCATGTCGGGGCGAGGCGAGCCTGTGCCCTTTTTTGGTGGCAAGGGCGCGCTCCGCCCCCCAAGGGGGTCTGCCACAGAACTACCAAGTGTTTACTTTTTTGTTCTCTCTTTTGAAACAAACCACTCCCCCTCATCTCCCCTATTCCCACCCGCCCTCCCTCCCACCTCCTCTCCTCCCCCCTGCACACCCCTCCCCCCACCCCCCCCATCTCCATGCCCTTTCCAAGGATATTCTAGACCCATGGTCTAGCAGGTATCTACTCCCTCTCCTTGACCTGCCTATTTATGGGCGCCGAGGTGGCGTACTATCTGGCGCTGTCTACCCCGATTGGGTCGACCCAAGAGCTCCCTGTGAGATCCCATTCCCCAACCCCTTTCTGAGTATTCCTTATTGTTTTCCCTTCCCATCCTAAGTCCCCGTATCCCCATGTTTCCCCCCCACCCCTTCTTAAGGTTATTTCCTTCTCGGCACCAAATGCCAAGTCTCGTCATCTTGTATCTCTGGTTCTTGTCTCCCCTTTAGGGCTTCCGATACGGGTATGTTTAATTTTCCACAGAACTCCTGAGTTTCTTCAATGAATCTGAGTTTCACTGCTTGGCCGTTCTTTTTCCCTAGTAAACGTGCAGGGAACCCTCAATTATACTGGATCTCATGTTCTTGTAGTGTTTTTATCAGGGGTTTTAGTGCCCATCTTCTCCTTAATGTGTCCTGGGATAGGTCAGGTTATATTTCTATTGGTTTTCCTTCTAATTTCAGAGGAGTTTTCCCCTTCAAGCTTCTCCAGATTTGTTTTTTTTTTCTTCCAGACTTTCTAGTCACAGAATTATATCCCTGGGGCTCTCTGCAGATATTCTCGGAGGTCTTCTTATCATAAAGACTTCTACTATTTTTAAATCTGTTCCTTCCTGATTGGCCAATAGTGGAATAAATATTTTCTCCATGATTTCTTTCAGGTTCTCTTTCTGAGGGTGTTCAGGGAGCCCTCTAATTCTCAAATTTCTTCTCTTGTTTTTATTTTCTTGATCTTCTCTTTTATAGGCTTGTTCCCTCTGTTCTGAGCGATTTTATTTCTCCTTTTAGGTCTTTTATTATATTTGTATGTGTGTCTACTCTGGTTTCTATTTTTTCCACTCTGGTAAGTAAGTGTCCCACATCATTATGAATTATAGCGATTTCTTTTTTCAATGATTTTTCTAAAGCTGCAAACATAGCTTCCATATCACATTTTGTTGGAAGCATATCTGTGAGTAGCTGCGCCCCTGCTCATGCTCTGTCTGTCTCCTCATCCAATTCAACCTCTATTTCTTCTTGGAGTTCTATATGTGGATTTCCTGGTGTTGGTGCTGATAGCATTTTACTTTGCGATTTCTTTTCCTTTTTTTCCTTTATTTCTGTTTGCCATCCCCTAGTAGTGCGCTTTTCAGAATCCTGACTATTTCCACTTGCCCCTAGTGTTACATATTTTATCATGGATCCAGGGCTTAAGCTTGTAAGAGGTGACTTTGGTACTGCTCCGCCTCTGCCCGATCTCCCCCTCATGCTTCCTATCATCTCATACAATGTTACAGCTAAAGGGTATCTCTTCACGTCCCACAGGGGAGGGGGAGGGGGGGATGACTTGTTGTCAGCCGCTCTTAGTTCTTCTTGAGTGATGTAATCCTTGGTCAGTTCTCTCCCTCGTTGTACTTACATGGGTGTCACAGTATGGTACACCCTACATAGCCCATGTTCATTCCCAATTTCACAAATTAAAGTCTCAAACAGATAAAGTTCCGGGTAGGTGTACTGAGGGAGGTACTCACACTCTCTCCCCTTTCCAACTTCCCCCTCCTGCTTCTCTTTAATCGTAGAGTGTATGTAGAGTAGAATATCCTATGGGCCAGTAGATCTTCTTCCAGGCTCCAAAGCGGTCCGTGATAAGGGGCAGTATGAGATATAATGAGATATAGTGATATAGTGATGAGTATGTAATAACAACCACAGAAAAAGAAAAAAAAAGAATAGTAAGGGAGATCCTCTGACTGGATAAAAAAAAGGGTCAATCGCACCACAAGGGGGCCACGGTGGCCCAGGGGGTGATATCAAACCAGGGGGTGATAACAAGCCCAAAAAAACAAAAAAGGGGTCCTCCCCACTTTATCCTGCTTCCCCCCTCAGCCTCGGCACAGCTCCCCTATACCAGGCCAGTCCTTCCACTAAATTATGGACAACAAGGGAGAGAGAAGGAGAAAGTCGCTGAAATCACTGAAGTCACTGAAGTCGCTAGGGTCCTAGACCAGGATCCCGGGTGTACAGTATATCTTGTAATATCTTATTTTCTGGTATTTTATAATACGATGCAATATGTTTCCAGAGAGCACGAGACTTGCCCAGGTTGAATTCAATTCAGTTCCATTCAGTTATCATCCCACACACTGACATGGTTGAACGTGTAGTTAAAGGTTTCCTAAAAGGTTCAACCAGTATATAACAAGGATATACCTGTATGTGTATGTATACCTATGTATACCTATGCCTCTGTGCTACGGCAGAGGAAGAGACAACAACACAAGAGAGGAAAAAAAATAAAATCAAAAATACCGTGCTGGTTACACATATTCAGAGTTACTTTATGCCGGGCTATAATCTATATCTATGTGTCTGCGTGTTTTTTATGTCCTTGTCACTGCTGGGGCACCATATTACACAGGGGGCTCCACCTTGTGGGTCCCAATGACCTATGTCGGCTCCACCGGTCTGCCGGTCGGTCCTGCTACACGGGGGGGTACCTCTATAGGAAGTCACTCTCTTATAGATGTGCTGTATGAAAAGCTCAGGGCTTCTCGGGGGTTCCCGGGGCTTCTCCCGCTACTGCCCGTTGCTGGTCATACCTCTCTCCAGGTGTCGAGCACACCGCGCACTGCATTCACCTCCGAGACTCCTCTCCTCCTCTCCTCCCCTCTCCTCTCCACCTCCGTCGCGGCTGTCCGCTGTGCAGCACTCCCTGATTCCCCCAGCGTCTCCCAGTGTGCGTCAGCTGAGCGTCGGCTGTACTCACGATTACACGGATCTTCCTCCTTCCTCCTTCTGGCTGGGACCAGGTACGACACAGCACTGAGCGGCAAGCGCATACACGGCGAGACACGGAGAGACAGAGTGGAGCCAGCGGGCGGGGGGACAAGGGTTCACGGGGCAGGATGAGACTTCAGCATTCAGTGTTCAGGCATGCAGGGGCTGGAGGTCCGAAGCTCATGGCATGCTCCTGACTGGCGCCATACTAGACTCTTTCCTCAACCCTCGGATGCGTCCAAGCTATGACGCATGCGCCATTTGTTTTTAGTACTTGTTTGAAGCTCAGCCCATCATTTGCATGGGGTCACGCTTCATTTAAATGTTACACGCCCACTTCCAGCCCACTTCCACCTACTTTGAATTACGTCGGCTTACGCCGACAACTATACGCTACGCCGGCACAACGTTGAGAGTATTTGCTTTGTGAATACCATGCTTGCCTCTCAACGTTGCATCGGCGTAGCGTAAAGAAAATACGATACGCCCGCACAAAGATGCGCCGAGGTACGTGAATCTACCTGAATATGTACATTTCAATCATGCAGTAAGAACACTGCAGAACACTGCCCCCTAGCGGTCAGCACGCTGGTACTGCGGCAGTTCAAGTTCAATAAAGAAGACACAGCAGCGATTAGGAAATAAACAGAGAATAAAACATTTCCTTTATGAAGTCTTCTTTCGACTAACTGACTGGTCCCACCCCCCAGAGTTTTTCACATAAGCCACAATGTGGATCCGGAAAGGCAAGGGGACAAAAGGACACACAAAAAAAAAAAACTTAAGTGGGGGCAAGAACCCTTGTCCAGAACTTCTTAAAAGTACGTATGCCAGATAAAACAGACATGCAGTTTATTTGTAGAAGTGCGGGTCTGGCAAAATGAGAATGTCACCCTCTACCGTCGTAGAGGTAACTGAAAATACCTGGTCTTCTCTCCCAGGAGACTTCAATACAACCCGGTCACTGTAGATGTGCCGGCCCCAGCTCCACTCTCGGTGGCAACGTTCAAACCTGGGGTTCAAGTAGAATAAGCCCAAGTCCCCACCTTTTAGAATACGGGGCACCTTCAGATGTGTCCAAATGGCTTCCTAACACCATGCTTCCTGTTCTCGGTCTACTTGGTACAAAAGGGAAGGTGGCATGTAGGGGTACTCATACCCATGGCTGGCAGCAATTTTCTGGATCACCAGGCGCTGCAGCCTGGCCAATTTGGGCAATGTACGTGGGTCTCCGCGTCCCGGCAGCACTATAGCGTCCGGTGCCCTTTTCAAAGCGGGCACGGCAAGGGGCATGGGGGTAGTGAGTGAAGGTAACTTTTTTTTTTTTTTGTTTCCACATCAGACTCAACCCGAAGATGGGACAGCAAGACATGATCACGAAAATTCCACCCTTCGCATTTTTTCTGTGGTCTCGTATCACGTGTGGTTTTCCTTTTATTTTTCTTTATTTCTTTATTTTTATGTTTTTATTTTTTTTATTATTTTTTTTTCTTTATTTTACTTTCCTTTATTATTTATTTCTTTTCTTTTTTCAATATGTCAGGGAAAGCAACGAAAAACACTCTGTAACAGTAGGAGCTGCTGTCATAGTAAAATGGACACAGGGTATGCACATTTGAGATGTGCAAAACTACAGAGCATAGCTGTGGACTGGAGAAGACTGCTTTTGAAGCTTTCTCCAGGTTTTGGTAATCTGTCATGGGGCTCTGTAGTATGGAGATTCCATAGTGTCTGGGGTGCGACGGAATCTCCAACCCTGAATCCAGATTTTGTGGATGACCAGCAGGGTCTGTGCTTCTCCCTCCCACCCCCCCACTCCTAACCCCCCTACCCTTCGGTTCTGTCAATCACCTTTTGGATTTAGTTTCTCTATTATTACCTATCTAACCGATCTGACCGATTTGAACAAATCTATTGCCTCGTGTGTACGAGGCCTTATAGTTGGCCTCTGTGGGTGTAGCCAATTTTTTGGAATTAGGCCCTTTGCTGCATTTAGCAACACCAGGACCAAATTCGATCCATACCCTTTTTTTTGCCTATCCGTTCCATGAAACTGTCACGGAAGCATGAATCAGACGTACAACAACAGATAAATTAATAGGAAGGCTTCATTAAAAACCAAACAGCAAGGTTAAAGTCCAAACGGATAATCAAACAGTCAGCAGAGTCTTCCATCGGAGCCAGGGTCGATAGCCAGGACTGGAAGTCAGCCAAGCCGGAGTCCGTAGCCAGAGAGAGATGGTGAAACGAAGCCGGGGATCAGGAGCCAGAAGGAGCGTCCGTAGGAGCCGGGTCAGTAACCAAGAACAAGCAGCACAATCACAGGAGGGTGTAGACGAGAGGCCCAAGCAAGGAAATGCTACAGCTGCCGTCATATATATATATGCTGAGCATCCAGCTCCTCCCAGTGGAAAGGAGGAGCCGCAGGGTATGGTAAGTTATAAGAGCCCCAAAAGCAAGATGGCTGCCAGCTAGGGTTGTCCAGATACCG
The DNA here is from genome assembly GCA_029574335.1 of Rana kukunoris. Classification (NCBI taxonomy): domain Eukaryota; kingdom Metazoa; phylum Chordata; class Amphibia; order Anura; family Ranidae; genus Rana; species Rana kukunoris. The sequence continues at coordinate 269,426,002 of CM056059.1, read as the reverse complement.
ATACTAGTATCGGTATCGGGACCGATACCCAGTATTTGCGGGAGTACTTGTACTCGCCAAATGCTCCCGATACCTAAATAGAATACTTTTTTTGTATTTATCAACATGTTCTGTGAAAATTCTTTGAGTTTTTTACTATTGCGTGACAAGAAAATAAAACATTTTTATTAATTTTTACTCATTTTTATTCTTTTATAATGTCTTGAGTTAGAGTTCTTCATAATTATAAAGAAAATATCCTTAGTCTGTATTGTGGTTTGAAAACTGTCACATGACATTTAAAAAAAGTATCGGTATTCGGTATCGGCAAGTACATGAAAAAAAGTATCGGTACTTGTACTCGGTCCTAAAAAAGTGGTATCGGGACAACCCTACTGCCAGCACATGTCAGTGATAAGAAGCCTGCAAGGAGGTAAGACCATGACAGTACCTCCCCCTCAAGGGCCCCTCCTCCGCGGCGCAAAAAACGGCTTCTGGGGGAATCGCTCGTGGATGGCTCGGAGCAAGACAGGAGCATGGACATTTGCGCAGGGAACCCAGGAACGCTCCTCTGGACCATAACCATGCCAGTGGACCAAGAACTGCAACCAACCGCGGAACAAGCGTGAGTACAGGATATCGCTCACCTCATATTCTTCATGATCGCACACCTGGACTGGACGAGGAAGAGGAACCGAGGAGGTAAAGCGATTGCACACCAGTGTTTTCAACAGGGAAACGTGAAACACATTGGAGACCCTCATTCCAGGTGGGAGCGCAAGGGCATAGGCAACCGGTTATACCCTGCGGAGCACTCGGAAGGGACCAACAAAGCGAGGAGCCAGCTTGGGAGTGGGCACTCGAAGGTTAAGGTTGCGAGTGGACAACCATACACGGTCTCCGACCTGGTAGGAAGGAGCAGGCGATCAGCCTGGAGTTTCTGGCGCTGCGCAGAGACCTCGAGGGACCTCTGGATCTGTACCCAAGAAGCACGTAGAGCAGAAAGGTGGTCCTCCACAGCCGGAATATCTTGGGGAGAGAATGACTCCAGTAACACGGCAGGTTTGAACCCATAATTGGCCATGAAGGGAGACGTCCCAGAGGAAGAGTTAACTGCCGTGTTCCTGGCAAACTCAGCCCATGGCAGAAGGTCAACCCAATTGTCCTGATGATCGGAGACATAGCAACGAAGAAATTGCTCCAGGGCCTGATTGGATCGTTCTGCGGCCCCATTGGACTGAGGGTGGTAGGCCGAGGAGAAGGAGAATTGAATCCCCAACTGGGAGCAAAAGGCGCGCCAGAACCAGGTGCGCAACTCCTCAGGCACGAAGCATCTGCCGTTGGGTCTCCCAGAGGGAGCACCAGATTGGGCCGCCAAAATCTGCTCTCCAAGGGGAGAGGTCAGGCTGGTGCGAATGGCGGCCAGGATCTGATTTGGAGGTATGACCGAAGTCGGTATCGATTACTCCCTGGACAGCTCGGAGTATTGACGTGATAAGGCATCCGCCCTGACGTTCTTGGAACCGGGTAAGTAGGAGACCACGTAATTAAAGCGTGACAGGAACAGAGCCCATGTGGCCTGACGGGGTGTCAATCTCTTGGCCTCCGAAAGGTAAGTCAGAACCCTCGAGCAAGTGCCTCCACTCTTTGAGAGCCTGCACGAAGGCCAACAACTCTCTGTCACCAATCTGGTAGTTGCACTCCACGGGAGACAGTTTCCTGGAGTAAAACCCACAGGGAAGCAGAGGACCCTCTGGTGTCCGACGCTGAGACAGAAGGGCGCCTACTCCCGCCTCAGATGCGTCCACCTTGAGAACAAAGGGCAACCCAGGATTGGGATGAGACAGTATTGGAGCCGACACAAAGGCAGATTTGAAAGCCTCAAAAGCCCGGGTGGCCTCGGCCGGCCAGACATGGGAATTACTGCCCTTCCTTGTCAGATCCGTGAGAGGCTTGGCCAGCATGGAGAAGTCCCTGATGAACTTCCGATAATAATTGGCGAAGCCCATAAAGCGCTGCAGGGAACGAAGACCACTGGGCTGGGGCCACTGTAAGACTGCCGAAACCTTCTTAGGGTCCATGGAGAACCCCTCCGCAGAAATGATGTAACCTAAGAAGGTTACCTGGGACCGGTGAAATTCGCATTTCTCAAGCTTACCGAAAAGCTTGTTCTCTCGTAACCGTTGCGACACTCGCTTGATGTCCAGAATGTGGGCCTGCATGGATTCAGAGTATACCAAGATATCATCCAAATAGACCACCACACACTGCTGCAACAGGTCACGGAAAACATTGTTGATAAATTCCTGAAAGACTGCGGGCGCATTGCACAACCCAAAGGGCATAACCAGGGATTCATAATGACCGGTCCTGGTGTAGAACGCGGTCTTCCACTCGTCACCAGCCTTGATCCTTACAAGGTTATATGCCGCCCTCAGGTCGAGTTTGGTAAAGACCGTGGCCCCCTGGAGGCGATCGAACAACTCGGAAATCAACGGAATCGGGTATGCATTCTTAATCGTGATGCGATTTAGGCCCCTATAGTCGATGCAAGGCCTCAATTCTCCGCCCTTCTTCTTTACAAAGAAAAATCCAGCCGCTGCCGGGGAAGAGGATTTGCGAATGTGCCCCCGGGAAAGCGTCTCCTTCACGTACTCCTCCATGGCCTCATTCTCCGCAACCGACAGTGGATAGACCCTGCCACGAGGAGGAATGGCACCAGGTTGTAAATCTATGGCACAATCGTATGGGCAATGCGGTGGTAGGAACCCAACGCGCACCTTATCGAATACATCCCGGTACCCCTCGTATTCAGGAGGAAACACAGAGTCCAAAGGAGGTACACAACAACTTGACAGGCCCATGGATGCAACTAGCCCCACACTGTGGTGACCACGAGAGGATCTCGGACGATCTCCAATCGAAAGTCGGATTATGCTTCTGGAGTCAGGGGTACCCCAAGACCACCGAGTAGTGTGGAGACGAAATGACCTAAAGACAGGCCGACTCCCTGTGAACGGCCCCAATGGCTATCTCCACTGGAAGGGTCTCATGAGTCACCTGCGACGGCTGGAGGGGTCTGCCGTCTATCGCCTCGAGAACCAGCGGGGAAACTCGAGCCTGCAGAGGAATGGAGTTTGCGGCAGCAAATTTACTATCGATGAAAAATCCACCAGCACCAGAGTCCACCAACGCCTGGGTCGTCACCGAGCCCCCGACCCAGGAGAGAACAATGGTGATCAGTGATTTATCAGCACGGGAATCCGGGGACGAAGAGACTCCACCTAAGATCTTACCCCGACAGGATCTCAGGTGTGAGCGTTTCCAGGACGGTTCGGACATGACAACCGAAAATGCCCACTGAGACCACAGTACATGCATCTGCCCTCGCGTCTCCGGGATGCCCTCTCCCCCTCGGACGGGCGAGCAAACCCCAGCTGCATGGGCTCATCCCCAGGCAAGTCAACCCCAAGAGGCGTGGGAGGAGAGGGTGGGACAGCAAACGTAGGCGCCAATCTGTTAGGAGGCCTCTGCAGGCTCTCCTTAAAAGAAGGTCTCTCCCTGAGTCTGGTGTCAATCAATATCAGGAAAGAAATAAGAGCCACAAGCTCCACAGGTAGGTTCTTAGCCGCAATCTCATCCTTTAAGGCATCCGAGAGACAATGGGAGAAAACAGCGACCAGAGCCTCATTATTCTAGCCCACCTCTGCTGCCAGGGTACGAAACTCAATGGCGTATTCGGCTACCGATCGTGAACCCTGTGAACATAAGGAGCTTCGCAGCAGAGGCAGAGCGAGCCGGTACATCGAACACCTTCCGAAGAGAAGCAACAAAACCGGAAAACTCGGCAACCACCGGATTGTTGTTCTCCCATAAGGGGCTTGCCCAGGCCAAGGCCTTGTCTGAGAGCAGTGAGATCAGGAAGCCCACCTTCAATCTTTCGGTGGGAAAGGCATGTGGCAGCAAACTCGAAATAAATGCCTACTTGGTTAAGGAAACCTCGGCACTGAGTTGGCTCTCCCCCAAAGCGCTGAGGGAGGGGGGCAGAGCCGGTCATGCCCCGAGACACCACAGGCGCAACAACAGGTGTCAGGGGAAGACTCTGGCACAACAACCGGAGCGGCAGTAGGAGCGGACCCAGTAGCGACAACCGGCCTATCGGCAATGGGAGCGAGATTAGCCGTGCGTGCAAGCAGGGTTTGCAACGCCTGAGCGAACTGACCCAGCAGGTGATCCTGCTGATCAAGTCTGGCATCCAGCATGGGTAGTGAAGGTGGCCCTGTACCGTCAAAATTCATGGCTTGGGCCTAATGTCACGGAAGCATGAATTAGACGTACAACAACAGATACATGAATAGGAATGCTTTATTAAAAACCAAACAGCAAGGTTAAAGTCCAAACGGATGATCAAACAGTCAGCAGAGTCTTCCACCGGAGCCAGGGCCGATAGCCAGGAATGGGAGTCAGCCAAGCCAGAGTCCGTAGCCAGAGAGAGATGGTGAAACAAAGCCGGGGATCAGGAGCCAGAAGGAGTGTCCGTAGGAGCCGGGTCAGTAACCAAGAACAAGCAGCACAATCACAGGAGGGTTTAGACGAGAGGCCCAAGCAAGGAAATGCTACAGCTGCTGTCATATATATATGCTAAGCATCCAGCTCTTCCCAGTGGGGAGGAAGAGCCACAGGGTGTGGTAAGTTATAAGAACCCCAAAAGCAAGATGGCTGCCAGCATATGTCAGTGATAAGAAGCCTTCAAGGAGGTAAGACCATGACAGAAACAGACAGGTCAAGGGGTTTCGTGGGATCTTTTCACCTGTAATTTCGTCTATGTATTCTAATGCCGCGTACACACGATCACTTTTGTGATGAAAAAAAAACGAAGTTTTCAAAAACGTCATTTAAAATGATGGTGTGTGGGCAAAACGTTGTTTTATGTCTTCAAAAAAACGACCAAAAAAAAATTCGAACATGCTTGAATTTTTTGTGTCGTTTTTCAAAATGTCAATTTTTGTGTCATAAAAAGTGATGGTGTGTGGGCAAAACTACGTTGAAAACGACGTTTTTAAACTCGCGCATGCTCAGGAGCAAGTTATGAGATGGAGCTTCAATGGAACAGACTGCCGTCGAACGTGGTGTACGTCACCACGCTTTGCTAGAGCATTTTGGAAAAACGATGGTGTGTACGCAACGTCGTTTTGGAAAATGAAGTTTGAAAAACGTTGTTTTGTTTCGTCACATAAAACGTCGTTTTTTTTCATCACAAAAAGTGATCGTGTGTACGCGGCATAAGACTTCTTTCCAGTACTCATGTATTCTCGGGCAGTCCCACCATACATGCACTGTGGTTCCAACTTGATTACATTTTCTCCAACACAGCGCAGAATTGTTTGGATGTATTTTATTCATTCTGTCGGGTGTCAAATGCCAACGCACCATGCATTTATAGTTTGATTCAATTGTGTTGATATCTGTTGCATAGTTAAACACTGCACCTATCATGTGTGAGTCCTCGTTCTTTTCCCCGATATCTTGTCCCCACTTTTCTACACATGTCAGTGTTCCCTTTGTCTCAAGATCTGTTAATATCCCATATAATGCCGCAATTCCGTGTTGTAATGGTTTTCCGGTGGAACATAATTTTTCTATCGAATTCAATGTTTTATCGTCTCTTAACGGTAGTGGTAATGTGCTCACAAAGTGTTTTAATTGAAAATATTCCCAATCACTGAAGTGTTGAAACCCTTCATGCACTTGAAGGTCGTTTCTCGACCTTATTTTCCCTAATGTGACAATTTCCCCTAATCTTTTAGGGCCAGATTCAGGTAGATGAGAGCATCTTTGCTCTGGAGTAACGCTTCTCATTTACGTTACTCTGCCGGAATTTTAGGAGCAAGTGCTGTCATTCATGAAGCACTTGCTCCTAAAGTTGCGGCAGCGCATCGCAAATGAGCCGGCGGAATTCAAATTGGGCGGGTACGGGGCATGTATTATTTAAACTATGCGCGATCCCGCGGCGAACGTACTGCGCATGCGTCGAGTGTCAATGCATCCCAGTGCGCATGCTCCAAATTCTGTCAGTGAACGTCAATGACGTCACATCCCCATTCATGAACGTTTTACGCAATCGACGCGATTATTTTTTTTTCCGACGCGATGACGACGCCTATACTTAACATAGGATACTCCACTAGGGGGCTGCTTTATCTTTACGTCGCGTATCGCTTCCGGAAACGTCGTAAAGTCAATGCGTCACCCCCGAAAAAGATCGTGAATTTCCGACTCCCGCTGATTAACATATTTTTTCAGCGCTAATCAGCGGGAACGCCCCGGCGCCATTTTTAAGTTGAAGTAACGATGCGATGGCGAAATTCAATTGCGCTGATCGCATCGGAACTCCAACCCGGCGTTTCTTGTTTTCTGGTTACAGAAAACAAAAACACCGGCTTATAGTGACAGTTAGGCTGGCGGATCAATGAATACTCCAGCCTAACTCTACCTGAATCTGGCCCTTAGTGCCTAGATTCTTACCCATTCGTGTCCTATTCCCGGGTGGAAAAAAATTGGTACCAGCTAATGGGATTAATGGGGAGTTATACTCCCATTTTTCCCGCCTATATAATGTGTCCAATGTTCTGAATACGTTCTTCGTTATACTATGTGCATCTGTGCCTATTTTTCTAAACTTAGGTGGAATCCATACGTTCGTGTTTAATTGTGTCGAGCTTATTATACCTTCCATCTGTGCCCATTTCTTTTGAGTGTTTATATTTGTCCATTCAGCTAACCTTGATAAAATTGCGGCTTGGTAATATCTTTTTATATCTGGGAGTGCAAGCCCCCCCCCTTTTTTTTTCCAGTTAGAATGGAATAATTTACTCTTACCTTTTTTCACTGCCAGATGTATTTCAAGATTATAGTTTTTACTATCTTGAAAAAGCTTTGTGGAATTTTTATTGGGAGCATTTGGAACTTGTCGATTATTTTTGGTAACACCATCATTGTGAATGCATTGATCCTCCCTACCCAGGAAATCGGTCTCTTTGCTAGGTTTTTTAAATCTTGTCTTATTTCGTTAACTAATAGAATATAGTTGGCCAGAGATAGTCTTTCTACTCTGGGAGTGATCTTTATTCCTAAATATGTTAATGTCTTTTTTTCCCAAATAAATGGGAATATTTTCTGTAAGTCTGTTTCTTCTGTTGCATCTATTCCCAAGTTCAAGATTACCGTTTTATGGGGTTAATTTTTAAGTTGGAAAGTTCCCCATACTTTCCAATTTCTTTCATTACGATGGGCAGAGAGAGTCTTGGTTTGGTCACATATAAGAGTATGTCGTCTGCATACGCAGCCACCTTATGCTCCTCCTCTCCCACTCTCACCCCCCCCTATATCTGGATTATTCCGTATCCTAGCCAATAATGGTTCCAGTGATATTACATATAGGAGGGGTGAGAGCGGGCAGCCCTGTCTCGTTCCATTCATCATTTCAAACACAGACGACACACTCCCATTGACTTTTACTCTTGCCGTCGGAAAGTTATACAGATTTTCCACCCATTTCATAAATCTAGGCCCTAGTCCTATAGTTCGCAGTGTTTCCATCATAAACCCCCAGTCGACTCTGTCAAAAGCTTTTTCAGCATCTATTGACATGAATATGACTGGGGGTTTCTTCTTACCATCCTCCTGTAAGAACAGTAATGTTCTTAAACTATTATCCCGCCCTTCTCTCCCTTTTATGAACCCTGTCTGATCTACATTTATTAAATCTGGCATTAATGCCTTTATCCTCGTTGCCAGTATCTTTGCATAAACCTTTATATGGGGATTCAGTAATGCAATTGGGCGGAAGCTGGAGCAAAGAGTACCGTCCTTTCCCCTTTAAGGAATAATTGAAATATTGGCAAGGAGGGATTCTTTCCTTATTTCTTCCTTTTCTCCCAATCTGTTGAAGTAGTTGCATAGCTCTGGGACCAAGAGTTTTTTAAATTTGTTATAGTACTTAATCGGTAACCCATCTGGACCTGCATTTTCTTGCATTTTCTTGCGACAGCTTTGGAACGTTAGCTTCCTCTAGGTATTCCTTAATTTTTATTTTCCTAGTTTCATTCTGCTCCTGAGTTTCTCCCCTTCTAATTGAGTACAGTGTACTATAAAAAGTCTGAAAGGCCTCTGCAATTTCAGAAGTTTTATATTTTATCTGCCCTACTTGGTTTTTTATTTTCTCAATATAGTTTGTGTTTCTTTTTTCCTTAGAAATTCTTGCAAGGTATTTCCCTAGTTTATTCCCCCATTTGTATCTTTCTTTTACGACATTCTTGAATATATTTCTAGTTCCATCAAATCTCTAAGTTGGGCCCTTTTTATCACTATTTTCTGATGTAACTCACTTTCTCCTTGGTTTTTATGTTTATGTTCCAGGTCTTGTAACTCACTTATTATCTTTTTTCTATTTGCTTCTCTTGCCTTTTTCCCCCCCTGCCCCTAGGGAGATTAACTTACCCCTAATGCATGCCTTATGGGCTTCCCATACAGTCGCGGAGCTAACGTCCGGTGTATTATTTGTCAGGAAATATTGCTCAATCTCTTTTTTTACTATGTCACAGACTTCTATATCATCAATCAAATCTTCATTTAAATTCCACATCCCTTTTCTTTGTTCTATCTCATTGAAGTGTATTCTAACTATTACAGGGGCGTGGTCTGAGATTGATATTACACCTATTGAAGTTTTATTCACATATTCCAATACTTCGTGATCTACCATTAGATAATCTAATCTCGAGTACGTATCGTGCACAGATGAATAGTGTGTATAGTCCCTTTTATTTGGATATGCAATTCTCCAAGGATCTATTAGTTGATGATTAAACAATTTTTTCTTCAGTAATCGCTGTTGCTTAGAATCTCGCATCTGTGCACCAGACGTCCTGTCTAGATGGTGTTCCAATGGGAAGTTGAAATCACCTGCCAGGACTACATAGCCTTGTTTAAAATCCATTAATATGTTTAGGATCCTCCTGAGATATTTTTGTGGATGTTTATTGGGGCAGTATATGTTTGCCAACGTATATTTTTTCCCTTGCAAAGTCCCTCTTAAAAACAGATATCGACCATCTGGGTCAACTCTCATTTCTTCCACCTTAAAACTAATATTTTTCCCTATACCTATGGCGACCCCCCTGGATCTTTTCTGTGGGGAGTCTCCATTGTAGTGTTGCTCACGAATATTCGCATTGCGAATATTCGGATCGAATATTGCATATTCGTGTAATCGCGCAATATCTCGAATATCGCGGTGAATATTCGCAATTCCGAATATTCTGACTTTTCAAAATTTATTTTTAAAACAGATCACATCCTAGTGATCTCCATCGACGTCTAAAAGCATTGCTGGTATGATTAAGAGACCTTGGGCCGAGTAGCTGAAGCGATCATTGTATATTACCGAATAATCGCAATGCGATTATTCGGCAATAGGAATATCGCGCGATTACTTCCTCCGTCCTTCTTTTGCATCAGAGCCAATTTTTTCAATTTTATTTTTAAAACAGAGCACATCCTAGTGTTCTCCATCGACGTCTAAAAGCATTGCTGGTATGATTAAGAGACCTTGGGCCGAGTAGCTGAAGCGATCATTGTATATTGCCGAATAATCGCGATGCGATTATTCGGCAATAGTAATATAGCGCGATTACTTCCTCCGCCCTTCATTTGCATCAGAGCCAATCAGATTTATCCGAATATTCGATTATGCGAATATTCGGCAATAGGAATATTGCGCGATTATTTACTCCGCCCTTCATTTGCATTAGAGCCAATCAGATTTCTCCGAACATTCGACAATGCGAATATTCGGCAATAGGAATATTGCGCGATTATTTTCTCCGCCCTTCATTTGCATCAGAGCCAATCAGAGTTCCCCTACCACAGTTGTCAGAGGTTAGCAACCTCCACATCAACCAATAGGAACCTGACTGCACGACCATTATATAAGCTAACTCCCAGCATGATTTCATTGCAGATTCACATGGTGGTTATAGAGAGAGGAGTGTTTCTGTGCTATCTCTGAGCTTGCATTAGCATTGTAGTGCATTTCAGTTCTCTGGTTCCTGCTGCTTCATTTCAGTTCTCTGGTTCCTGCTGCTCAGTGCTTATATTTCTAAACTGCTTTTTTCAAAGCAAGAGACCCAAAAGCTTTTTTAAAAGCTCATATTTGTGCTGTTGTTTTCCAGTTTAGTTTAGCTTAGTGTTAGATAGATAGATAGATTTCAGTGTACTTAGTGTAATTGTTCTTTAAGGTAGCTTAGTTTAGTGTGTGTTTAGTGTCTCTTTTTTGTTTTCTAAAAAAATAAAAAATAAAAAAAAGTTAGTTTTAGTTTATTCATATACTTATCTCTGCTGTGTTAGCAGAGTTACTGTTGCATATTAGTTTTGTCCTTGTCTGTCAGTTTATTTTTTTTTAGCTTTAGTTTATTCATTTAAGTTTGTGACTAAGCACTGCAGAGTTAGTGTTTAGTGCATAGCTGTCTAGTACGTCTTTGTCTGCGTGCCTGTCTTGTCCTTTATCACATTTATCCCCCCCCAATAAAGTTTACCCACCCCCCCCCACATCAGCATGAGCAGCATACGTGGCCGTGGCCGTGGCAGCAGGGGTAGGGGAGTTACTCCCAGTGCTGGGTCGCTGCCAGCACGGGGTACCTCTCGCGCCTCTACTACTGGTAGAGGATCAGATGGAAGGGGAGTCCGCCTCATCCGGGATTTTTTCCCCTCGGGCAGCCGCCCGATATTGCCTTCCCAGGCTTCAGCAGTAGTGGATTATATGGGGCACAGCAGTGCCACAGAGTCATCAGTGCCGACTCCAAGTAGCACCACCACCAGTAAACTGGTGCCTTTAGTACCCACCCCCAGCCCCCAAGAGTCCAGCCTCATACTGTTTGACAGTGACAGTGAGAGGGATATCTTGGGGGAGGTCCTGCATCATGCAGACATAGATTTATGTCCTGATGGTCAGGACCTTTTTGGAGGGTTGATGGAGGAGGAGGATGGGGTACCGGCTGTCAGTAGCCCAGAAACATCCCTTCCAAGTGGTGCTGGTGTTTTTCTGCAGGAAACACCCGCACCTAGTCAGACCCATGCGTCGGTGAGGGGACATCGGAGCCAGGCTAGCGGCTCCTTGTCAGATGTCTCCCTCAGGCCACCACATGTCAGCCCAGGGTCTGACATATCTGGGGGCGAAAAGGGGGGTGACCCAACATGGGTGGCACCTGCCTCGTCGGTTCACAGCAGCAGTAACGACGAGGAAGGTAGGCACCCTGGGGAAACGGTGCGCCAGGTCACCAGGGAGACCAGCGTCAGGGTCTCCACTGGTGATGGCAGCAGGAGGTGTCAGTAGCAGCAGCAGCAGCAGCAGCAGCAGCAGCAGGCAGCTCCACCTGTGCGCACCGAGTCCCAGCAGGTGCAAGTTAGCGTCACCCCATCTGACAGGAGGGCGGCGCTGAAGTCACCTGTCTGGGCCTACTTCACCGTGGTAGCAGATAACCCGACAGTAGCCATCTGCCAGCTCTGCCGTGCCAAGGTGAAGAGAGGGAAGTGCTTGGCTCGGGTGGGTACCACAGCACTCAACCAGCACCTGAGAATAAACCACTGGCGGGAGTATGACCAGATGAGGGGTGGTGGTAGTAGCAGCGCCACCACCACAAGTGTGCAGGGTACAGCAGCCCCTGCCACAGCTTCATCGTCTACCAGCAGGTCATGCCCCCCAGCTCCCTCTAGTAGAGGTACTGGTACCGGCAGCCAGACCTCGACTTCCACAGCACCCTCCTCTTCGGTGTCCTGCACTGCCGTCCGGCGACAGGCGTCGCTTTCTGATGCCTTCGAACGCACCACTCCCTTCCCCCCTGGAGACCGACGTGTGCGTTCCCTCAATGGGCTCCTGGCAAGGGTTATTGCCCAACATCTGCTGCCCTTCAACATCGTTGACAGCAACCCCTTCAGGCAGATGTTGGAGCAGGCCCAACCCCAATGGCGTGTCCCCAGCCGCCATTTCTTTGCCAGGACTGGTGTCCCTGCCCTACACCAGCACATTGTGCAGAATGTAACCCTGTCGCTGGATCACGCTGTCAGCGACAGGGTGCATCTCACAATGGATGGCTGGACCAGCAGGCATGGGCAGGGCCGCTACATCAGTTTCACGGCCCATTGGGTTACCCTCCGTGGCACCGGGGAGAGATCGGCGGCATCAGATTTTGTGGTGCTGCCCCGGGGTGTCCAGGGGAGAACTGCTGGTCTCCATCAAGCCACTGTCTCCGCAGCTGCTGAGCCTCCCAGTAAGCGCCCCCGTAGCTACTCAAGTGTGGGGCACGTGCGCTGTCAGGCCGTGCTCCAGCTTGTTAGTTTAGGGGACCGGAGGCAAACTGGCAAAGAAGTGCTGACCGCACTTCAGGCTCAGGTCCAGAAGTGGCTGACACCCCGAAGGCTCCAGGCAGGTATGGTTGTCTGTGACAACGGCAGCAACCTACTCTCCGCCCTCCAGGCTGGCAGTCTGACCCACGTGCCCTGTCTGGCACATGTCCTCAACCTTGTGGTGCAGAAGTTCCTGCGCACCTATCCTGGGTTGAGTGACATTGTGCTAAGGGTGCGTAGGATTGCCAGCCACTTCAGGCGCTCCCCAACCGCTACCGTGTCCCTGTCCAATTTGCAGTGGGACAAGAGCCTGCCCCTTCACAGGCTGATTGTGGACAGTGTGACGCGGTGGAACTCCACCCTCCACATGCTGGAGAGGTTGTGGGAGCAGCGATCAAGGCAGTGGCGGGCCAGCACTAACACTCCCGTACATCACCAGTGCGGAGTGGGGGCAGATACACCAGGTCTGCCATGTGTTGGCCCCTTTCGAGCAGGCGACCAAGATGGTGAGCAGGGAGCATGTCGGCCTCAACGACGTGCTCCCTATAGTGTTCCTGCTGGACAGGGCACTAGATCGCCTGCTCGAAGCTGGGGAGAGTGCCTTGGTGGAGCAGGAGGCAACACTGCCCCACCAAGACCAGGCCCAGGACGAGGAGGAGGATGATGATGATGAGGAGGTTACTGGTGGTGACGTCCTGGAGTCAGGGCCTGGTCAGGAGGGAGAGCCGGTGTTGAGGGCACCGATAGTCCAGCGGTTGGGCATCTCTGTGCGCGAGCAGCATCGCCTCCAGCATGAAGAGTCCGACGTCATGGACCCAGGCAGCCACGAGGAGTCACAGCGGGCTGTGCTCTTCCCCATGGCTGCCCACATGCTGAGATGCCTCAGGAGGGACCCCCGGGTTCATGCTATCAAGGAGAGGGACGAATTTTGGATGGCCATCCTTTTAGATCCAAGATGTAAGGGAAAACTGGAGCAGTTCCTCCCAGCCAGCCGGAGGCAGCACCGGATGGAGGAACTGCAGGCACGCATAGTAAGCCGGTTGGAGCAGACAACTCCCAGGCCTCCAGTTGTCCCCCCTCGTCTCACCCAGCAGGCGGCTGCACCCAGCAGCAGCCGAGCAGGGGACCTAATGGGTGAGATGAGGATGTTCTTCCAATCTGAGCGACCCAGTACAAGCAGCAGCAGCAGTCACCACCAGCGGCTGGCCCACATGGTGGCAGACTACATGGGGTCCGTCGGTGCTTCTGACAGTATGAGCACCGACGACCCCATAGAGTACTGGGTTGCCAGATTGGACACCTGCCGCGAGCTCGCTCAGTATGCGCTGGAGTTATTGTCTTGCCCCCCCTCCAGCGTACTATCTGAGCGGACATTCAGCGCGTCAGGTGGGGTGGTCACGGACAAGAGGACCCGTCTGTCCACAGACTCCGTGGACAGACTCACATTCATCAAGATGAATGAGTCCTGGATCGGCGGTGACTTTCTGGCACCCGCCGTCGGTTCAGGGCGCTGAATGGTCCCTTGTCATGTGATTCATTGTTACTGTACCTCTTCCATTAATTGATACCTTTTAAAACTCATAGTGGGCAGGTAACAGTTAAGGGCATAAATATTTCCATGCCGCCAGCCTAACTGTGTCATTAAGCCGGCGTGTACTATAAGAAACGCCGGGTTGAATCCTGATGCTGTGCTGCCACATTATTTTGAAATGTAATTGCTCAATGCTCGTTACCATGAATTTAAAAAGTCACGTATGGCATAGAAAGATACGTTAATGAGCGGAAACTTTTAAATTATGAGGCACTATTGCAGGAATGGGCAAACTACGGCGTTTCCGCGGGCCGTATACGGCCCGGCGCATAGACCTTGGGGTTAATCCGGCCCCCACACACGATCCCATCGTGCCGCGATCGCCGCTAATTGAGGCCGTGGCTTTGCGGCCTATGCTTCGATGCTATTATTCGGGGCTATTATCCATCTCCATTGATTGCCACTGCAGTTTGAGCCTGATGCCGCGTACACACGGTCGTTTTTTGCGATGAAAAAAAACGTCGTTTTTTAAAACGTCATTTAAATTGATCGTGTGTGGGCAAAACGTCGTTTTTTGTCTTAAAAAAAACGACCAAAAAAAAATTCCAACATGCTTGAATTTTTTGTGTCGTTTTTCAAAACGTCGTTTTTTTGTTTCACAAAAAGTCACCGTGTGGCATAGCAAAAACGTCGTTTAAAACGACGTTTTTCAACCCGCGCATGCCCAGAAGCTAGTTATAAAGCGAGCTTCAATGGAAAAGGCCCGTGTGGCCATGAACGTAACCTCGGACCTTTTTTGTGAATCCGGCCCCCAAAAACGATCCCATCGGTGTGTATGCAACGCGATCGTCTTTGAAAGTGACGTTTCAAAAACGTCGTTTGCGGCCTACTTCACAAAAAACGTCGTTTTTCGGGGCTTTCATCGCAAAAAACGACCATGTGTTGCCACGCGTTTGCATTATGCATGCCCTGCACTAGTCTCATCATTGCCTCTCCGGGCTCACGTCAACGTTGCTATCAACGCCATGTGTGTGCCTCCTTGGTCCATTGTTTTGGTTGACATCATTGGAGTGCGCCCTTCCTATTGGACGGCTTCCCGCCGCTGCACATGCGTCAGGGACCCTCTCGCTGAAGCGCGGATCCGTCCATCGGGCATTGATGCAGGTTTGCCTGTCAGTACCTGCATCCGTGCGTGTTTTGCTCATCTCCTTCTGGATCACCCCATTCATCTTCTGGTCCCTCAGGCTACGTCCCTATAACATCTTGCTGCAGTAGGACAGCAGCCCATTCTAACATGTACTCTTGAGATGTTTAAACTACACTTGCATCTCCTATTTGGTTCCTGATGGTGGTTACTGTGATGCAAGTGTGACAAGATAACTCAGATGACTCAGGATTGATGTCAACCCCTCCATCACAGACTCCTCAGTGGCATTCCATTGGATTATCTATTTAATTCACTATTAACTCTATATTGACTTTTTACCATTACATTGTAAGCAATCACTGTGCCATCAATTGTCACCACTGTGCCATGCCATCAAAAGCAATCACTGTGCCATCAATTGTCATCACTGTGCCATACCAAATTCAGCCACTGTGCCATGACAAATTCAGCCACTGTGCCATGCCATCAAACGCAGCCACTGTGCCATCAATTGTCACCACTGTGCCATGACAAATTCAGCCACTGTGTCATGCCATCAAAAGCAATCACTGTGCCATCAATTGTCATCACTGTGCCATGCAAAATTCAGCCACTGTGCCATGACAAATTCAGCCACTGTGCCATGCCATCAAAAGCAATCACTGTGCCATCAATTGTCATCACTTTGCCATGCCAAATTCAGCCACTGTGCCATGCCATCAAACGCAGCCACTGTGCCATCAATTGTCACCACTGTGCCATGACAAATTCAGCCACTGTGCCATGCCATCAAAAGCAATCACTGTGCCATCAATTGTCACCACTGTGCCATGCCAAATTCAGCCACTGTGCCATGCCATCAAAAGCAATCACTGTGCCATCAATTGTCACCACTGTGCCATGCCTAATTCAGCCACTGTGCCATGCCATCAAAAGCAATCACTGTGCCATCAATTGTCATCACTGTGCCATGACAAATACAGCCACTGTGCCATGACAAATTCAGCCACTGTGCCATGCCATCAAAAGCAATCACTGTGCCATCAATTGTCATCATAGTGCCATGCCAAATTCAGCCACTGTGCCATGACAAATTCAGCCACTGTGCCATGCCATCAAAAGCAATCACTGTGCCATCAATTGTCATCACTGTGCCATGCCAAATTCAGCCACTGTGCCATGCCATCAAAAGCAATCACTGTGCCATCAATTGTCATCACTGTTCCAATGCCAAATTCAGCCACTGTGCCATGCCATCAAAAGCAGCCACTGTGCCATCAATTGTCACCACTGTGCCATGACAAATTCAGCCACTGTGCCATGCCATCAAAAGCAATCACTGTGCCATCAATTGTCATCACTGTGCCATGCCTAATTCAGCCACTGTGCCATGCCATCAAAAGCAATCACTGTGCCATCAATTGTCATCACTGTGCCATGCCAAATTCAGCCACTGTGCCATGCCATCAAAAGCAATCACTGTGCCATCAATTGTCACCACTGTGCCATGCCTAATTCAGCCACTGTGCCATGCCATCAAAAGCAATCACTGTGCCATCAATTGTCATCACAGTGCCATGCCAAATTCAGCCACTGTGCCATGCCATCAAAATCAGCCACTGTGCCATCAATTGTCACCACTGTGCCATGACAAATTCAGCCACTGTGCCATGCCATCAAAAGCAATCACTGTGCCATCAATTGTCACCACTGTGCCATGCCTAATTCAGCCACTGTGCCGTGCCATCAAACGTAATCACTGTGCCATTAATTGTCATCACTGTTCCAATGCCAAATTCAGCCACTGTGCCATGCCATCAAAAGCAGCCACTGTGCCATCAATTGTCACCACTGTGCCATGACAAATTCAGCCACTGTGCCATGCCATCAAAAGCAATCACTGTGCCATCAATTGTCACCACTGTGCCATGCCTAATTCAGCCACTGTGCCATGCCATCAAACGCAATCACTGTGCCATCAATTGTCATCACTGTTCCAATGCCAAATTCAGCCACTGTGCCATGCCATCAAAAGCAGCCACTGTGCCATCAATTGTCCCCACTGTGCCATGACAAATTCAGCCACTGTGCCATGCCATCAAAATCAATCACTGTGCCATCAATTGTCATCACTTTGCCATGCCAAATTCAGCCACTGTGCCATGCCATCAAACGCAGCCACTGTGCCATCAATTGTCACCACTGTGCCATGCCAAATTCAGCCACTGTGCCATGACAAATTCAGCCACTGTGCCATGCCATCAAAAGCAATCACTGTGCCATCAATTGTCACCACTGTGCCATGCCAAATTCAGCCACTGTGCCATGCCATCAAAAGCAATCACTGTGCCATCAATTGTCATCACTGTGCCATGCCAAATTCAGCCACTGTGCCATGCCAAATTCAGCCACTGTGCCGTGCCATCAAAAGCAATCACTGTGCCATCAATTGTCATCACTGTGCCATGCCAAATTCAGCCACTGTGCCATGACAAATTCAGCCACTGTGCCATGCCATCAAAAGCAATCACTGTGCCATCAATTGTCATCACTTTGCCATGCCAAATTCAGCCACTGTGCCATGCCATCAAACGCAATCACTGTGCCATCAATTGTCATCACTGTTCCAATGCCAAATTCAGCCACTGTGCCATGCCATCAAAAGCAGCCACTGTGCCATCAATTGTCACCACTGTGCCATGACAAATTCAGCCACTGTGCCATGCCATCAAAAGCAATCACTGTGCCATCAATTGTCATCACTGTGCCATGCAAAATTCAGCCACTGTGCCATGACAAATTCAGCCACTGTGCCATGCCATCAAAAGCAATCACTGTGCCATCAATTGTCATCACTGTGCCATGCCAAATTCAGCCACTGTGCCATGACAAATTCAGCCACTGTGTCATGCCATCAAAAGCAATCACTGTGCCATCAATTGTCATCACAGTGCCATGCCAAATTCAGCCACTGTGCCATGACAAATTCAGCCACTGTGCCATGCCATCAAAAGCAATCACTGTGCCATCAATTGTCATCACTGTGCCATGCCAAATTCAGCCACTGTGCCATGCCATCAAAAGCAATCACTGTGCCATCAATTGTCACCACTGTGCCATGCCTAATTCAGCCACTGTGCCATGCCATCAAACGCAATCACTGTGCCATCAATTGTCATCACTGTTCCAATGCCAAATTCAGCCACTGTGCCATGCCATCAAAAGCAGCCACTATACAGTTTAGCACCCCTTGGGGGTGCTCGGGGGGGGGGGAGGGGCCTCTACCTCTCTCTTGTCGGAACCGTGACCTTTTTGACCGCCCTGGATTAACACGACAACTTGGGCTCTGTACCTGTCCCTTCATTGGACCGATGTTAACTGTTAACTGTTAATCAAGATGAATGAGTCCTGGATCGGCGGTGACTTTCTGGCACCCGCCGTCGGTTCAGGGCGCTGAATGGTCCCTTGTCATGTGATTCATTGTTACTGTACCTCTTCCATTAATTGATACCTTTTAACCTCCCTGGCGGTATTCCCGAGCGTGACTCGGGGTTAACATTCAGTGCCAGAAGCGGTAACCCCGAGTCACGCTCGGGGTGCATTTTTTTTTCCCCCAAAAATTCCTGGCGATCCGGCGGGGGTTTCCCGCTGGATCGCCGGTCAGACTAGTCCCGCTGGATCGCCGGTCAGATGAGTCAGGGGAAATGCAGAGTGAGCGCAGCGGTGGTGTGGTGACATCCCGGCGATCCAGCGGGGTTTTCCCGCTGTGATCGCCGGTGAGAGCCCCGGCAGAATGTATTGCAGAGTGAGCGCAGCGGTGTTCTTATCTAATCCCGGTGAGAGCCCCGCTGATGTCTTCTCTGATGTCTCCTCTCTCTTCCGTCTCCGTCTCTGTGAACCGCAGCGCCTCACAGTGGCGGAAGTGGGCGGGAGATTCAAAAAAGTTACAATGTTACAATGTAAAAAAGTAAAACACACACATAAAGTTACATGATACAGTGTAATCTGACAGGATTTCACTGTATCACCTCAGATTATTCTACACTGCCCTGGCTGCCCTTTTTGCTGTTTTATCTAACCAAAAAAAATAAAATGGCATCAAAGCGTCACTTTAGCACCTCCAAAGCGGCTTTGGATCAGATAAGTGACAGCGACAGCGACACAGAGTTCCTCGCAGAATTGAGCGACAGCGATAGCGATTCGTGGCAAGATTCGTCATACGACTCCGACTCTGACCAGAGAAGTAGCGACAGCGACGAATCTCCACTTGAGCTCAGTGAGGTGCGCACTTGGTGCCCTATTGATTGCGGTATGGATGCAGTACCACCGCCAAGATTCCCGTTTACAGGATCGCCTGGGATGAAGGTAGAAGTTGATCACAATGATCCTTTGGCGTACCTAAAATTATTTCTGACAGATGACGTCATTGAAAAGATTGTCACGGAGACAAACCGCTACAAAGAGCAGCAATCCACTACTCTGCACAGCAAGTTTTCCAGATCCAGAAAATGGGAACCTGTGAGTAAGGAGGACATATGGAAATTTCTGGGGCTAATACTTCTCCAAGGGGTGGTGGGTAAACCCCTGCAGAGATGGTACTGGACTAAAAATAAATTGCTGGCAACCCCATTTTTTGGCACCATCATGTCCGAGTACCGATTTTCCCTCATAATGAAGAATCTACACTTCACCAACAATGAGGACTTTGACGAAGCCACACATCCAGCGCCCAAACTGAAGAAAATCTGGGAAGTATTCCAAATGATTATAACAAATTTCCAGCAGGCCTATGTCCCAGACCGTGACATCAGCATTGATGAAAGTCTGATGGCTTACAAAGGTTTAAGTAAGTATTTACTAAGAATTGCAGGCCTACAATAAATAACACCAAATTTCCATACAAAAAAATGGTACCGCTTTTGGAACAAAATTCCAGACAGAATCATACCGCTAGGGAGGTTAAACTCATAGTGGGCAGGTAGTGTTAAGGGCATAAATATTTCCATGCTGTGTCATTAAGCCACTATAAGGAATCCTGATGCTGTGCTGCCACATTATTTTGAAATGTAATTGCTCAATGCTCACCATGAATTTAAAAAGTCACGTATGGCATAGAAAGAACGTTAATCAAACTTTTAAATTATGAGGCACTATTGCAGGAATGGGCAAACTACGGCCCGGCGGACCTTTTAATCCGGCCCCCACACACGATCCCATCGTGCCGCGATCGCCGCTAATTGAGGCCGTGGCTTTGCGGCCTATGCTTCGATGCTATTATTCGGGGCTATTATCCATCTCCATTGATTGCCACTGCACTGCCATGCCTAATTCAGCCACTGTGCCGTGCCATCAAACGCAATCACTGTGCCATCAATTGTCATCACTGTTCCAATGCCAAATTCAGCCACTGTGCCATGCCATCAAAAGCAGACACTGTGCCATCAATTGTCACCACTGTGCCATGCCTAATTCAGCCACTGTGCCATGCCATCAAACGCAATCACTGTGCCATCAATTGTCATCACTGTTCCAATGCCAAATTCAGCCACTGTGCCATGCCATCAAAAGCAGCCACTATACAGTTTAGCACCCCTTGGGGGTGCTTGGGGGGGGGGGGGGGGGGGGGGGGGGGGGGCTCTACCTCTCTCTTGTCGGAACCGTGACCTTTTTGACCGCCCTGGATTAACACGACAACTTGGGCTCTGTACCTGTCCCTTCATTGGACCGATGTTAACTGTTAACTGTTAATCAAGATGAATGAGTCCTGGATCGGCGGTGACTTTCTGGCACCCGCCGTCGGTTCAGGGCGCTGAATGGTCCCTTGTCATGTGATTCATTGTTACTGTACCTCTTCCATTAATTGATACCTTTTAAACTCATAGTGGGCAGGTAGTGTTAAGGGCATAAATATTTCCATGCTGTGTCATTAAGCCACTATAAGGAATCCTGATGCTGTGCTGCCACATTATTTTGAAATGTAATTGCTCAATGCTCACCATGAATTTAAAAAGTCACGTATGGCATAGAAAGAACGTTAATCAAACTTTTAAATTATGAGGCACTATTGCAGGAATGGGCAAACTACGGCCCGCGGGCCGTATACGGCCCGGCGGACCTTTTAATCCGGCCCCCACACACGATCCCATCGTGCCGCGATCGCCGCTAATTGAGGCCGTGGCTTTGCGGCCTATGCTTCGATGCTATTATTCGGGGCTATTATCCATCTCCATTGATTGCCACTGCACTGCCATGCCTAATTCAGCCACTGTGCCGTGCCATCAAACGCAATCACTGTGCCATCAATTGTCATCACTGTTCCAATGCCAAATTCAGCCACTGTGCCATGCCATCAAAAGCAGACACTGTGCCATCAATTGTCACCACTGTGCCATGACAAATTCAGCCACTGTGCCATGCCATCAAAAGCAATCACTGTGCCATCAATTGTCATCACAGTGCTATGCCAAATTCAGCCACTGTGCCATGCCATCAAAAGCAGCCACTGTGCCATCAATTGTCACCACTGTGCCATGACAAATTCAGCCACTGTGCCATGCCATCAAAAGCAATCACTGTGCCATCAATTGTCATCACAGTGCCATGCCAAATTCAGCCACTGTGCCATGACAAATTCAGCCACTGTGCCATGCCATCAAAAGCAATCACTGTGCCATCAATTGTCATCACTGTGCCATGCCAAATTCAGCCACTGTGCCATGACAAATTCAGCCACTGTGCCATGCCATCAAAAGCAATCACTGTGCCATCAATTGTCATCACTTTGCCATGCCAAATTCAGCCACTGTGCCATGCCATCAAACGCAGCCACTGTGCCATCAATTGTCACCACTGTGCCATGACAAATTCAGCCACTGTGCCATGCCATCAAAAGCAATCACTGTGCCATCAATTGTCATCACTGTGCCATGCCAAATTCAGCCACTGTGCCATGACAAATTCAGCCACTGTGCCATGCCATCAAAAGCAATCACTGTGCCATCAATTGTCATCACTGTACCTTGCCAAATTCAGCCACTGTGCCATGACAAATTCAGCCACTGTGCCATGCCATCAAAAGCAATCACTGTGCCATCAATTGTCATCACAGTGCCATGCCAAATTCAGCCACTGTGCCATGACAAATTCAGCCACTGTGCCATGCCATCAAAAGCAATCACTGTGCCATCAATTGTCACCACTGTGCCATGCCTAATTCAGCCACTGTGCCATGCCATCAAACGCAATCACTGTGCCATCAATTGTCATCACTGTTCCAATGCCAAATTCAGCCACTGTGCCATGCCATCAAAAGCAGCCACTGTGCCATCAATTGTCACCACTGTGCCATGACAAATTCAGCCACTGTGCCATGCCATCAAAAGCAATCACTGTGCCATCAATTGTCATCACAGTGCTATGCCAAATTCAGCCACTGTGCCATGCCATCAAAAGCAGCCACTGTGCCATCAATTGTCACCACTGTGCCATGACAAATTCAGCCACTGTGCCATGCCATCAAAAGCAATCACTGTGCCATCAATTGTCATCACAGTGCCATGCCAAATTCAGCCACTGTGCCATGACAAATTCAGCCACTGTGCCATGCCATCAAAAGCAATCACTGTGCCATCAATTGTCATCACTTTGCCATGCCAAATTCAGCCACTGTGCCATGCCATCAAACGCAGCCACTGTGCCATCAATTGTCACCACTGTGCCATGACAAATTCAGCCACTGTGCCATGCCATCAAAAGCAATCACTGTGCCATCAATTGTCATCACTGTGCCATGCCAAATTCAGCCACTGTGCCATGACAAATTCAGCCACTGTGCCATGCCATCAAAAGCAATCACTGTGCCATCAATTGTCATCACTGTGCCTTGCCAAATTCAGCCACTGTGCCATGACAAATTCAGCCACTGTGCCATGCCATCAAAAGCAATCACTGTGCCATCAATTGTCATCACAGTGCCATGCCAAATTCAGCCACTGTGCCATGACAAATTCAGCCACTGTGCCATGCCATCAAAAGCAATCACTGTGCCATCAATTGTCACCACTGTGCCATGCCTAATTCAGCCACTGTGCCATGCCATCAAACGCAATCACTGTGCCATCAATTGTCATCACTGTTCCAATGCCAAATTCAGCCACTGTGCCATGCCATCAAAAGCAGCCACTGTGCCATCAATTGTCACCACTGTGCCATGACAAATTCAGCCACTGTGCCATGCCATCAAAAGCAATCACTGTGCCATCAATTGTCACCACTGTGCCATGCCTAATTCAGCCACTGTGCCGTGCCATCAAACGCAATCACTGTGCCATCAATTGTCATCACTGTTCCAATGCCAAATTCAGCCACTGTGCCATGCCATCAAAAGCAGCCACTGTGCCATCAATTGTCACCACTGTGCCATGACAAATTCAGACACTGTGCCATGCCATCAAAAGCAATCACTGTGCCATCAATTGTCACCACTGTGCCATGCCTAATTCAGCCACTGTGCCATGCCATCAAACGCAATCACTGTGCCATCAATTGTCATCACTGTGCCATGCCAAATTCAGCCACTGTGCCATGCCATCAAACGCAGCCACTGTGCCATCAATTGTCACCACTGTGCCATGCCAAATTTAGCCACTGTGACATGCCATCAAATGCAGCCACTGTGCCATCAATTTTAGTTTTGTAACATAACTTTTTCTATGCTTTTCTATCTTAAATTAATCTTATCATTTAATGTTACAAATTTAAATTACATTTATATTACTTCACACATACACACTGTACATCTACTCTTGTTCTGGCCCCCGGGTCCAATAGATGAACCAATTGCGGCCCTCGAGTCAAAAAGTTTGCCCACCCCTGTAGTGTATAGTCAGGCTACAGCTACTTAAGGCCTGTGTCATTCTGCTTTTGAAATGTAATCACCATGCTAATGCAACTTCAAGCTTTTGTAATTTTGCCACGATATGGGCTCCTTCTGCTAATGCCAAAAGGCTGAGTGATTATGTACCGATATATTACTCATACTGCTGCTGTCACCTTTTGTCCGAGAGATTTGCCACGTTTTATTACTACTGCTGCTGCTGATGGCACCTCTTGCCCGAGTGATTTGCCCTTTTTATTACTCTTACCGCTGCTGCTGTTGATGGCACCTCTTGCCCGAGTGAGTTGCCCTTTTTATTACTCTTACCGCTGCTGCTGCTGCTGCTGATGGCACCTCTTGCCCGAGTGATTTGACACTATACTGTCTACTATTACTAGTACTGCTGCTCCTCTCACACCTATGTCACAAATTATTTGCAACTTTATACTACTATTACCACTGCTGCTGCTGCTTTTGCTGTTCATGGGCCATGGCACCTCTTTCCCGAGTGATAAAACACTATATTGTCAACTATTAATACTACTGCTGCTGCTCTCACACCTATGTCATGAGTTATTTGCCACTCTATACTACTATTACCACTGCTGCTGCTACTGTTCATCATGGTACCTCTTTCCCGAGTGATTTGACACTATATTGTCTACTATTACTAGTACTGCTGCTGTTCTCACACCTATGTCACAAATTAGTTGCCACTATATACTACTATTACCATTGCTGCTGCTGCTGCTGCTGCTGTTCATGGGCCATGGCACCTCTTTCCCGAGTGATAAAACACTATATTCTCTACAATTAGTACTACTGCTGCTGCTCAGACACCTATGTCACAATATATTTGCCATGATATACTACTATTACCACTGCTGATGCTGTAAAGTCTTGCCCAAGTGTTTAGATGCTATCTGGTACTATTACGACTACTGCTTGTAAATGTTGCCTGTGTGATAATTACATTCGATTTTAATACTACTGCTGCTGCCTTCATGCTGGGTAATGCTTCATGACCTCTCTGGCACAACGGATCCACCAACAGCCTCCGCTACAAGCTACCAGACCGGATCGTAACAGCAAGTGTGACTAAAACAATGAACTTTATGTTAAACCCTGGTTTGCGGCCTGTTGATGTTGATGTGGATGTTGATGTGTTAGGCGGCGTACACACGACCGAGGTTCTCGCTGGAAACCAGCGAGAACCTCGCTGGAAGCTGCATTCCAGCGAGGACCTCGGCCGTGTGTACGCTCTCGGCGAGCTTCCCGTCGGGAAGCCCGTCGAGCAGAAATAGAGAGCACGCTGGCCGTGTACACACGGCAGAGATCCTCGACGGGCAGAACACATCGTTCCGCCCGTCGAGGTTCTCTGCCGGCCGTCGAAATCGGCGACCTGCCCGTCGGGAATGGCAACCAGCCATTCATCCAGGCGGGCCGTCGAGCAAATAGAGAGCGTGCTCTCTATTTGTGCTCGACGGGCTTCCCGACGGGAAGCTCGCCGAGAGCGTACACACGGCCGAGGTCCTCGCTGGAATGCAGCTTCCAGCGAGGTTCTCGCTGGTTTCCAGCGAGAACCTCGGTCGTGTGTACGCCGCTCTCTATTTGCTCGACGGCCCACCTGGATGAATGGCTGGTTGCCATTCCCGACGGGCGGGTCGCCGATTTCGACGGCCGGCAGAGAACCTCGACGGGCGGAACGATGTGTTCTGCCCGTCGAGGATCTCTGTCGTGTGTACACGGCCTTAGATGTGAAGTTAGATGTGTTGAAAAACCTAACAATCTCAATAAGAAAGGAAACATTTGACAAAAAAAACTTTTTTTATTAAAAGAAACAAAGAAATCAAACATGATTCTGCATGCGCTTGTGATGGTTTGCCATCTTATCCAAAATTTCTCTTTGGTGTTGCACCAGCTGCTGATTTTGACAGACTAGAAAATGAATCTTGCGTTCATTTGCTTCTATTTTGGCTAGGATCTTATCTATTTCAGATTTGCTTTCAACCATGTCTTTTAAAACTGTTAGGATAAAAGAAAAAAACATTTGGATTTCAAAGAGCGTTACAAAATAAATATAATATTTATGTTGCTTATTAAACAATCATTATCATGTCTATACAATTGTTATGTGTCTATCACATATACTTGTATCATAAATACCATATTATTTTCTGAAATCTGACGGGTAAGCTTTAAATGCTGTCCTTTTTTATATCTACATCTTATTAAGTGGTCTTGCATAGCAAGAGCACTTACTATTCTCTCACATATATATTATTATTATTATTGTTATTATAGCCAAATTTGCCACCCTATCTCCTTCCACAGTTTTTACGCTACATAGACGAGTCATATATCAAAATGAGCAGATTGTTCCTGAATAGTGGACCATTACTTTGTGGAACGTTTTCGCCAAATCGTTTGCGAAATATCGTTGTTTTTGCGGCAACATTTTCCCATAGGAATGAATGGTGAAGCTTAGAGTGTGAAATTTTTAAAACTGAAAAATCATTACATGATTTCCAAACTGCGACCACTCCCTCATTTTCAGGCCAACCTACACAAATCTTATATCAAAATGTTCAGCTGTCCCTGCTGCCACTACACGTGTCGACGGCTAAGCGATCGGTCAAATGGTTTTCAAGATACAGACATTTGTTTGCAACACAAGCCAGTCCATAGCAACCAGTCCATTGCAAACAGTTTTTGAAGGGGCTAATAGGATGGTGCAGTTTTGATGGGATAGTTTTTGATGGAGCAGTTTTTAATAGATCAATGGATAGACACATTGTTGCATCACATTTACATCTCCAGGGGCACCGTCTCCAGTCTGGAGTATTGGTGAAGGCAAGAACACGTCACACAATTTCCCCAGAAATTTTACCTTTTCTAGTTTTTGAAATGTTATTAATCTTTGTGCACATATTAACCCTCCTGACCGAAGCTCACAGGAGCGGTGTCATCCTCCTGCTTCTCTTCTCCTACACCACCAGAAGTTTGGGGGGGGGGCGGGTTGCAGCTCCTCATCTTGCTCCTCCACAAGAGCTGTGGCTGACGAGTGGGAGGGCCCTGGATGCTCCTCATTCCTCTCCTCCTCTGCATCCTCCTCCTGCTCCTCCTCCTCTACATCCTCCTCTGTGGCCTGTCTCCTTTTGCGTTTTGGGCACACAGATGGTAGAGCAGCATCTATAATAACACAATGTCCATATATGTAAAAATGTTTTATAATAACATATGCAAATTCTGTGTACTCTGCTGTATTGTATATGAATACAAATAAATTTATATAGACAGTTAACCAATGGGACAATGTTATATTAAAGGGTCTTGAGGGCACTACAGGGGACTGAGTGTGAGCTGGGCTGCCACCATGGTAAAATGAGCTGTTTTTGTCTCCTTTGTTTTGTTCAGACGATCTCATGTTAAAAAAAGGGCCTGATGGAGCACACGGGATTACTATGACAACCCCACGCCAAACACAGGAATTTAGTGGGAATCTATATATCTAAAACTCAACGTGTGTGTGTGTGTATGTATGTATGTATGTATGTATGTACCAGCATCACGTCCAAACGGCTAAAGATATTTACATGAAACTTGGCACACAGGTTACTTATATGTCAGCCACAAACATAGGATAGGTGGTTTAACCCTTACCCACCCCCATTTGCCATGGTCAGGGTTTTTCTTTAAAGTCCCATGCTACTCTATGGGAAATACATGTTACTTCATAACAGCTGTAGATATTTCGATAACACTTGGTCACATTTAAAAACCTATTGCAGGACAATTTTATGGTCCAGTTTATTGAGGCCCCAACTAGGAATGATGCTCTGTTGGACCTGGTAATCTCAAACCATGCAGAGCTCATTACTAATGTTCAGATAAAGGAACACCTGGGTAGCAGTGATCATAACATGATTTTGTTTAATGTAAACTATAAGCAAGAAATACATACAGGAAAGATAAAAACACTTAATTTCAAGAGAGCAAATTTTCAAAGCATGAGGACTGCTCTCCAGGGCTTGGACTGGGAGGGAATATTGGCACTGATGAACACAGAACAGAAATGGGAATTCTTCAAAAAGACTCTTTGGAACCTCACTGCAAAGTATATTCCCATGGGCAATAAGTTTAAAAGGCTAAAGATAAAACCTATGTGGCTCACGGTCAACAATAAGAAAATAGCTTTTAAAAAATATAAAAATGAAGGAACACTAGTGTCGTTTAAATGTTACAAAGAATATAATAGAATATGTAAAAAGGAAATCAAGGATGCAAAAATTCAAAATGAACGACAGATTGCAAAAGATAGTAGGACAAACCCCAAAAAATTCTTTAAATATATTAATAGTAAAAAGGTCAAGTCTGAGCATGTAGGCCCTTTACAAAATAATCTAGAGTGGGTGACTGAGGACATAGAGAAGGCAAATTTATTAAATGCTTTCTTCAGCTCTGTGTATACAATGGAGAATGGGGGAGCTCATGTCCATAATGGGGGTGGGAGTGACACAGCCCCAATGGCTCAAAAGTGATATGGTCCAGAAATATTTAGACAGAATAAAGGTGGATAAAGCACCTGGACCAGATGGCATCCACCCACGGATCCTAAAAGAATTGAGCTCTGAAATTTCAAAGCCACTGTATCTAATATTTAGGGACTCATTAATGACAGGAATAGTACCACTGGATTGGCATAAAGCCAATGTGGTGCCCATATTTAAAAAGGGAACAAAGTCTTTACCTAGTAACTATAGACCTGTTAGTTTAACTTCTATAGTTGGGAAGATACTGGAACGTTTAATAAAAGACCACGTGGATGAGTTCTTGCTGGAAACAAACTATTTAAGCAGCAGACAGCATGGATTCATGAAAGACAGAAGTTGTCAGACAAACCTGATTTCCTTTTATGAAGAGGTAAGTAAAACCCTGGACAGAGGCGTAGCAGTGGATGTGGTATACTTGGATTTTGCAAAAGCGTTCCATACAGTTCCCCACACACGGCTCATGTGTAAGGTAAGGTCTACAGGATTAGATATATCAGTTTGTAAATGGATAGAAAACTGGCTGAAAGACAGAATTCAGAGAGTTGTGGTTAATGATTCTTACTCTGAATGGTCCAAGGTTATCAGCGGTGTACCCCAAGGTTCAGTGTTGGGTCCCTTACTTTTCAATATATTTATAAATGATATTGGGTCTGAGATCAAAAGTAACATTTCTGTTTTTGCAGATGACACCAAGCTATGCAGTGGAATAATGTCCTTACAGGATGTCTCCAATTTACAAGCCGACCTCAATGCTCTGTCTAATTGGGCGAATAAGTGGCAGATGAGGTTTAATGTTGATAAATGTAAAGTTATGCACTTGGGGGCTAAGAATATGCATGCATCATACATGCTAGGGGGAGTACAACTGGGGGCATCTGTAGTGGAGAAGGATCTGGGTGTTTTAGTTGATCATAAGCTCAATAATGGCATGCAATGCCAAGCTGCGGTTTCCAAAGCGAGCAAAGTCCTTTCTTGTATTAAGAGAGGTATGGACTCCAGAGATAGAGATATCATTTTGCCCCTGTACAAATCATTAGTAAGACCTCATCTGGAATATGAAGTCCAGTTTTGGGCACCAGTTCTCAAAAAGGATATCGGAGAACTGGAGAAAGTGCAGAGAAGGGCAACCAAACTGATAAGAGGCATGGAGGAGCTCAGCTATGAGGAAAGATTAGAGGAACTGAATTTATTCACTCTTGAGAAGAGGAGAATAAGTGGGGATATGATCAACATGTACAAATACATAAGAGGTCCATATAGTGAACTTGGTGTTGAGTTATTCACTTTAAGGTCAACACTGAGGACAAGGGGGCACTCTTTACGTCTGGAGGAAAAGAGATTTCACCTCCAAATACGGAAAGGTTTCTTCACAGTAAGAGCTGTGAAAATGTGGAACAGACTCCCTCCAGAGGTGGTTCTGGCCAGCTCAGTAGATTGCTTTAAGAGAGGCCTGGATTCTTTCCTAAATGCACATAATATAACTGAGTACTAAGTTTTGTAGGTAAAGTTGATCCGGGTAAATCCGATTGCCTCTGGGGGGATCAGGAAGGAATTTTTTCCCCTCCGGTAGCAAATTGGATCATCGCTCTGCTGGGGTTTTTTGTCTTCCTCTGGATCAACTGTGGGTATGGAGTTGGGTGTATGGGAGGATGTACTGTGTTTTACTTTGTTTTATTTTTATTTTTTTTATGGTTGAACTGGATGGACTTGTGTCTTTTTTCAACCTAACTAACTATGTAACTATGTAACTATTGGGCTGATTTACCAAGCCTGTGCGCCAAGACTCATGGTGCACAAGCAGGAGTAAACCTGTTTTTGACATTTACAAAAGAAACACGCTGCCAGTGCAGCGTGTTTCCTCATTTACTAAAGTGCCTAATGCGCCCAGAAGAGGGCGCACAGCACGCCAGTACAGAGCTGGCGTGCGGCATTTAGTAATGTAAACATCGGGGATTCGGGCGGGAGTTTATGAGGGGAGGGAGGGGGGTGATGCAGGGGAAGTGTAGTGACATGTGTTTCAACTTGTGTGGCGGGCCGATTTGAAAGGGAAAGTGACTTTTGGGACCCGATCCCCGTGCCCTTGCAAAGTACGCTAGAACCTCGGAAGGTTCACTTGCATACTGGGCATGCGCAGAGGGAAAAATCGGAGCTCACCGCGCGCCTCTTCAGTACGCCGGGAAATCCTTGGTAAATACCAGGCGGCGTAGCAGTGTTTGCACTGCCTGGAGCGGCGCACGGCAAGCTCCGAGCTGTTCTCGGGCTGCGCTGACACTGAAGGGGAACTCCGCGCCAAATTTCAAATGTGAAACCGGCGCGGCTTCCCCCCCAGGGGTACAATAGGCTCTCCGGCTTGGTCCGGAACGTGAGGGGTTAACCCACGCCAAAATCGGCGTGGGGTTCCCCCCCAGATCCGTACCAAGCCCTCATCCCAGGCATGCAGTCTGGCCGGACAGGAATGGGGGTGGGGACGAGCGAGCGGCCCCCCCCCTCCTGAGCCGTACCAGACCACATGCCCTCGACATGGGGGAGTGTGTGCTTTGGGGGAGGGGGGCGCTGCCCCCCCACCCCAAAGCACTCTTGTCCCCATGTCGATCGGGACAAGAGCCTCTTCCCGACAACCCTAGCCATTGGTTGTCGGGGTATGCGGGCGGGAGCCAATCAGAATCTGGGAGCCCCGTTTAATAAGGTGGCCCCCAGATTTCGGGGCCCCACCCTATGTGAATGAGTATGGGGTACATCGTACCCCTACCCATTCACCTGGTGAAGGTGGTTTAAACTTTGAGGGTCTTCTGCCGCCGCCCCCTTCGAATTTTTCGGCCTGGACGGGGGTCGCACATCCCATCCAGGACTTGGATGTGGCGGGCTTCTCGTCGCTGTCTTCTGCCGCTGCCCCCTTCACCACGAAGCTCCGTGCTTGTTTGATGAGGGCAGCGGGCTTCCGTCGTCTTCTCCGGGGCGAGGGTCGTACATCCCACCCCGGATTTCGTCGCCGGCTTCTGCCTGGCTCCTACTAGGGGCCAGGCCTTCTTTTGCCGTCTTCCGCCGGAGGGCGCCACTCTCCGGGCTTCTCGACGTTGTCTTCCGCCGCGGGGGCCAGGCCTTCTTCTTTGCCGCCCCCTTCGATTTTTTCGGCCTGGACGGGGGTTGCACATCCCATCCAGGACTTGGACGTGGCGGGCTTCTCGTCGCCGTCTTCTGCCGCTGCCCCCTTCACCACGAAGCTCCGTGCTTGTTTGATGAGGGCAGCGGGCTTCCGTCGTCTTCTCCGGGGCGAGGGTCGTACATCCCACCCCGGATTTCGTCGCCGTCTTCTGCCGCTGCCCCCTTCACCACGAAGCTCCGTGCTTGTTTGATGAGGGCAGCGGGCTTCCGTCGCAGTCTTCCGCCGCGGGGTGACACTCGCGGGCTTCTTCTTCCATTCGATGTTGACACGGCGAGGTCCGGCGCTGAAATGCCTTCTGAGCGGCGGGCAAGGACTTATATTGGCATTGGGCGTGGGCGTGGTTATGCCAACATGTGACCTTAACCCATGTGACAGTGATGTGACGTGACATCACTGTCACATGGGTTAAGGTCACATGTTGGCATAACCACGCCCACGCCCAATGCCAATATAAGTCCTTGCCCGCCGCTCAGAAGGCATTTCAGCGCCGGACCTCGCCGTGTCAACATCGAATGGAAGAAGAAGCCCGCGAGTGTCACCCCGCGGCGGAAGACTGCGACGGAAGCCCGCTGCCCTCATCAAACAAGCACGGAGCTTCGTGGTGAAGGGGGCAGCGGCAGAAGACGGCGACGAAATCCGGGGTGGGATGTACGACCCTCGCCCCGGAGAAGACGACGGAAGCCCGCTGCCCTCATCAAACAAGCACGGAGCTTCGTGGTGAAGGGGGCAGCGGCAGAAAACGGCGACGAGAAGCCCGCCACGTCCAAGTCCTGGATGGGATGTGCGACCCCCGTCCAGGCCGAAAAAATCGAAGGGGGCGGCAAAGAAGAAGGCCTGGCCCCCGCGGCGGAAGACAACGTCGAGAAGCCCGGAGAGTGGCGCCCTCCGGCGGAAGACGGCGAAAGAAGCCCTGGGAGGAGCCAGGCAGAAGCGGAGGAGCCCGAGGTGGGGCGACACCCCCGTTGTTC
The DNA here is from genome assembly GCA_029574335.1 of Rana kukunoris. Classification (NCBI taxonomy): domain Eukaryota; kingdom Metazoa; phylum Chordata; class Amphibia; order Anura; family Ranidae; genus Rana; species Rana kukunoris. The sequence goes on along the minus strand of CM056059.1, from coordinate 269,393,384 downwards.
TCCGCTGTTTTCGGCCGGCCCCCCCCCGGATGTAAAAGAGCTTCATTTTGGGGTGGGGGCACAGTCGAGCATGGCGGAGAGCATGGGTGGGTGTTTCCCCCCCCCGGCAGAAGACGGCTAGAAGACCGAGGAGTGGCGACGCCCCCGTTGTTCTCCGCCATTTCCGCCGGCCCCCCCCGGATGTAAAAGAGCTTTGTTTGGGGTAGGGGGCCTGGCCGAACATGGCGGAGAGCATCGGTGGGTGTCTCTCTCCCCGGCGGAAGGCGGCGGCGAAGACCGGGGGGGGGGTAGGTGTACCCCCCCGGCGGAAGGCGAAGACCGAGGAGGGGTTTCGCCCCCCGTTGTTCTCCGCCATTTCCGCCGGCCCCCCCCGGATGTAAAAGAGCTTGATTTGGGGTAGGGGGCCTGGCCGAACATGGCCGAGAGCATCGGTGGGTGTCCCCCCCCGGCGGAAGGCGGCGGCGAAGACCGGTGCGGGGCTGGAGCCCCCCCGGCAGAAAACGTCTGGAAGACCGAGGGGCTCCGCCCCCGTTGTTCTCTGCTTTTTTCGGCCGGCCCCCCCCCCGGATGTGAAAGAGCTTATTTTGGGGTGGGGGGCCTGGCTGGACATGGCGGAGATCATCGGTGGGTGTCCCCCCCCGGCAGAAGACGGCGAAGCCCGGGGCCCAATGGGCTGGTGGTGGGGGGTCCCGGCAGAAGACCCCCGGAGCTGACTAATAAATTATTTTTTTCTGTGTGTTTTTTTTTGTGTTTACACTTTTCCACCCGGTGAATGGGTAGGGGTACGATGTACCCCATACTCATTCACATAGGGTGGGGGGCCAGAATCTGGGGGCCCCCTTAATATAGGGGGCTCTCAGATTCTGATAAGCCCCCCGCCCGCATACCCCGACAACCAACGGCCAGGGTTGTCGGGAAGAGGCTCTTGTCCCTTTCGACATGGGGACAAGAGTGCTTTGGGGTGGGGGGGCAGTGCCCCCCTCCCCCACAGCACACACTCCCCCATGTCGAGGGCATGTGGTCTGGTACGGCTCAGGAGGGGGGGGGGGCGCTCGCTCGTCCCCACCCCCATTCCTGTCCGGCCAGACTGCGTGCCTGGGAGAAGGGTTTGGTCTGGATCTGAGGGGGAACCCCACGCCGTTTTTTGGCGTGGGTTTAACCCCTTATGTTCCAGATCAAATCTAAGAGCCTGTTGTGCACCAGAAGGGGGACCCCCACGCCGTTTTTTTTTGTAATTTGGGGTGGAGTTCCCCTTTATCCCGGTCCTGTCAGGGGGGGGGGGGAATGCCTGCTCGTCTGTCCCTACAATGTATGAACAGCGATCTGTCATTTCCCCTACACAGTCCCACCCCCTTTACAGTTAGAACACACCCAGGTAACATATTCAACCCCTTCCGCGCCCCTAGTGTTAACCCCTTCCCTGCCAGTGTCATTTTTATAGTAAGCAATGCATTGATATACCATTGCTCGCTACAAAAATGCCAAATCTCACAAAAATGTGTCCGCCACAATGTCGCATTAGACAGAAAAAACAATGATAGCCACCATTACTAGTAAAACAAAAAATTATTCCAAAAAAACCCATAAGACCAACCCCTACTTAGAACTTTTGCCCAAACCAATCAAACGCTTATTGTGATTTTTTGCAACCAAAAAGATGTCCAAGAATACTTATCGGCCTAAACTGAGGGCAAACATTTTTTGAATATATTTTGGGGGAGATTTATTATAGCAAACAGTAAAAAAGATGTTTTTTTAGTTACCAAATTGTCGCTATATTTTTGGGTCAAGCAAAAATAAGAAAAAACGCAGAGGTGATCAAATACCACCAACAAAAAAAAAAAATTGAATTTTTAGGGGGGGGGGGGAGGATGAGGACGCCCAATTTTTTTGGGGGCCACGTCGCACAACCACGCAATTGTCAGTCAAAATGACGCAGTGTTGAAATGCAAAAACTGGCCCCGTCAGTGACCAGTAATATGCTCTGGGGCTCAAGTGGTTACAAATTAAGAATACACTAAAGTTAGCCCAATTTATGGCCATAATGTGAAAGATGATGTTACACCGAGTAAATAGATACCCAACATGTTACACTTTAATATTGCACACACTCATGGAATGGCGCCAAACTTCAGTACTTGAAAATACCCATAGGCAACGCTTTTTTATGTGTTTCAGGTTACCAGTTTTGATTTACAGAGGAGGTCTAGTGCTAAAAGTATTGCTCTCGCTCTAACGTACGCTATGATACCTCACATGTGGGGTTTGAACGGGGGTTCAATATGTGGGCGGGGCTTACACATTTAAGGCCCGCCCCCATATATGGAAACATTCTTCAAACCACACATGTGAGGTATCATAGCGTGCGTAACAGCAAGAGGAATATTTATAGCACTAGACCTCATCTGTAAATCTAAATTGGTAACCGGAAACAATAAAAATGCTGCTTGTTCGCTTCTGACTGCGAGCTACTAGGGACAGGGGCTTTTAAATTATTACTATTTAGGTTTGTTACGTAAAAATTCTATAAGACCTCCCGTTCAGCTTGTAAAGCATCACTTCATGGGGACCAAAAAAAAATTTAACACCTCTAATGCTTTCATCCGCCATTGCAGATTTGATTCTGGTACTGCATTTCGAGTGAACTGGGCATGCTCGAACAGTTAGAAAAAGAAGTTGGAAGTTTCATCCTGAAAATGACTTGCATCTTTCTGAGCATGCTCAGAAAGCTCTTTTTTTGGCTTAGTAATTTAACCACTTCAGCCCCGAGCCTGTTTTTCATATTCGGTGCTTACGAGACTAAAACATTTTTTTTTGCTAGAAAATTATTTAAAACCCCCAAACATTATATATTTTTTTTTCTAACACCCTAGAGAATAAAATGGCGGTCATTGCAATACTTTTTCTCACACCGTATTTGCGCAGCGGTCTTACAAGCGCACTTTTTTTGGAAAAAATTCACTTTCTTGAATTAAAAAATAAGACAACAATAAATTTGGCCCAATTTTTTTATATATTGTGAAAGATGATGTTACGCCGAGTAAAATGATACCCAACATGTCACTCTTAAAAATTGCGCCCGCTCGTGGCATGGCGTTAAACTTTTACCCTTAAAAATCTCGATAGCGACGTTTAAAAAATTCTACAGGTTGCATTTTTTGAGATGCAGAGGAGGTCTAGGGCTAGAATTATTGCTCTCGCTCTAAACGATCGCGGCGATACCTCACTTGTGTGGTTTGAACACCGTTTTCATATGCCGGGCGCTACTCGCGTATGCGTTTGCTTCTGCGCGCGAGCTCGTCGGGACGGGGCACTTTAAAAAAATTTTTTTTGGGTTTTCGTTTTTATTTTTATTTATTTTATAATTTTAAACACTGAAAAAAAAAAAAAAAAAAAAAAAAATGATCACTTTTATTCCTATTAAAAGGAATGTAAACATCCCCTGTAATAGAAAAAAGCATGACAGGTCCTCTTATATATGAGATCTGGGGTCAAAAAGACCTCAGATCTCATATTCAGGCTTAAATGCAAAAAAAAAAAAAAGAAAAAAAAAAAAGAAAAAGTCAAAATGTAAACAAATTAAATGTCTCTTTAAGACGCTGGGCGGAAATGACGTTTTTGACGTCACTTCCGCCCAGCAGAGGGAGGGGGAACGGCTGAGGGACATTTTTTCCCTCAGTCACATCCCCGGACAGACGACGAGCGCACCCGATCGCCTCCGCCCGCCGCTACCAATTGCGACGGCTACGGTAAGCGGCGGAGGGCTCGGGAGAGCGGCGGGAGGGGGGGGGCACCCTCTCCCGCCGCCGGTAACGGCGATCTCGCGGCGAATCCGCCGCGATGACCGCCGTTATCGTTAACAGGACCGCCCCACGAAGAGATGGATATCTCGGTTGTGGCAGCAGCTGCTGCCGTTACCGAGATATCCATCTTCAAAAAAATGACGTCTTTGGACGTGGGGCGGAAATGAAGTGGTTAAGGACATCCTTAACAGGTGTAAGCAGTTACAAGTGCACACAAACTAGAGGCTGACATTTCTTCATGTGTTTCCAATTGGTTCATTAGCACACATGTTATAAAAAGCGTGGATACTGCACGTGTCAGCTGCCCCTCAGAGGGGGCAGATTTGCTGGCTGGAAGTAATGGCGGAGTGAAACAGAGATGTTTTGGAGCAAGTTTTGTATTTTTTGATGTTTTCTCTGCTACATAATTTTGCTAAATGTTTCTCAAGATGTTAATGACTAATGTTTTAATCCTGTGGGTCTATCCTGTTATTTCAAAAGCATGATTTATTTTCCAATGACTGTGAAATAAACGTTGGTCTTTTTTGTTTTTAGGTGTTTTTATATATTTTTGGTGTGTTTATTTGTAATTTTTTGTTTTGCTTTCCTTGTTTTGTGGACCAATAAAATTACTTTCAAATTTTGAAGTTTGTTTTGTGATATTTTTTTCCTGCTATGGATTTCAACCGCTGCAGCTGAACTAGTTTGGGCCTAAACCATCAAGTGTGATTTGTCTCTAAGCTCTTTCCTGGTGTGTGTATGCATGAAATGTTTAGTCACCAGAAAAGGAAGGACAAAGCGGTAAGTATTGTTTCCTAGAACTGATGTCCAGACTGACTTTTTCAAGCACATGTGCAAGATGTAGGAAAAGCTGCAAACAGGGCCTGTTGGAGGGGGGGGGGGGGGGGTGGTGTATTGGTGGACAGGCTTGAAGTGCTGATTTACAGCGCTGTGCTTGAAACTAGCACAAGACAATCCTATTCTAATTGTGGGTTGTTTGAGGGAAGCCAATTGAGTGTTAGAACCCCTGCTAGTGTTTTTAGGTTGGGCTTTGTGTCCCCTTTCTTATAATTGGCTTCACTTCCTGTCACACAGCTGAACAGGAAGTGAGGTTAAAACCCTACCAATGGTCTTTTCTTTGGGACACAGGTCAATCTAACTAGTGTCACCATTAAGCAAATTGCACTGCAGTGTACACCCCAAATGATTAGTTACTTTGGGGTTTAGTAAAGGCAAAGCCGCTCTGCAGTAGAAGCGTAGGCAATGAAAATCAGAAGGAAGCACTGATGGTTTTTACTTCCAATCCCGCCAAGTTTTGAGTTTTCTTCCTTGCTTGTCCACTTTGTAGTGCAAAGTGGATTTGCCTTTAGTAAATGGACCCAAAGTCCAAGATTCCTACTAATTTGGGGTGTACACAGCAAAATGCCATTTCCAAAATGGGAACTATTTATATTTGATCTGTGTGTCCCCCCAACAAAACATTACTCAGGTGTTTTCCCTCACTTCCTGTTTGCAGTGTGTGGCAGGAAGTGAATGAATTAAGTAGAAAGTGACAACATTTGTGAGGTGTTCTTTACCCTATCAGGGGTGCAGGCATCCCCAAAACAAACAAGAAAATAGTTGATTTAACATTGGGTGGTGTTTGTGGGGTCCCTAACACACACATTCATACATATTAGCAACGCTGGATCGTGGCCTATTGGCATGGTTATATTTTCTTAAGCCTCTCAATAAAATGATCTGAAATTTGGGGTTAAACTGGAACAATAATCATCACTTTTATTTTTTTGGATTTCTTTCATTTTGGATAGAGTTGGTGGGGGGGGGGGGTTAGAAGCTCTGTCAGTTTATTTTGTATTATCCCTGTCCGTTTGGGGAGATTGGCCATTCACTTCCTGCCCCATAGCCAAACAGGAAGTGATCGAAAAAGTAGGCAAATTAAGGGCCCCCCCAAGTCCCCCCACCACAGAACTTGTGTGTGTCCCCTGAAAATTCCTGGGTGGGTCAAAAAAAAACAGGGTGTGTGCCTTGACAGGAAGGTGGGTCATTTTCTATTAGGGGGTGCCAAAATTTGGTCAGCCTAGGCTAGGGCAGCAACAAAACCTAAATCCACCTACTGCATCATTAGGGCTTATTTAGAACAGGATCCAATTTACAGCATGTTTTTAGGATTGTGGGGGGAAACCGCGCTCAGGGAGAACATGCAAACTCCAGGCAGATAGTGTCACTGGCGGGGATTCGAACCAGCAACCCTTTTGCTGCTAGGTGAACATGCTACACACTACACTACTGTGCTGAACGAACATGATTACGCAGCTGAAAGCATGAGATGTTTTTTTTTTTACCAATTCCATGCTTTCCAGCTGGAGGACAGATGTGGTCTAATTGACCCCGCCTTTCTCTATAAAGAGGACCTGTCACACACTAGTCCTCATTACAAGGTAGTTTACAATCCTTGTAATAGGAAGAAAAGTGAAAAATAATACAAACAAAGGGACAAACAAGTGCAAAATTAAAATATTAAGTAAAAAAATAAAATAACAAAGGAATTTAAATGCTCCTGTCCCTATAGCTCGCACTCAGAAGCGAACACGCATGCAAGTCCCACCCACATATGTAAACATCCTTCAACCCCACATGTGAGGTATCATAGCGGCGTTTAGAGCGAGAGCAATAATGTTAGCACTAGACCTCCTCTGTAACTCAAAAGTGGTAACCTGAGAAA